>OY101443.1:32059071-32652071 GCA_956483585.1 Gymnocheta viridis
TCTGTATCTGCTTTTATCTGATTTGTATCTGCTCTGTATCTGGTTTGTATCTGCTCTGTATCTGCTTTTTATCTGCTTTGTATCTGCTCTAAACAAATCCCACTTACAGTTGTATGAATTTATCAAAACCTTTTCTGTATCGCCCCTTATTTATCGCATCATCCTTACTGACAACAACGACCCGAACATGGTCATTGTATATATGTCGTAAATTCATTTCATCTTGTTTAAATATAATAATCATATTCGCATTGTCACGTATTAGGTGTTTGGGAATTTTTGTATATGTTTGACATAAATAAAAGCAGTCAATATGACCCATGCAAAAGTAATCTCTTATATTATCTTGTTTGCCACAAATGACGTCATCAAATATTATTATAGAATTAGAATTTGCCTCAGCTGGACTTAGAACTTTTTCGTTTTCCGAAAATGTAAAAAGATTAATTCCTATTATTGGATCGATCAGTTTCTTAAGGTAGCAGTATTTAGGTTGATATAAAGACTTTGAATATATATATAAGTTTCTGAAGCTAAGACCATTAGGACTTTCTATTAGTCTAATCATGACGTTAGTTTTTCCACAGTTTGAAGGTCCCACAATTAGTGCTCGTATTGAATTTGGTAATAATGTGCTATGTTTAATTTTAGCTTTCTTTTTTTGTGATATGTCCACATTTCTTACAACAATTTGTTTGGCTTGCTCTATTAATCGAATATTGATAACTGATGTGTCTTATCTATAAATACAATCTTATATAAGGAAATCTCATCATTTTGATTTTTAGTATGGAACACATTACACATATATTAAAGAAAAATAAACAATAAAATGGTTATAAACTATAAAAAAGCAGTTAGAGATAATCAGTATAAGATTGGTAGCGGCTTAGTAAACAACTTAATAGATAAATTGCCGGTTGAACTGCATTTACCTGGTTATCAGTTTTGTGGACCTGGAACAAAACTTGCAAAACGTTTAGCAAGAGGAGATAAAGGCATAAATTTATTGGATGCAGCTTGTAGAGAGCACGACATTGCATATTCACAAACAAGCGATATTAATAAGAGACATCAAGCTGATCAAATATTAGCTGAAAAAGCCTGGCAACGAGTAAAATCTAAAGATAGTTCTTTAAAAGAACGAGCACACGCTTGGTTCGTAACAAACGCAATGAAAGCAAAAGTTAAATTTGGGTTAGGTATGAAGAATAATAAAACTCGTAAATATAGAAAATCGAAGAAGAGAAACGGCAAAAAGAGGAAAGCATGTGATAAAAAATTGTTTTCATCGGCTGTTAAAAATACTCTGAAACTCTTGAAAAATGAAAAACCAGACAATTTGAATGCTGTTGTTAAAATTGCACAAAAAGCCATTACTACAAATTTCAAAGGGAAAAAGAGAGCTAATATCGCTATACCGAGAGTTATACCAATACCAAAAATTGGTGGATTTCTACCATTAATTCCTGTTTTAACAGCGCTATCAGCTTTGGGAGGCTTAGCTAGCGGAGGATCAGCTATTATTAAAGCCGTTAAAGATATTAAAAATGGAAAACAACAACTCGCAGAGGCTACTCGACATAACAGGCATATGGAATCAATTGCTATGGGAAAAGGCTTGTATCTTAATCCATATAAATCAGGATATGGACTCTACTATAAACCAGCTCCAAAAAACTATTAGATAGTCTACCTAATCGACCATTAACTGATCTAGATTTAAATAAATATTGCAAACAGCTGAAACACTTTAGGGGCGTTTTTATGCGCGATCGTTTACCTAAAAAAGCATTAATTCAAGAATGTGGTGTTGTTAATTTAGACACTTCTAGCGGTTCTGGAACACATTGGGTAGCCTATTATAAAAATCATAACTATAAAGAATATTTTGCTAGTTTTGGAAACTTACAACCACCACTTGAAATAGTTAATTATCTAAAAACTCCAATCGAATATAATTATGAATAAAAACAAAAATTTAATACATTTAATTGTGGACATTTATGCATAAAATTTTTATTTAATAAATATAACTTGAAATAAAAATACTTATTTGTTTTTCCCAATATTATTGATTTATTATTTACAAATATATACATTTATAACTTTTATTAAAAAAGGTATACATTTTATTTATAAATAAAGTATATTAATTAATAGCTTAGATTTATATTCAATATGTTTGTATTAGCTGTTTTGCCTCGTCTTCTATTTCCATATTTCTTCTTCTGTAGTATAAACATGAGCAAGTATCTGATCCATTTGTTGCATTATCATTCGACCAAGAACAATCTTCATAATGTTCTCCAAATTTATTTTTGCTTGTTTTGGAGCTATTTGCGCACTCTAGATGTGATTGAATATTCATGAGTTTGTATTTATCTTCATCGGAAACAATGTGAGAACATCTTTTCAAGAAATCATATATTTCTTTTAATATCATTCTGATTAATGAGTATGACTACATGCACGCGCAAATTGATTATGAATAAACATCAATGTTAATAGTTTTGATATTTATACTATTTTTTATTTATTTATTTTATATTTTTTTTTCATTTAAATAAAAGAATATGTTAAATGAGCAAATAGGAAAATTACCTGCTTGTTCTTCTTTGTTAACAAAAGGGAAATAAAACAAAAAGATAAAATATTTTTGTTCAGTTTGAAATTTTATTAAAATTATTTGCTTAAACAACTAACTTTATGCTAAAAGTAATAAGTTACAATAGTTTTCTGACTTCATTTGTAAGAGGAATATACTCAAACATTTTATCATGTATAATTAAACAATATGCAGATGTATTAGGTGGAATATTTTTCAAGGTTTTTAGTTCAATTCTAATATCGATTGGCCCAGTTTTAACTGATTCATTTTGATGAGTAACATCCAAGACAATTATTGGCGCCATAGTTTTAAAATTTTCTCGAGTTAATAGTGGTTGAGGATCGCGTACATAATAACTTTGTTGAAACTTTAAATACATGTCATATAGTATAGCAAAACGATTTCTATCGAATTTAAGATTCAGATCATCATAAGGATATGTATCAGAGTTAAGATGCACTTTTATATCTGTCAAGTCACAATGCTGAAATTTGTTCTCACTATTTCGAAGTCCCAAAAGTAGAAAACGTGGTCTTTCGTTTTCGGTGGCTAGCTTAACATTCCATAAAACTGCTGTGCTTTCTGGAAGTGAAGGATAATAATACATACCCCAACTTCTAAAAGATATATTTAATGGATGGCGATTGTTAATTGTTTTAAACATTTGCAATTTATAAGCATCAGCAAGTTGGATGTGTGGTACTTTCCAAGTAACATTTAGAATCGACAACTTAGTATTTCAGTTGTTAGTTGAGATCTAAAAACTTGTTTATCATCTTTAGATCGTAAAATAATCAATTCATGTTTAGAATTAACTATTATTTTATTGAAATCTTCAGCAAATCCAAGCAATAGTTTTAGTGGAACACAAAAATTGAAATATCCGTCTACAAGTGTAAGATCATCATTTTTGAATGGTGACCATCCTGCGTTTAGTAGATTATCACTTTCAGGTTTATTCAATGATACATAGTTCTTTAATTCTGTTGCAATACCCAAGTGACGAGTGCGATCAATTTCTACTCCATTGATTTCATATCGAATCTCATCAAATAGATGTCCTACACAATTGTTTAATTGTATAGATGTAGAAACTGTTGAATCTTCCTTTGTTGCAAGTCCCTCGATATAGAGAAGACTTTCGCTTGGTAAAACATACAAATCTTGATTTTGAATTGTGATACGAATTTCATCATTATTTTTAAATGACTGTAAATATGATGTATAACTGTGATATTCTTTTTTAATAATTGAATTATCAAAATGTGGTTTTTGTAAAATATTAATAATATTACTCATTGTATCTCTCCGTCTCTTTTTACGTTCTCTATAGTGTAAATGTTTTATTTTTTTAGATGAAAACCCAAATTTCTTAAAAGCTCCTTATTGTCCTCACGAAGATTATTATATTTTTGCTTCTTTATGATTCCTTTAATATGTTGCTTTTTTTTTGTCTGATTATTAAAATTTGGTTGCTTTCTGGTTTCGTCTTCCGTTAGCAAAGATAGAATGAATGGCGAACGCTTCTGCAATTCAGTTTTATTATATATAATCATTCTCTCATGGGCTTCAAATGTAATCGTATTGTAATTTTTTCACCACGAAAATTTATTAAGTTTCCGTCTTGATCAATAACTTTCAAAACAAGACTATTTATTGTTCTTGAATTTACAGGTAGATATATTACATTAGTCGGAGCCTCAGTTATTTTGTAACCTGGGCTAACGTTAAGTGAAAACTGATGCAAAATATGTGCGGACATGTTATTTATATATGATCCGCTGACAATATTACATTCAACGATTACTGTATTAATTTTAGTTATATCAATTGTTTTATCGGAGTAATGTTCTATACCAGGCTTCAATACTCTGGTACTAAAACCTAATAAGGATCCGATTGATCTCGTTTTATTGAAATAAATTGTGTCTGTAGTGCTTTTTATGCATGTTTGCAAAGTATTATAATTTGCTCGTACATCAAGGGTTCCATTTGCGATTATAGTATGGTATTTATTTTCTAGTACTTCAGCTATATCTGATAATTCGTATGATCCAACTGGAACTTCTATCTCGTGGTTACCAATATGAAATAAATTGTTTTCTACATCAACATTCGGAATTGAGTGATATGTGTCAAAACTTATTAGACCGCAAACATAATTTTCATTTAGTTCGATTGGTGGAAAATAGTTTGCAACAAGATTTGAAGAGTCTCCGTTTAATGTTAATGTAATTGACATTTTAACGTTTGATGAGTGAATAGTTTATTATTAAAACTGTATCGGTTTTTATAATGAACCAATGTCGATATTAATCCAAGAGTTGTGTTCTGACGAAAATCCCAACCATTTAACGTAAACCATATTTCTTCTTCTTTTTAAAATTTTTTCAACTAAATATGTTTCTGGAAATTTAGTTTTCATTAGCTCATGCTCGTAAAAGCCACCTTTAATTTCATGTCCTTGATAGTCTTGTAATGTATAAGTATTAGGGTTTGTATTTTTTATAGTTTTAATTTTAAATATTTCTGTAGTCCAATTTGGTGTGTAACCTTTTTCAAATGTATGCTTATATTTACTTATTCGAACATTATCATTTACCTTAAACTTAGGTTTTTTAAATACTTTTAAATTGTTGTAGACTGTATTCAATAAAAAAGTTTCATTTGAAGAATTTACTTCATTTCATATTTATCAACAAGTTCTTGGTATTTGTTTATCCATTTGTATGATCCCTGGTAACTAAACTCCTTCCACATCATTCCTTTTAAAGTTCTGTTAAATCGTTCTACTATGGATGCCTTTAGAACACTATAAGTTGAATAGTGATTAATTTGATTAGATTGCATAAGTTGATGAAATTGATTATTAAAAAATTCTTTGCCATCATCTGTTTGTAAATTCTTTGGTTTTCTGTTGTTATTAGTGAAAATACTTTTCATAGCATTCGTTACGTTGCATGCAGTTTTATTTTTTATGGCTACAGCCCATGCTTTTTTGGAAAAGGTATCTATTACTGTCAGAAGGTATCGATATGCATTATTATGTATTGCATAGTTCCCCATTTCAACCAAGTCCGCCTGCCATAAATCATTAATTCCTTTCATTATAACTCGTCTTCTTTTAAAATTTTTTAGCGCTTGTTTGTGCAGCTCGTTAACTATTTCTCTCTTATCCACGTTCATTTTGTATATGATAGTGTATGTCGACGATCTTCTTATATTATATATGTATGACAATCACTTGGCTGCCTTAATTTTAGGCCTCAAGCTTTCGTTTTTTTACATCATCTACACCAACATTTTTATTAATCCTTTTGAACATAAAATCTTCAATTTTATTAAATCTTTCTTCAATATTTTTTATAAAGTCTTTATTTGCAAAGTGTATTTGGTTCTCTACTACTTTTTCAATAAGTTGAACATCTTCATCAATTTCTTTTGTAATCGTTTTTTGTAATTTTTTTATTTCACTTCCAATAATATTTAATTTAGAGTCATATCCATTTTTAAGTTCTTCAATTTTATTTGAAAAGTTAATATTTTCATTGTGAAACTGCTCCTTAAAAATCTTTATCGTGGTATATATTTGTTGCATATCTCTTGTTATGTTATTTATTTGTAAATTGTACTTGTATGTTTTTATTTTCGAATTATTTAGATTATTCTTAATCGAACTTTCTCCAAATTTATTTATGTAACTCATTTTTAATATATTATATTAGCTTCTCTCAACTCTTCAACAATGGCAATTATTTCGTTTTTGTGATTGTTATGACCAGCACTTTCCGATGAAAGAAGTAAACGCAGTCTGTCAACTAATTCATTTGGATCATCCCAATATATATAGCTTGGCTTACGGTTGTCTACAGATTTTAACGACAATCCACTGCCTTCCTTTAAAATATTTGGTTTCGCAGTAAATAACTGTTTTATTATATTGACATATTTATATGCTCGAGTACCTTTAATTTGACGTTTAGATTGATATTGACGCTTGTGCACATCTGTACTCTTTAAAAGTTCTTTATAATTTTTCAAATCATTTTTGGTATAATGTATAGGCTTTGAATGAAAGACTAATTCGAATAATCCTGGAGTCATTTTCCATGCTGTATTTCCTATTTGAATAGAATTATCTGCATTAAAATTTAGCTCATTATTTCCATATCGCCACTTTCCGCTTTCATCTATGTTGAAAACATAAACCATATCTAACTTTTTATTACTCAGGAGCAATTCTATATTTTCAACTAATGAGGACTTATTAATAACGGACACTTGCTGTTTGCTCTTATCATAATCATTATCATCACTATCTATTTTTACATCTAACTTTCTTATTTTGTTGATAGGACTGTAAATAGTTATATTATCATCATATCCCTCAGCATCATCAAAATGATCAGAACTGCGATCAGATGGTAGTGATGGAAGTTGTGAATCTGATATGTCATTATTTGATTGATAATCATCTGATTTGTAATCCTGAGTTTTTTTAATCATCTTATTTATAGGTCTTGTTTCAGTTGTAAATGTATCTTTCCATAAATCATCGGATTGATAATCATCAATTTTTTAAATTATCTTATTCAGGGGTTTTGTTACAGGTTTAAATGTATCTTCCAATAAATTAAACCTATCTGCTTCATGTAATTTTATATTTTTCAGCTTTTCTTTTAATATCGTTCTTGTCTTAACAATATCTTTTAATAATTTGTTATTATTCATATCGAACTGGTTTGTATCTGTTGTGAACTGCTTTGTATCTGGTTATGAACTGCTTTTTATCTGCTCTGTATCTGCTCTATATCTGCTTTTTATCTGCTTTTATCTGATTTGTATCTGCTTTTATCTGATTTGTATCTGCTTTTTATCTGCTCTGTATCTGCTTTTATCTGCTCTGTATCTGCTTTTATCTGCTCTGTATCTGCTTTTATCTGATTTGTATCTGCTCTGTATCTGGTTTGTATCTGCTCTGCATCTGCTTTTTATCTGCTTTGTATCTGCCCTAAACAAATCCCACTTACAGTTGTATGAATTTATCAAAACCTTTTCTGTATCGCCCCTTATTTATCGCATCATCCTTACTGACAACAACGAACCCATATTTGTCTTTCCAGCACTCACTACATATATCTGTAAATTCTTTAAATGTCATATCTCCAATAACATGGTCATTGTATATATGTCGTAAATTCATTTCATCTTGTTTAAATATAATAATCATATTCGCATTGTCACGTATTAGGTGTTTGGGAATTTTTGTATATGTTTGACATAAATAAAAGCAGTCAATATGTTTATGTCTACCCATGCAAAAGTAATCTCTTATATTATCTTGTTTGCCACAAATGACGTCATCAAATATTATTATAGAATTAGAATTTGCCTCAGCTGGACTTAGAACTTTTTCGTTTTCCGAAAATGTAAAAAGATTAATTCCTATTATTGGATCGATCAGTTTCTTAAGGTAGCAGTATTTAGGTTGATATAAAGACTTTGAATATATATATAAGTTTCTGAAGCTAAGACCATTAGGACTTTCTATTAGTCTAATCATGAC
This sequence comes from Gymnocheta viridis, assembly GCA_956483585.1. Taxonomy (NCBI): domain Eukaryota; kingdom Metazoa; phylum Arthropoda; class Insecta; order Diptera; family Tachinidae; genus Gymnocheta; species Gymnocheta viridis. The sequence continues at coordinate 32,067,249 of OY101443.1, forward strand.
GTTAGTTTTTCCACAGTTTGAAGGTCCCACAATTAGTGCTCGTATTGAATTTGGTAATAATGTGCTATGTTTAATTTTAGCTTTCTTTTTTTGTGATATGTCCACATTTCTTACAACAATTTGTTTGGCTTGCTCTATTAATCGCATATTGATAACTGATGTGTCTTATCTATAAATACAATCTTATATAAGGAAATCTCATCATTTTGATTTTTAGTATGGAACACATTACACATATATTAAAGAAAAATAAACAATAAAATGGTTATAAACTATAAAAAAGCAGTTAGAGATAATCTGTATAAGATTGGTAGCGGCTTAGTAAACAACTTAATAGATAAATTGCCGGTTGAACTGCATTTACCTGGTTATCAGTTTTGTCGACCTGGAACAAAACTTGCAAAACGTTTAGCAAGAGGAGATAAAGGCATAAATTTATTGGATGCAGCTTGTAGAGAGCACGACATTGCATATTCACAAACAAGCGATATTAATAAGAGACATCAAGCTGATCAAATATTAGCTGAAAAAGCCTGGCAACGAGTAAAATCTAAAGATAGTTCTTTAAAAGAACGAGCACACGCTTGGTTCGTAACAAACGCAATGAAAGCAAAAGTTAAATTTGGGTTAGGTATGAAGAATAATAAAACTCGTAAATATAGAAAATCGAAGAAGAGAAACGGCAAAAAGAGGAAAGCATGTGATAAAAAATTGTTTTCATCGGCTGTTAAAAATACTCTGAAACTCTTGAAAAATGAAAAACCAGACAATTTGAATGCTGTTGTTAAAATTGCACAAAAAGCCATTACTACAAATTTCAAAGGGAAAAAAAGAGCTAATATCGCTATACCGAGAGTTATACCAATACCAAAAATTGGTGGATTTCTACCATTAATTCCTGTTTTAACAGCGCTATCAGCTTTGGGAGGCTTAGCTAGCGGAGGATCAGCTATTATTAAAGCCGTTAAAGATATTAAAAATGGAAAACAACAACTCGCAGAGGCTACTCGACATAACAGGCATATGGAATCAATTGCTATGGGAAAAGGCTTGTATCTTAAACCATATAAATCAGGATATGGACTCTACTATAAACCAGATCCAAAAAACTATTAGATAGTCTACCTAATCGACCATTAACTGATCTAGATTTAAATAAATATTGCAAACAGCTGAAACACTTTAGGGGCGTTTTTATGCGCGATCGTTTACCTAAAAAAGCATTAATTCAAGAATGTGGTGTTGTTAATTTAGACACTTCTAGCGGTTCTGGAACACATTGGGTAGCCTATTATAAAAATTATAACTATAAAAAATATTTTGATAGCTTTGGAAACTTACAACCACCAGTTGAAATAGTTAACTATCTTAAAACTCCAATTGAATATAATTATGAGCGAAAACAAAACTTTAATACATTTAATTGTGATCACCTATGTCTAAATTTTTTATTCAATAAATATAATTTGAAATAAATAAAACACAAATAGTTATATTTTTATATTTAAACATAAATACATAATTAAAATTTTATTAAATTTTTTCTTTTTGTTTCATACTATACTCGTTTGAATTCGGTTGTAAAATATATAAATATTAATAAATAAATTATGAAATTTATATTAATCGAGATTGCCTCGATATCTTTTTTCAAAGATTTAAAAACTTTTGTTTGTTGAGGGTTTTTAGCTAGTCTATATACATGCATTTCATTGGTGCTTAAGGTTGTAAAGAAAATAAAATAGATTCATATCGAATATAATAATTTGTTTGTTGGGATTTTTGAATAAGTTTCAAAGCATTACTGTGCTTATACTATTGTAATTTTTATAACTCTTATTGAGTTTTTAAAAGTTTTTGTATAAGTAAACAGGTTTGAAACATTTAAAAATTAGGTTTAAGGTCTACTGATGATTTGGCTTAAGCACCAATGAAATGCATGTATATAGACTAGCTAAAAACCCTCAACAAACAAAAGTTTTTAAATTAATAAATAAATATTATATTATTATATTGATAAATATATAATAAATATTATACATATGTGGGAGGGGTTGTTATCGAAGCAGTCCACAACTGTAACGGGACCCTTTTTCGAATCCCCTCCTTTCGTGTCTCAGTAGTTGATTGTTCAGTCCACCATTGGGATAGATCTACCAATCCCTGAGACACGCGCTAATATCACGTTTGCTCTGGACTTTAGTGATTTCTGGGAGTCAAATTGTAATTATCGACTTCCATTTTCATCACCGGTGTCCATAGTAATTGCTAGCATATGACATAGACTGAGGTATCCACCCATATAGACTCTACAACTAATATGTATCGACCCTGTGGTTCTGAGTCTAACTCATGTGCTAACCAAAGCTAAAAAAAATAAAAAATATAAAAAAATTAACAATCAATTTCCATTAACAAATTATCGTCAGCAGAATCATTTATAAATTGGTCTATACAATCAGGTGACCTTTGATTGTCTATATGATCAATTTCTATTAGAAAATCGTCATTGCTATCGTTTATAAATGATTCTTGATAATGCCCCCAAGCAAGGGTTTTTACACTATTATTGCACACGTATCTTTTGTTGTCTAAATAACTTAAAGATACCTTATTTATTAAAGACGTATATAAAACATGTAGTTTTGACTTAAAAGTATACATTCTTCTATAATAGACTTTCTTATTATACAGACAGTTTTTGTAATCTAATAAACTTAAATTTCTAGATACATTACTTTTTACACCCTTTGCTTTCTTGACTTCATTCATATCTTCCATTTTGTATGAGTACATTTTTGCTCTCAACCCCACAAATTCCTTCATTACCATACCATTATTTTCATCCTTCATCATACCTAATATTTTTTTTATTTTTTTTGTGGAATACCATATTTATTATTCGCTTCATAATCTGATGTATCAAACTTTGCATCAATATCGTTTATTATATATCTTTATAAAAATCATCAGTTTCGATTGTGTATATGAACGAATCGGTATCCATATAATTCAACTTTGCTTTGATATTATATTTTGGTAGTATATAACCATAATGAAAGTTGTACATCTTCCACTTTGAAAGTTCTAGTATTCTAAAACCTAAATAAATTGGTTTATTATAAAACGAATAACTTCTGTTTAGCTCCACAGCTATCATATTTTCCTCAAATATGCTGAATGAATGAAATTCTGGTTTGGCAATAAGGACACGAGCACCCATTTTCCTACCGACGCTTTCCCACTCATTTACAATTTTAACATTCTTACGCTTGTCAACGTTTGCATTTGTTTTACCGAATACGGCATTATCTAATAATTTGAAGATTAGTTCTATGTAAATTATTTAATGAAATATATGGCTTTAACCAGGCTGCTTGCTTAAACTTCAAAATTCGATGAATTTTTACTACCTTTAAACCATGTTTTAAACATTGTTGTAAATTTTTATAATATATTACATATCCATATTTATTATTTAAATCAACAATTAAATTCTTTTCTTTAGAATTTGGAGGATTTTTATTTTCGGTACAAAAAGGTAAATTATTATGAATATCATGAATTTGTAATGGATACAACAAATCAACTTCTAAATTCTTCAAATGAAATTTTTTTATAACAATTTAAAAGTATTTAAAAAACCTAATTTTAAAGTAAATGATAATGTTCGAATAAGTAAATATAAGCATACATTTAAAAAAGGTTACACAACAAATTGATTGGACTATAAAAATATTTAAAATTAAAACTATAAAAAATACAAATCCTAATACCTATATATTGCAAGACTATCAAGGACAAAAAATTAAAGGTGGCTTTTACGAGCATGAGCTAATGAAAACTAAATTTCCAGAAACATATTTAGTTGAAAAAATTTTAAAAAGAAGAAGAAATATGGTTTAGGTAAAATGGTTAGGATTTTCGTCAGAACACAACTCTTGGATTAATATCGACATTGCTTCGTTATAAAAACCGATACAGTTTTTAATAATAAACTATTCACTTATCAAACGTTAAAATGTCAATTACATTAACATTAAAGGGAGACTCTTCAAATCTTGTTGCAAACTATTTTACACCAATCGAACTAAATGAAAATTATATTTGCGGCCTAATAAGTTTTGACACATATCACTTAACTCCGAATGTTGATGTAGAAAACAATTTATTTCATATTGGTAACCACGATATAGAAGTTCCAGTTGGATCATACGAATTATCAGATATAGCTGAAGTACTAGAAAATAAATACCATAGTATAAACGCAAATGGAACCCATGCTGTACGAGCAAATTATAATACCTTAGAAACATGCATAAAAAGCACTACAGACTCAATTTATTTTAATAAAACGAGATCAATCGGATCCTTATTAGGTTTTAGTACCAGAGTATTGTAGCCTGGTATAGAACATTACTCCGATAAAATAATTGATAAAATTAAAATTAATACAGTAATCGTTGAATGTAATATTGTCAGCCGATCATATATAAATAACATGTCCGCACATATTTTGTATCAGTTTTCACTTAACGTTAGCCCAGGTTACAAAATAAGTGAGGCTCCGACTAATGTAATATATCTACCTGTAAATGCAAGAACAATAAATAGTATTTTTATTTAAAATGATTATTTTTCGAACAAATTGGTTGTTTAGTAGTTGTCCAAACTTAGTTTGAACATTATTTTTTAAGAAAAGAATTATTTTGCACTGAAGTTAACCAATAATAATTATTTTTCTAAGTATACGATGCAAACTTGGCAGTACTTAAAATTGTAGTAATGTAGGCTTAAGCCTTCTTGTCCGTTAAATTTTTTTTGTCAAATCTTGCGATACGATGAAAAATTTCGTTTTTTAAATACTCACTTGCATTTTACTGATCATCCGATCAACACCTTAACTTGTAATAGAATACTTACCTCAAGAATTCTAAAGTAATATTAATTATAAAATTTAATTTAATAAAATTTAATGTGAACTCTACCCAAATTTAAATTCACAAATTTACTACTATATCCCGAAAGGTAAAAATTGTTCAGCATCACGAACAACTCATATCAGTTGTCCTAATTTCTCCCCCTTTTTCCTAAACCCTAATTATACTCATCCGAGAACGGGTGGCTATAATTAAGTTCCCCTCTGTAGATTGGCTACCACCTCGCTTACTGTCCTTTTTGGTCATCTACCAGGGTAAAATTAAATACAACCAGGCGTCTTGTACTAAGTAGTTTTTAACCCAAAGTGATTATAATTTTTTGGCTAATGTTCGTAACGCTTTTAATCAGAAATAATTGGACATGAGACAATATTCCAAAGGAACAAGGAAAAATTTTAGCACTAATTAATTTCAACTTACACGGCAGAACAGAAAAAACGCTGTTTTTCGAGAGCCGCCACACTCCCATCATAAGTGTTCATGTGTGTTTCCATGTATCCGCCACTGCTTAGGTGGCTCGGTTGAATGTGATTTCAAACTTGTATTTATACAAATAATGTCTAGAAAAAGCATACGAGAGTTATTTGTATTATTAGTTGTTATTACAGCAAACACTGCTTTACCACTATCAATATTCAAATTTTACCATCACTAATTAACGTTAAATTAACCCATTGTTACACGTTGGTTTTTTATCTCATGTACCATTTTTCTTTCAAATTTTTGTTTTTACTAAGACAAACTTTTATGGTTTGATTAATACTTAAGTGTTTTTGTTTTTTGCCAACTAGTTGAGTTTTTTGATTTATTTGAACAATCTTAACTAGTTATGTGACAGCAAACATTGTAAGGCTCAAACCAATAGCTAATTGTTTTTATTTAAAGAGATTATTTTTCGAACAAATTGGTTGTTTAATAGTTTTTAACCCAAAGTGATTATTATTTTTTGGCTAATGTTCGTAACGCTTTTAGTCAGAAAGAATTGGACATGAGACAATATTCCAAAGGAACAAGGAAAAATTTTAACACTAATTAATTTCAACTTACACGGCAGAACAGAAAAAACGCTTTTTTTCGAGAGCCGCCACACTCCCATCATAAGTGTTCATGTGTGTTTCCATGTATCCTCCACTGCTTAGGTGGCTCGGTTGAATGTGATTTCAAACTTGTATTTATACAAATAATGTCTAGAAAAAGCATACGAGAGTTATTTGTATTATTAGTTGTTATTACAGCAAACACTGCTTTACCACTATCAATATTAAAATTTTACCATCCCTAATTAACGTTAAATTAACCCATTGTTACACGTTGGTTTTTTATCTCATGTACCATTTTTCTTTCAAATTTTTGTTTTTACTAAGACAAACTTTTATGGTTTGATTAATACTTAAGTATTTTTGTTTTTTGCCAACTAGTTGAGTTTTTGGATTTATTTGATCAATTTTAACTAATCAGACAAAAAAGAAAAAACAACATATTAAAGGAATCATAAAGAAGCAACAATATAATAATCTTCGTGAGGACAATAAGGAGCTTTTAAGAAATTTGGGTTTTCATCTAAAAAAAATAAAACATTTACTATATAGAGAGCGTGAAAAGAGACAGAGAGATACAATGAGTAATATTATTAATATTTTACAATATACATCATATTTGGAGTCATTTAAAAATAATGATGAAATTCCTATCACAATTCAAAATCAAGATTTGTATGGTTTACCAAGCGAAAGTCTTCTCTATATCGAGGGACTTGCAGCAAAGGAAGATTCAACAGTTTCTACATCATATGACTTTTAAACAATTGTGTATGACATCTATTTGATGAGATTCGATATGAAATCAATGGAGTAGAAATTGATCGCACTCGTCACTTGGGAATTGCAACAGAATTAAAAAACTATGTATCATTGAGTAAATCGGAAAGTGGTAATCTACTAAATGCAGGATGGTCACCATTCAAATATGATGATCTTACACTTGGAGACGGATATTTCAATTTTTGTGTTCCACTAAAACTATTGCTTGGATTTGCTGAAGATTTCAATAAAATAATAGTTAATTCTAAACATGAATTGATTATTTTACGATCTAAGGATGATAAACAAGTTTTTAAATCTCAACTAGCAACTGAACAAACTAAGTTGTCGATTCTAAATGTTACTTGGAAAGTACCACACATCCAACTTGCTGATGCTTATAAATTGCAAATGTTTAAACAATTAACAATCGCCATCCATTAAATATATCTTTTAGAAGTTGGGATATGTATTATTATCCTTCACTTTTAGAAAGTACAACAGTCTTATGGAATGTTAAGCTAGCCACCGAAAACGAAAGACCACGTTTCTTGCTCTTAGGACTTCGAAATAGAGACAATAAATTTCAGCATTGTGACTTGACAGATATAAAAGTACATCTTAATTCTGATACATATCCTTATGATGACTTAAACCTTAAATGCGATAGAAATCGTTTTCCAGTACTATATGACATGTAATTAAAATTTTAACAAAGTTATTATGCACGCGATCCTCAACCACTATTATCAAGAGAAAATTTTAAAACTATGGCACAATAATTGTCTTGGATGGTACTCATAAAAATGAATCGGTTAAAACTGGACCAATCGATATTCGAATTGAATTTAAAACCTTAAAAAACATTCCAGCTAATACATCAACCTATTGTTTAATTATACATGATAAAATGTTTGAATATATTCCTCTTACAAACGAAATAAGAAAACTATTGTAAACATTTTAATTATATATATCTTTTATAGATAGTTTAGGAAAATAATTTTAATAAATTTAATAATAAAGCTAAAGAAATTATTTGTATTGTTTTTGATGTATGTAAGTAAGTAATTTCACATTTGCTTTCGAAAACTATAAATAACAAACCCATTATGAATTATATCTATTCATAAACTTTTTGTTGAAGTTTATAGTCATAAACTCTAGTAAAAATGATGATATCAAAAGAAATATATGATTTCTTAAAGAGATGTTCTGATATGGTTTCTGATGAAGATAAATACAAACTCATCAATATTCAATCACATCTTGAGAGTGCAAATAGCTTGAAAACAAAGAAAAATAAATTTGGAGAACATTATGAAGACTGTTCTTGGTCGAATGATACTACAACATGTGGAGCAGACACTTGCTCATGGTCATACTACAGAAGAAGAAATATGGAAATAGAAGAAGAGGCAAAAAAGCTAATACAAACATACTATAATATATACAATATAACTAAATGTAAAAATTTTAATTTCAATAATATGTAAAACACTAAAAAGGGATTTTTTTTATTTATAGCACTCAATAAAGAGAACAATTAAAACACCTCAAAACTTTGGTATTTAGAATTTTTATTCGCACTAATTTTCCCAATATTAACATTTTACTTATTCAGTAAAACGTTAACAATTTTGTTAAAAAACTAATTGCAATTGATTATTGAGGGGTATAGCTTGTTCCTATGCGCATTTCACTGTTGCTAATGCAGATCATCAGGGAACTTTACCCAAATATTTCTTAGAACAACTGGAGATATTATATTAAATTTTCATTAAAACAAATGAAAAGTTTAAACAATATCAAAGTTGTAACAAGAACTCAATAATCAACCAATTGTTTTTGTTTTCTTACTTTACCACTACTACCTAGGTTGACTTTTTTTCAACTCTAATTGTAGTTGTAAGAGGTTTGTAGAAAATGTACAAACAACAACTGCTATACATTTGTATAGAGTGATGCCAAACAAAATTTTTTGTGACCGGGTGCTGTCAAGTTAATAATTGGTGCTGTTTTATGGGAATCGCAAAATTTTAGTATTTAGAATTTTTATTCGCACTAATTTTCCCAATATTAACATTTTACTTATTCAGTAAAACGTTAACAATTTTGTTAAAAAACTAATTGCAATTGATTATTGAGGGGTATAGCTTGTTCCTATGCGCATTTCACTGTTGCTAATGCAGATCATCAGGGAACTTTACCCAAATATTTCTTAGAACAACTGGAGATATTATATTAAATTTTCATTAAAACAAATGAAAAGTTTAAACAATATCAAAGTTGTAACAAGAACTCAATAATCAACCAATTGTTTTTGTTTTCTTACTTTACCATTACTACCTAGGTTGACTTTTTTTCAACTCTAATTGTAGTTGTAAGAGGTTTGTAGAAAATGTACAAACAACAACTGCTATACATTTGTATAGAGTGATGCCAAACAAAATTTTTTGTGACCGGGTGCTGTCAAGTTAATAATTGGTGCTGTTTTATGGGAATCGCAAAATTTTAGTATTTAGAATTTTTATTCGAACTAATTTTCCCAATATTAACATTTTACTTATTCAGTAAAACGTTAACAATTTTGTTAAAAAACTAATTGCAATTGATTATTGAGGGGTATAGCTTGTTCCTATGCGCATTTCACTGTTGCTAATGCAGATCATCAGGGAACTTTACCCAAATATTTCTTAGAACAACTGGAGATATTATATTAAATTTTCATTAAAACAAATGAAAAGTTTAAACAATATCAAAGTTGTAACAAGAACTCAATAATCAACCAATTGTTTTTGTTTTCTTACTTTACCATTACTACCTAGGTTGACTTTTTTTCAACTCTAATTGTAGTTGTAAGAGGTTTGTAGAAAATGTACAAACAACAACTGCTATACATTTGTATAGAGTGATGCCAAACAAAATTTTTTGTGACCGGGTGAGTAGTATGAATAAGGGGTTTCTAGATAGAAATGTGCAAAGGAAAAATGTGCATACCTTAACCCTTTAAGGGTCGATGGGGTTAAATTCGACCCCATGATATTTTGTGTTATGAGGCGGCAGCGTGTTCGGTTTTGCTTAAAGTGAAGTCGTGGTGGGGGGTTCGGTTTTGCTTAAAGTGAATTCGTGGTGGGGTGGTTCGGTTTTGCTTAAAGTGAAGTCGTGGTGGGGGGGTTCGGTTTTGCTTAAAGTGAAGTCGTGGTGGGGGGTTCGGTTTTGCTTAAAGTGAAGTCGTGGTGGGGGGTTCGGTTTTGCTTAAAGTGAAGTCGTGGTGGGGGGTTCGGTTTTGCTTAAAGTGAAGTCGTGGTGGATGTTATTTTTGTTGAAGTGAAGTCGTAACATTTAATGTGTTTTAGAGGGTTAATACAATATGAATTAAACTACATTAGGGCGGTTTACGAAAGTCTGTGATTTTTTCGCTAGTATTTAATAAATAAAATTCATTTACTGCGGTATATATTAATATCCCTAATACTATTTGTTATCAGTATAAAATGTTAACCACATTATTTAAAAACAAAACACTAGTATTTAATAAATAAAATTCATTTACTGCGGTATATATTAATATCTCTAATACAACTCGTAGTAATTTGTTTCAATTTAAAACAATTTTCAAAATGAACATCATTAAACTAATACATTACAATCAAGTGTAGGAGTAATTATAATGTTTTTACTATCTAACAAAAAATAAAATAATAACAAATATTTTTTTTCTTTTTTCACTTTTTGTGTGCAAAACGTTTTCTTTGAATGATGAAAATCAATTGTTTCATTAAAACTCATTAACAAATGTTCTTATATACTTTTTATTTTTGCTAAAAAATAAAACTTTGATAAAAAGTTGTGGTCAAGTGTATAAATAATAAAAAATGAACAAACAAACAAACAAATGGTTAAATTAAAATTGCATTAACATTTTTATTTAAGTAAATATGTTATACTATATTATTATTATTAAAAAAGAAAATAAAAAAATTATAAAAATCGCAGCTTCATCATCATTCAAAGTAATGTTTGTTGTTGTTGTTGTTGTTGTTGCTGTTGTTGTTTTTGTCTTCAATACTCAATTTATTTCTCTGGTGTATCTTGAGCTTAAACGAAAATAATCAATTATTATTATATTTAATAATCAAAAAATAAAAATAAAAATTATTTTACCAGAAATTACCTGATGTTTCCGCAATAATGGTTAATTCATAGTATAACCCACTGCTTCCTTTCTTTATTTTGGAAATGTAGTATGTATTAACATTAACTTCTGCAATAGCATCATCGTCTATCGTCTCAATAAATATACTCGGTAGGTATATATAATGAGTTCCCTCTACCAGACACCGAATTTTCATTCCAAAGCGTGTCTGTACACGCTCCATCTTTATTATTTTATAATTACGATTAAAAACCATCTCCTTTATAGGGAGAATGGTTTTATTTTGTGATTTTTGAAAAATTTTTTTTAAATGTGATTCCATTTTTGATGATTTACTTAACTTGAATGACACTTAAAGTAAAATTAGTGGGGTTTTTATACAAAATTCAGAAATACAATTTTGTTTCTAAACAGGAAAAATGTTGAGAGGTTTTTAATTTTAAAAAAGCATTCGTTGCGGTTTTTCATTTTGATAAAGTTCCTAATTTATTAAATATGTGAGAAATTTTAGTTTGAGGTTTTTTTATTGATATACATATGCGGTTTTCATGTTTTATAAAGTTCCTAATTTAACAAATACGTGAGAAATTTTAGAGTTTGTGAGGTTTTTTTATTGATATGTATGTTTTATAATTTTAAAAAAGTTTCTGTTTCGAGGTTTATTTAAAATGTGTTTGCTATTTCATCATCATCATGATCATCATCAACATCTTCTTCTTCAGTACTGTCATACAAGTCGTTGTAGAATGCAAATTGCTTCTTCTTTTTAACGATTAGAGTATATGATCCCTTCGCTTCTTTAACTTTCTTTAAAATGTGTGGAGTTGTGTTTAGATAATCCATCTGATTTTTAGTAATAATCAGAAATCGTTTAGGTAAATAAATATGATATTCTTTATTTACAAGGCATCTTATACTTTCACCATATTTTGTATCTACTCGTTCTATCTTGTTGATTTCATATGCAGTATTTTCTTCCATATCCTTTAAAGGTAAGTATATAATATTAGGATTTTGAAACAATTTTCTTAAACTTGCTCTCATTATTTTGCTTTTAACTTTTCACCGTAAAACGAATTTTCAAACTGATTCTTTATATTCAATAATTGATACTATAAGGTGTTTTTAGATATTTTAATAACTTCTTATCAATTGCGGTTAAGCATAAATATTAAAAAAATATACGTATGTATGTAATATATATATATATATATATATATATATATATATATATATATATATATATATATATATATATATATATATATATATATATATATATATAAACAGCTGGTGTTTTAATCTTATTGTATCCAAGTTTGTGTTATATATATATATATACGTTATTTATAATGAAAGATTTAGTTGAATTAAAAACTTTGTTAAATATGTATTGGGGTCAATTTTTACAAACTGGTGATAAATATTGTACTTGTCATGCACAGTGGAAAACTTTTCAAATAATAAATGCAGTAGTTTTGGATATTATAATGCAGGTGTTCCTAACCGCAGAAGGAGGGACAAGAACTCAAATTTTTTCTCTTAATAGAGGACAACAAATGTCGACAAATATTCCAATATTTCATTTTAGTCACAATCAACATATAAAAATTGAGGTTATCGGTGGTATGATATCACTAGTTGGAACAGTCTATGAGGGTGGTTTTAAAGATATAAATGTACACTAGACCGGTCGTTAAAAATAAATTTTGAAGTGCCGGGCAGATTCTGTTTCCTTTTGGTCTAAAACCATTAAATTTAAAATTTGGGGCTGATCGGATAATATTTAGTGGCCGCGCCCATCAATCAAAAATTTAAATACATGAAATATATGGAAAAAATTTATATTTACCCAATATTCTTCAAATTAAGTGCACAAAAGAGAATATTTTCTACAAAATCTAATTGATTACGATTAGCAATGAAATTATCTTTGTAATAAGTCATCAATTTCCAAAATTGGTTAATAAGAAAGTTGAAGCAAGTAACATAATTATTTATTTTAAACACTTATGAAAAGGCTATATATATCGTTTTGAAATATTTCTCTTGCTGTTGCAAAGCAAAACAAAAAAGTACCGTTGCGAATAGCTCAGTACACAAAATATATGTATTTTGAGTCTTTATTCTTTATTTTCATTCAGTCTTTCATAATGGCGGATTTGCCAACAACATCTTCTTCAATTACTACTCGAAGTTCAGTGGATTCCAATATTATTCTTATTGGCCGAATATTACACCAAATATTGGGAGCTAAATTACCCTCAAATCGTCAAGTTTTGCTTAACAGCAGTAGAATTCAAAGCTTTGCGAGAAATTTGTATTTTTCTTGTGAAGATTTACATAAAAAACTGGTACGGATGCCCAAACGCCATCCAAGCTCCAAGCCAGGATCTTCAATTTATAAAAAATGCCATCGCCTACGCAGAAATTGACAAAGAAGTATCTGACACAATTTTGTCGAAATTTAAAGCACATTTGTGGTACTTAACACCGGAAACTACAGCCTTAGCATTCTTTGACCCTAATGTTTCACTAGAAGAAAAGCGTGAAATGGTGAATTGTCTACAATCAATAGAACCCAATGTAAAGCTATTGGAAGGGCGAAGAATTGCGGACCCAAAAGTGCTCCACCTCACCTCATTGAGAGATTTTGTCTCTTATAAAACTAAATATTTCTTTTCAGCATTCAACTTATCTGCGGCCTTTTTGCAATGCGATCCATCAACATGGGTAGAAAACGAAGACTTTCAAGCAGCATTGGATTTTAGTCGGCAGTTATTTGTTGTCAATGATAATGCAGAACGCGGTGTGAAATTTATGAAAGATTATAACCGCATTCTAACGAAGAATGAAGAACAAAAACAATTGGTCTTTCAGTTTGTTGAAGCATATAGGACAAAATTTCCGACTCATAACAAGTCTACACTCAACTCAGAAATAAGTTTAATCTCTTAATTATTGCTGTTTTCTTCCCTTGCCTTTTATATATTATGTTAATTAAGTAAATATAAATTTTTTCCATATATTTCATGTATTTAAATTTTTGATTGATGGGCGCGGCCACTAAATATTATCCGATCAGCCCCAAATTTTAAATTTAATGGTTTTAGACCAAAAGGAAATAAAATCTGCCCGGCACTTCAAAATCAGACACTTTTTTTTAAAATAACGACCGGTCTAATGTACACTCATACAAACCATCGTGCGTTTATAGTGAAATAGAGGCTATTGCTTTCAGAGATACAAATAAACTATATAATAGTAAGACTGGTATCCACTCATTAAATAAAAATCAACAAAAACCTCTTCTCATTCAAAAAATAGTTAATGATAGTAAAGTTAAGAAAGGTGGTAGTAACGTTGGTGGTGACTCAGTTGATAAATCATTTGAATACGACGATTATTAAATTAGTATATAAATATGAGAAACAATTCTTATCATCTCATTTAAAAATATATCGCTAACTTAAGAACACGTCTATTAAAAAGAAAAACTAAAATGAAAAATATTTTTATCATATTTTTTTCATATATCTATATCATACAAGTGTTTTCAGCTTCATTACCTATTGATTTGAGTGAAAATGAACTTAAAAATACAGAATTTGCTATAAAATTACCGAATAATGATACTGTGAGCATACAACTAAATTTCAAACTTTTAAAGTATAGTAATGATTTAAATAAAAACATCGAGTTAACAACAAAAGCAGAAAATAAATCAAATGAAGAACAAGAAGACCCCTCACCACCACCTACAAATCAGTCTTTTACTGTTGAACAAGCTATTGAAACATTTAGGCAAGATTTAATAAAAAAAGAAAAAAATATTGCAGGAATAATTGAAAGTTCGGCTCCATTTTATAGACATTTTCAACTTCAATACAAAGATAATATAAAATTGAGAATCCGTTGTACATATGACAGCAATTACTTGAAACGTCGATTAAACATTTCATGCTTCGAATACCGTCAAGTTGAATACGAGAGAATTTTAAGTAATGGTGAAATTGAGGTGGCTTCTGAGGATGATACAACGTACCGATCCGATGTTACATTAATCAACATTCAAGATTATACCAATGATTTGGATATGGAAATATTATAAATTAACTAATATGATGAAATACATTTACTACTACTACTACTACTTAATATAAACTTTGTTGTTGATGTGTTAAGGAGTTTTATTTAACATAAATAAAAAAATTAAAATAAGAAAAATAATGAATAATCAGTTTTATTCGAAAATTTTACATGACTTCTTGAATGAAGAAAGGTTTTTGTGGTATGAACATGAGATTATTTTGAAGAAATTAAAAACTCAATTCGATGAATATGCATTTTATAAGAAAAGTAAATCAAAATTTGGATATCATTACACCAATTGTGTGTGGTCCAACGATGAAACAACTTGTGGACCTGATACCTGTAAATGTTCCCTTATCGATAAAAGTTGGGAACAAGCATTATGTATAATGAATTTTTATAATAATTTAAAAACATAGACTTTATAAACAGTTCTACAGTCGTCGTCGTCGTTGTGACTTGATTAGTACTAAACAATGTCGGAGGAGAGAATTTTAGTTGTAGACGTACAAGGTTTTTATCTCAACAATAAATTCATTGAAAAAGAACTGAGTATTTCGATTAACGATATACAAGTACAAACATTTATTATTAAACCACCTTTTCCATATTCATTGTTGACAACAAAAGAAAAAGATTCAATTAATTGGCTTTATAATCATCATCATGGATTAAAATGGAAAGATGGCGATTCAACCTTAACAAATATTATGGAATATTATATTGCGCATGTTAAAGATAAAAATTTTATTTATTATGCTAAAGGATTAGAAAAAATTAAGTGGATTCAAAATATTTTTAAGGATAAAATTAATTTTTATAACCTAGATGATCTAAATTGTCCAAATTTAAAAACATTATATCAAAATGATAAATCTGTAAATGTTTGTTGTTATCATAGAAAATATTGTATATGTGCTCAAAAAAATGTAATACTCTTAAGAAAGTTTATTAAATCAAATATTAATAAAGAAAACATAAAATTATAAAAGACATTTTTTTATTTATTATTTAACACTTAAATCAGATAAAATAATCATCAAACATCAGTTCATTCTGAATACTTGTAATGTCAATAACGATCTCTTTAACCGGAAACACTTCAACTTTGGTTGGAGAATATTTTCCTCCAATTGAACTGTCTACAAATTATGTTTGTGGACTTATTGATTTTGTAGCATTCAATTCCATACCCAATGTAGATGTTTACAACAATTTGTTTCATATAGGAAATCATGTTATTACTATTCCAGTTGGTTCATACGAACTTGAAGATATTGATTTTTTCCTAAACTCAAGCTTAAACGATATTGATGAACCAATTTATCTAAAAATTGAAGCTAACAATAACACACTTAAAACTGAAATAACCTCATCAATGGATATAGATTTTTCACAACCAAACAGTATAGGAAAGTTGCTCGGATTTAGCAAAAGAAAATTAGAAGTAAATTCAACTGAATATTATAACACTGATCAAATTCTTCAAAATGATAAATCTGTGGAAGTGGTGATTGTAGATATTAATCAATTGAATACTACAAAGTTATTTGAATCTGATTTACCTACACATATTACGAATGTTAATACAATACGCATTGAAAGCAACTTAACAACCGGTTCATTTATTAATAATACTTCGAATCATACTATTCATGAATTTCCTCTTGATGTTCCTCCAGGATATAAAATAAACGAAAAACCTCGAAATGTTATTTATTTACCCGTCAACTGTCAGCAAATAAACAACATAACGATTAGAATCTTAAATCAAGACGGTGAACTTATAAATTTTAGAGGAGAAAAAATCACTCTTAGACTCCACTTCAAACCAGAATAATGATCATTTACAATAAAAACATAGTGCAAAGAGGATTTCCATTCAATCCCTCATCAACTCACATTCGAGAAAGTATAAAAAATAAAAAACTGTTGTCCTCATCTAATACAGAATACTTAAAATCATTAGGATTTAATCTTCAACCATGAATGAAATACTAAATGTCCTTCAAAAACCTATATATGATGAGAGTATTGTAAAAAGAGAATATCATAGTTACTCTCCATATCTAAAATCATTCAACAACAATGATGAAATTCGTATACCAATTCAAAATCAGGATCTCTTTGTCTTACCAAGTGAGAGTATGATTTACATTCATGGTTTTATAGTAAAGAAGGAAGCAAACAAAGAGGTTCCAGCTATAGATGTGAAATTTAAAAACAACTTTGTTTCATATTTGTTTGATGAAATTCGTTATGAAATTAATGGTTTTGAAGTTGATCGTACACGCAAACTTGGAATTTCATCCACCATGAAAAATTTTGTATCATTGAATAAGGCTGAAAGTGCTACACTAAAAAACGCTGGTTGGTGTCTTAACGAAACTTTTGTTTTAGAAAAAAGTCATTTTAGCTGTTGTATACCTCTTAAAATGTTGCTGGGTTTTGCTGAAGATTATAACAAAATACTATTAAATTCGAAACATGAGCTTATCCTTCAACGTTCTACATCCGATGAGAGATCATATTATTCTACAAATGCAACTGATCAGTTGAAATTAACAATTCTGGATATAACATGGAAAATGCCACACATTCAACTATCGGACTTTGCAAAATTGGAAATGTTTAAGATAATCAACAGCAAACATTCTATACCAATTGCATTTCGTAGTTGGGATTGTCATGTAAATCCTGCACTACCAACGAATACAAAGGTTTTATGGAATGTGAAGCTTTCTCCACAAAACGAAAGACCACGATTTCTTATAATTGGTTTACAAAAAGAGAAAAGTAAAGAACAAGGAAATATATTTGACCATTGTAATATCTCTAATTTAAAAGTATATCTAAACTCAGAGTCATATCCATATGATGATTTAAATAATCGTTTCGAAATGGGTCAGTATTCTGTTCTATATAATATGTATGCAAAATTTCAACAAAGCTTTTACATGCGAGAACCTGAACCATTGCTGGATGTTAATGATTACAAGTCTTACGCACCGCTTATTGTTGTTGATGTTTCACATCAAAATGAGACTGTTAAAATTGGACCTATTGATGTACGAATTGAATTTGATACTGAAGCAAACAAACCAATTCCAGAAAAAACATCAGCATACTGTTTAGTTATTCATGATCGCTTAATCGAATACTCACCTCTAACAAGCGAAATTAGAAAAATTATTTAATTATAATATTTCTTTTAAAATTTTTAATAAATGAAAAAAAAAATGTTTATATATATATATATAAATAAAACAAGATCTTTTTAATTCTTAATCGATGTATTTTATTAAAACATTTATAGTTTCTTTTTAGTTTAGCTTCGAAAACAAAAATTTTAAACATAAATGACCACAATTTATTGTATTAAAATTTTGATATCTATCATAATTATAACTAATGTTTTTTCCTAAATATTTTATTAATTGTTTTGGTGGTTGCAAATTGCCAAAGCTATCAAAATATTCGATTTGATTGTTGTTTTTCCAGTATGCTACCCAATGTGTGCCAGGTCCCTTTGAAGTATCCAGATTGATTATTCCACATTCTTTTTTAAATGGTTTGCTTGGAAGAGTGTTGCACATAAACACACCTCTAAAATTTGGAATATGTTTTGCATATTTTCTCAAGTCTACATCAGAAAGGGCTCTTTTAGGTAGCTTCATTAAAAATTTTGTTGATAAGGCTTTAAATATAATCCAAAACCTTTTTTATATGGTTTTAAGAACATGCCTTTTCCCATCGCAATGGCTTCCATTGTATTATTGTGTCGTTTTGCTTCAGTCAGCTGTTCCTTTCCATTTTTAACTGCATTGATTGCTTTTGTAATACCAGATACACCACCAGCTAAACCACCAAGTGCACCCAGTGCAGCAAATATAGGGGCAAGTGGAAGAAAACCTCCAGATTTTGGTAGCGGTATTATTCGAGGTGTTTTTATTAACAATTTTTTCTTCCCCTTGAAAATATTGTTTACAACTTTTCGTGAAATCTTTATAGCATCTTTCAAGTTTTCACTTTTCTTTATATTCTTTCTTGCACTTTTCAATGCATGTGTAAATAGTTTGTGGGTATTTACTGGAGACGACTTTTTAGTTTTACTAATAACGTTACCCATACCGAATTTTGTTTTTGCTTTCATTGTAGTAGCAACAAACCAAGCGTTTGATTTTTCACCCAAACTACTATCGCTTGCTTTGACCCTTTGCCAAGCCTTTTCAGTTAAAATTCTATCAGCAATATGTCTTTTCTCTAAATCTTTATTGTTTGAGTATGCTATATCGTGCTCTCTGCAAGCAGTATCCAATGGATTGATTCCTTGATCACCTCTAGCTAAACGTTTCTTTAATTTTGTACCAGGTCCGCAAAATTGATAACCGGGTAGATGAAGTTCAATGGGAAGTTTATTAATTATTTTATTTAGAAAACCTTTACCAATGAAGGATGGATGGCGACTGAATAACTTTTTATAAATGATAGTCATATCTATTGATACTTTATCGATTAAAGATTGAAATTAAATTGATTGAAAACAAATAAAAGAGACTGGTTTATATATTATGTTATCATTAGATTTCAGAATGCGTTTTTTTAAACAACATAAAAGGATTGATGTAAAGAATATCGAATCAAAGTTCGATTCATCAAATAAAATTCGTCATAGTTCATTACTACCGAATTCTATTCGAGCTCTTATTGTGGGTCCATCAAATTGCGGAAAAACAAATGTTATGATCAGTCTTATTGAAAGTCCTCATGGATTGAAATTTAAAAATATTTACTTATATTCAAAGTCAACACAACAACCGAAATATAAGTACTTAGAAAGTCTAATTAAACCCATTAAGGAGATAAATTTTTCATCATTTTCTAATAATGATGATGTTCTATCCCCAGACGAAGTTAAACCGAATTCAATATTTATATTCGATGATATAGCTTGTGAGAAACAAAATCATGTACGTTCTTACTTCTGTATGGGTCGCCATAAAGACATTGATAGTTTTTATTTATGTCAAACTTATACACGTATACCAAAACACTTGATTCGCGATAATGCAAATATGATTATAATTTTTAAACAGGATGTAATGAATATTAAGCATATTTACAATGATCATGTTGGTTCTGATATGACTTTAAAAACATTTCATAAGTTATGTGCCGAGTGTTGGAAAGAAAAATATGGTTTTCTAGTTATTAACAAAGATGATCCTATGAATAATGGTCGATATAGAAAAGGTTTCGATATATTTATAAATCTATAAAAGAAACATTACAGATATTTTAAAATCAGTACAAGATTAATTATTAAACTAATAGCTTCTCAACTATTAAACCGCTAACTGCTAAACTGATCTGTTTTGAATCTGTTTCTAATTCAATCTATAAATATGAATACAAATCTGGTTAATAATCTTATTAAAACTCGAAATATTTTAAAAAAGAAATATAAGAATATTTTGCTTGGAGAAATTGCAAATGATGAATTGTTGGAAAAGACATTGAAACCAATATCAAAACCATTAAAAGAATTAGTTCAATCAACTAGTAATAATAATAATAATAATAACACCATTATAAAACATGAAAAATATCCGGATGACTCTTTTAAACATGATCTTGAGAATAATAAAGTTGCCTTCAGTACACCATATAAAAAGAGTAAGCTTGATTATAACACGTTTTCTCCAAACTTTAATAACAAGAAAATCGAGGAAAGTTCAAACACGTTTCAATCATTTGATGATGAAAATGATCATGATGACTATGATGATGATGATGATGATAATAATAATGTTAATGTTGATAATGAGGATGATAACAATGATGATGATAACACCATTACAATACATCCCAATCAAAGTATTCAATATAATTTATCAAAAGTTAACTTAAATATATATGATAAAACCTATGGTCCTCATAAGGATAAAAATCAAATATGGAGACTAGGTAATGAACCCATCACTTTCAATTCAACCAATATTACTGTAGGTAATTTAAAATGGCCCTTCACATCAGGCTTATATGAATTGTTAGTTTATAAGAAACCAATCAGTTATAATAAAACAGATTTAAATAATTATAAACAAATATTGGAGATGACTAATGTCCATAAACGAAATAACAGTATTAATGGTCAAATTAAAGGAAATCGTTCAATTAAATATACAACGATTATTAAAAACCTATTTAAACAACAACAGAAAATTCATAAGGGAAAAGGTTTAATGAAGTTGAATAGAAAAAAGACCAATTATGTTTATTGGGATGATCCTAACGAATTGGTTGATAGATTGCGTCTTTTGATTTCATCCACAACAGCTGGTCACTCAAATCATAATAATGAAATTGTATCAATTATTGAGGAATTGAGAGAAGCAAAAATTATTATATAAATAGACTTAAAAATATTTAACAATTAATATTCTTAAAATGCCTATCGATAAGTTTGGACATTATATTGAACAATCTGCAAGATATCAAAATCCGCATTTCAAGATTCATTTAGATAGTGATCGTAATTTCAACTTTAACTTACGGAGAATAAAAAATATTGCTAGTCCTGTATTGGAAAACGATGCTGTGAACAAAATTTATATGAAAAGTTATTTAAGTGAAATAAAGAAACAACTGGATACAATGTATATGGAGAGAATTAAGGAAATGGAGGATCGTTTTAACGAAATAATACGACAACAAAACGTGTTGACTACAGAAAAATTTGATAATGTAGAAACACGTTTAAGTAAATTAATACATGATCAAAGTATAATACTAAATAATCTCAATCAATCACTAAAAGAAATGAGATCATTATTTAATTACAAAATTGATTCAGTTGAAGAACGTCTAAATGAAAAACGAAGCTCATTACAAACCGTTTAAACATAGATATATATATAAATCGTTTTTGATTTAAATTCAATATCAGCAGCATTTAAATTGATGTAATCTAAGATAGATGTTAGAAATGGAGCGACAAGAAGTGGTTCAGGAGCTTCATAAGCAAGCACGTAGAAATTTCATTCGACGTCGAGTGGTACACAAGGGAATTGATGATCTTTGGCAAGCAGATCTTGTTGAAATGGGCGTTTACTCAAAATATAACAAAGGCTATAGATTTATTTTAACAGTTATAGATACATTTTCAAAGTTTGCTTGGGCTGTACCCGTAAAATCGAAAGGTAGTGAAGATATTACCAATGCTATGAAATCTATTTTTTCACTAAAGAGATTTCCAAAAAACTTGCAAACAGATAATGGTAAAGAGTTCTATAATAAAATATTTCAAAACCTGATGAAAAAACATAATATCAATCACTATTCTACATATAGTATCATGAAAGCGTCTATTGTAGAACGATTTAATAGAACTCTAAAAGGAATGATGTGGAAAAAGTTTAGTCTACAAGGAAATTATCAATGGATACATATATGTAAGGATTTAATTAATCAATATAATAATAAAAAGCATAGAACAATTGGAATGAAGCCAAATGCTGTTAACATAGAAAATGAAAGTTCTATATTAAAACAAGCCTATAATCATCCCAAAATATATAAATTTGGTAAACTAAAAGTTGGAGATCACGTTCGAATCAGCAAATATAAACATATTTTTTCAAAAGGATATACTCCAAACTGGACAACTGAAATTTTTAAAATTCGTACTTTACAGAACACAAATCCCATTACTTATTTATTGGAAGACTATCAAAGGAATCCGATTGTTGGTGGATTCTATGAACATGAACTATTAAAGACACATTTTCCAAATACATACTTGATTGAAAAAGTTATTAAAACTAAGGGACACCAGGCGTACGTAAAATGGTTGGGATTTTCCAATCAACATAATTCTTGGATCAATAAAGATGAACTTCAATAATATTATATATACTTCAATATGAGATTTATTTTTATTATATTATAAAATTCTCAAAAAAAATAAAATAATATATAAAAAAAGTTTTGTTTTGATTTTTTTTATTTCTAAACGATTAAATTTTATATCAACTTAGTTGAGTATGGTTAAGAACAAGCACGATTAAATTTTATTCACACAAAAACAAATTGTGGTTACTTGTGTTTAAAATTCCTATTCAATAGATAACTATAGTTTAAAATAAAAACAAACTAAAATATTTTAATGATATTCTTTATTTATTTATTTATTGTTTTTTCACGTTGTATATATTCACTTATAATCTAAAATCACTTAATACTATTGTACAATATTATCACTTGAAGATGATGTTAATACATTTTCATTGGGATATGATGATGATGATGATGATGGTTGTTGACTATTTATTGCATAATGTCCCCATGCATATGTATTAATACTATTATCTCTAATAAATCGCTTATCATCTAAATAACTTAATGCTAATTTACTAATGTGTTGAGTATATATTTCATGAATCTTTGATCTAAATACATACATAGAATCATAGTACATTTTTTTTTCAAATAAACATTTTCTAAAGTCATTAATCGTTAGTCTATTGGTTACGCATTTTTTAACTCCTTTAATTTTTTTAATTTCTTTTTCCTCTTCATCAATTTTAATTGAATACATTTTAGCGCGTAAACCAATGAACTCTTTAATTATTTTACCATTACATTCATCCTTCATCATTCCTAAAACCTTTTTGTTTAACAAGGGTATATTAAAAACATTATCTTTCGGATAAGCAGACGTATCAAACTGTAAGATGATATCATCTAGAATATCCTTATATAGATCATATGTCTTAATATCGTAAACAAAGGAATCAGTATCCATATAATTCAGATAAATATTTTCCTTATATTTAGGTTTCATGTATTCATAATGGAAATTATACATTTTCAACTTAGATAATTCTAGAACAGAAAACCCAATATAAATTGGTTTATTATATTCCGTTCGCACTCGACTCATTTCAATGACAATCATTTCTTCTTGAATCTTAAGTAAACTATGGAAATTTGGCTTAGCTATAAGAGCTCTAGCTCCCAACCTCTTACCTCTACTCTCCCATGAACAAACTATTTTAACATCTTTTCTCTTAGCTACATTTTCCATTGTTTTACCGTATACCGCATTATTTAAAAGTTTAAAAAAATTTTTTTCAAATTCATTTTCGGCATTGGTTCTATGATCATTATTTAAATCAATATACGTTTTCAACCAATCCGACTGATTGAATTTAAGAATTCTATGAATTTTCTTTAGAATAAGACCATGTTTAATACATTGTTTAAGATTTCTATAGTGTATTACATATTTTGTTTTATCATTTAAATCCGTTATTAATTTAGACTGTTTCATATGTTCATTTTTTTTATTTTCTGCACAAAATGGGAAATCATTGTGATGATCGTGTATGGTGGATGGATATTCTAAATCCACTTCCAATATATACCCTAATGGTGAATCATCTTCCACAGCATTAAAATTAAAATTTTCAATGTTTTCAACCCATTCAAAATTTTTATAAGGAAGGTACTGCGACATGACATAACCGTATAAATTGTTTACATCTAAATAAATAAGATAATTCGATTCTTTAGTAGAATCATAATCACTTACATATTTATTGTTAGCTACAGAATGTCGTTTACAACATTGAACAATTCCTCCCCTAATACCACGTGTAACAAAATTATACATGTTAATGTCAGTTAATAGTTCTAACTCTATTCTTGTTTTTTTCAACATTGCATCCCAAGATAATCCAGGAACAGTATAATATTGGCATGGATCTAAATTATAAATGTTTTTGCAAACTTTACGGAAATTTTCAAAAACATCACATAGTAATAAAACATCTACTTTCAAGTATAATAGTAAATAGTCCAAGAGAGTCGTACATCTAAATGTATTCCATACCTTTTCAGCATGTTTATAATTATCTTCACTACACGCTTCATCAGTTAGTTTATTAAAGAAGAGAGAACGAGGTGGTAATTGTGTTTCCATGAGACGATTCTTTGAATCCAAATAATCATAGGGAAAGACACCTTTACGTTTCATTAAATCAAATTCATTATCATTTAAACAAACCGATTTTATAGTTTTCAAATCATCATCAGACAAGAAACCTGCAAGTTGATCTAAACTTGATGCCATAAAACGATATGAATCGAGAAAACGTAGCTCAATAGTATCTTTTTCACTCACCCTAATTCTCTTCGATACGGATACATATAATTCCTTATTTAAAGGAATGATTTTTATATCACCTGCTACTGATGAAAGTTCTCTTATAAATAAATGACAATCATATGCCGAAAGGTTGTGAAAAAATATAGGGATAAAATTTCCAATTTGATACTCTAAGTTACATATATTATGTGCAGGACCTCTATAATCACCTGTTAGATGACAATGGTCAGTTACTTTATCTCCAATAGATATGATTTCACCGCATATATGACAATTCATATCTTCATCTTGTCTTTTTTGTTGTATAAACGTTAAAGGTTTCATTGGTATTACTACACTCAAATAGTTACTATAAATATATAATGCGTCCTCGACTAAACTTTTAAAAAAATGTGTTGATGCATTTTCACCACTATAAATTCTATGTATATCTAAACTAGAATTATAGGAACATTTAATATAATAACTAAATGCAAATGGAATATGCTTTTGTACTGAATTAATTTTAGCTGAGTTTTGAATATCAACTGATTCCAGAATACATTCGAAATCTGCATAAACTACAAACGGAACATCTAGTTGGTTTTTATGATTCTTAAATCTAAGTATAGAATTTTTATAGGTTGGCATTATAGTTACAATTTTGTTGCATTCCTCCTTATGTTTCTTTAAAGATGATTCTTTGTAAAAGTGTATGAGGCATGTATTACAAATATACACCTTATTTTTATGTTTTGTAAATTGACTTCTTAATAATCTATAATTAAAGAAATATAAAAGGAAAAATTTTTTTAATTAGTTTAATTTCACTTTGAGTATAAATTTAAATAACGATAAACATACCTTGATATATTTTTTATCCAGACATAATGGAATCGTTCTTCATCTTCCATCAATAATAAATTTATATGTTTACTTTTTTCTTCTTGAGAGAAATAATATGGTCCCACAACATTATAAACTTCTAAATACGTATCTTTTTCAAGTATAGATGTTTTCTTCTTCTTTTCAAAAGATCTTTCCAGACCAAAGACATTTATGCTTATTCCCGGGTTGTTGTCTTCAAACTGCTGTATTTTGTTGACAGATAGCGGGAAATTTAAATTTTTAAAATTTAATAATATATTATTTTCCAGGACTATAATATCATCTTGAATGTTGGTTATGTTATACGAAGAACAAATTACACTATTATTTTCTATTGGATATAGCGCTGATATTATAGCCCACTTAAAACAGTATACGTCATTGTTTTGTATATTAACACAAGCTTTTTTTTTTGATATGTATGTTGGTAAAGAAATATACTGTGAACCTTTTATACATGCATATTTATTAATATTAACATCAAGGTGATTAATTTTTGTTAATGCAAAACCACTATCACGTTCTTGGAACTCATCCATTTTTTGCATAATTATTTCACATTTATTTGCATAAAATCTTTCAATATCATTCATATGGTTAGTTAAAGACAAAATATACATTTTTGTTTGATGTAGTATTATGGTAATTATGGGTTCTTCATCGTCTTTCATCTTCATATATTCACAGAGTAATTCGAAATTAAATTTTAAACTTGTATGTTTTTGTAGATGATCTTTCAAAACACATGCTACATTATCCTTTATGTTATTGAAAAACAATTCGGGATTTAGATTATCCATATTGTTGTTTTTAAACCGAAATGTAGTAATACGGTTTTTGAAACAAGCATCTAAACACTTTATATTATTGATTTCATCAACAATTTTTAAACAATTATCTTTATGTTTGTTTGTGCGTTGATGATATATCCACAGTTTCCTTACTACATCTTCTTTACACTCCTTACAGTGTATAATTTCTTTCTTTTGATTATTTTGATGCTCTATTAAGTGGATATGTTTAAGATAATCTTGCTTACTTGAAAAATTAATGTTGCAAGTCGTACACCTTAATGAATAACCTTGATGATGATGCATCCTGATATGTCTATTTAATGAAAAGTTGCGGCTGTACACTTTTCCACAGATATCACAAATAAAGTTACCACCCATTTTAATTTGATTTATTTTATTAATTTTTTTTTTGTGAATAAATAACTAAAAGTATAATCACACCTTAGAGTTTAGTACAACAATGAATATATTTTATTAATTTGATTTCATTTTATTACCACTACACTTAATTAAATAATGTGGTTATATACATATGTTTTATAAGTATGTAGGTATATGATTAACACTAAAAATAAATAAATGTTTTGTTTTTAAATAATGTGGTTAACATTTTATACTGATAACAAATAGTATTAGGGATATTAATATATACCGCAGTAAATGAATTTTATTTATTAAATACTAGCGAAAAAATCACAGACTTTCGTAAACCGCCCTAATGTAGTTTAATTCATATTGTATTAACCCTCTAAAACACATTAAATGTTACGACTTCACTTCAACAAAAATAACATCCACCACGACTTCACTTTAAGCAAAACCGAACCCCCCACCACGACTTCACTTTAAGCAAAACCGAACCCCCCACCACGACTTCACTTTAAGCAAAACCGAACCCCCCCACCACGACTTCACTTTAAGCAAAACCGAACCACCCCACCACGAATTCACTTTAAGCAAAACCGAACCCCCCACCACGACTTCACTTTAAGCAAAACCGAACACGCTGCCGCCTCATAACACAAAATATCATGGGGTCGAATTTAACCCCATCGACCCTTAAAGGGTTAAGGTATGCACATTTTTCCTTTGCACATTTCTATCTAGAAACCCCTTATTCATACTACTCGGGTGCTGTCAAGTTAATAATTGGTGCTGTTTTATGGGAATCGCAAAATTTTAGTATTTAGAATTTTTATTCGCACTAATTAACTTATTAACTTATTAACTTGACAGCACCCGGTCACAAAAAATTTTGTTTGGCATCACTCTATACAAATGTATAGCAGTTGTTGTTTGTACATTTTCTACAAACCTCTTACAACTACAATTAGAGTTGAAAAAAAGTCAACCTAGGTAGTAATGGTAAAGTAAGAAAACAAAAACAATTGGTTGATTATTGAGTTCTTGTTACAACTTTGATATTGTTTAAACTTTTCATTTGTTTTAATGAAAATTTAATATAATATCTCCAGTTGTTCTAAGAAATATTTGGGTAAAGTTCCCTGATGATCTGCATTAGCAACAGTGAAATGCGCATAGGAACAAGCTATACCCCTCAATAATCAATTGCAATTAGTTTTTTAACAAAATTGTTAACGTTTTACTGAATAAGTAAAATGTTAATATTGGGAAAATTAGTGCGAATAAAAATTCTAAATACTAAAATTTTGCGATTCCCATAAAACAGCACCAATTATTAACTTGACAGCACCCGGTCACAAAAAATTTTGTTTGGCATCACTCTATACAAATGTATAGCAGTTGTTGTTTGTACATTTTCTACAAACCTCTTACAACTACAATTAGAGTTGAAAAAAAGTCAACCTAGGTAGTAATGGTAAAGTAAGAAAACAAAAACAATTGGTTGATTATTGAGTTCTTGTTACAACTTTGATATTGTTTAAACTTTTCATTTGTTTTAATGAAAATTTAATATAATATCTCCAGTTGTTCTAAGAAATATTTGGGTAAAGTTCCCTGATGATCTGCATTAGCAACAGTGAAATGCGCATAGGAACAAGCTATACCCCTCAATAATCAATTGCAATTAGTTTTTTAACAAAATTGTTAACGTTTTACTGAATAAGTAAAATGTTAATATTGGGAAAATTAGTGCGAATAAAAATTCTAAATACTAAAATTTTGCGATTCCCATAAAACAGCACCAATTATTAACTTGACAGCACCCGGTCACAAAAAATTTTGTTTGGCATCACTCTATACAAATGTATAGCAGTTGTTGTTTGTACATTTTCTACAAACCTCTTACAACTACAATTAGAGTTGAAAAAAAGTCAACCTAGGTAGTAATGGTAAAGTAAGAAAACAAAAACAATTGGTTGATTATTGAGTTCTTGTTACAACTTTGGTATTGTTTAAACTTTTCATTTGTTTTAATGAAAATTTAATATAATATCTCCAGTTGTTCTAAGAAATATTTGGGTAAAGTTCCCTGATGATCTGCATTAGCAACAGTGAAATGCGCATAGGAACAAGCTATACCCCTCAATAATCAATTGCAATTAGTTTTTTAACAAAATTGTTAACGTTTTACTGAATAAGTAAAATGTTAATATTGGGAAAATTAGTGCGAATAAAAATTCTAAATACTAAAATTTTGCGATTCCCATAAAACAGCACCAATTATTAACTTGACAGCACCCGGTCACAAAAAATTTTGTTTGGCATCACTCTATACAAATGTATAGCAGTTGTTGTTTGTACATTTTCTACAAACCTCTTACAACTACAATTAGAGTTGAAAAAAAGTCAACCTAGGTAGTAATGGTAAAGTAAGAAAACAAAAACAATTGGTTGATTATTGAGTTCTTGTTACAACTTTGATATTGTTTAAACTTTTCATTTGTTTTAATGAAAATTTAATATAATATCTCCAGTTGTTCTAAGAAATATTTGGGTAAAGTTCCCTGATGATCTGCATTAGCAACAGTGAAATGCGCATAGGAACAAGCTATACCCCTCAATAATCAATTGCAATTAGTTTTTTAACAAAATTGTTAACGTTTTACTGAATAAGTAAAATGTTAATATTGGGAAAATTAGTGCGAATAAAAATTCTAAATACTAAAATTTTGCGATTCCCATAAAACAGCACCAATTATTAACTTGACAGCACCCGGTCACAAAAAATTTTGTTTGGCATCACTCTATACAAATGTATAGCAGTTGTTGTTTGTACATTTTCTACAAACCTCTTACAACTACAATTAGAGTTGAAAAAAAGTCAACCTAGGTAGTAATGGTAAAGTAAGAAAACAAAAACAATTGGTTGATTATTGAGTTCTTGTTACAACTTTGATATTGTTTAAACTTTTCATTTGTTTTAATGAAAATTTAATATAATATCTCCAGTTGTTCTAAGAAATATTTGGGTAAAGTTCCCTGATGATCTGCATTAGCAACAGTGAAATGCGCATAGGAACAAGCTATACCCCTCAATAATCAATTGCAATTAGTTTTTTAACAAAATTGTTAACGTTTTACTGAATAAGTAAAATGTTAATATTGGGAAAATTAGTGCGAATAAAAATTCTAAATACTAAAATTTTGCGATTCCCATAAAACAGCACCAATTATTAACTTGACAGCACCCGGTCACAAAAAATTTTGTTTGGCATCACTCTATACAAATGTATAGCAGTTGTTGTTTGTACATTTTCTACAAACCTCTTACAACTACAATTAGAGTTGAAAAAAAGTCAACCTAGGTAGTAATGGTAAAGTAAGAAAACAAAAACAATTGGTTGATTATTGAGTTCTTGTTACAACTTTGATATTGTTTAAACTTTTCATTTGTTTTAATGAAAATTTAATATAATATCTCCAGTTGTTCTAAGAAATATTTGGGTAAAGTTCCCTGATGATCTGCATTAGCAACAGTGAAATGCGCATAGGAACAAGCTATACCCCTCAATAATCAATTGCAATTAGTTTTTTAACAAAATTGTTAACGTTTTACTGAATAAGTAAAATGTTAATATTGGGAAAATTAGTGCGAATAAAAATTCTAAATACTAAAATTTTGCGATTCCCATAAAACAGCACCAATTATTAACTTGACAGCACCCGGTCACAAAAAATTTTGTTTGGCATCACTCTATACAAATGTATAGCAGTTGTTGTTTGTACATTTTCTACAAACCTCTTACAACTACAATTAGAGTTGAAAAAAAGTCAACCTAGGTAGTAATGGTAAAGTAAGAAAACAAAAACAATTGGTTGATTATTGAGTTCTTGTTACAACTTTGATATTGTTTAAACTTTTCATTTGTTTTAATGAAAATTTAATATAATATCTCCAGTTGTTCTAAGAAATATTTGGGTAAAGTTCCCTGATGATCTGCATTAGCAACAGTGAAATGCGCATAGGAACAAGCTATACCCCTCAATAATCAATTGCAATTAGTTTTTTAACAAAATTGTTAACGTTTTACTGAATAAGTAAAATGTTAATATTGGGAAAATTAGTGCGAATAAAAATTCTAAATACTCAAAACTTTGTTTACGCATTTGAATAACATTTTAATAATAAATAATCTTTTACTTAAAAATTTTAATTAGTTATTCATTCATACTGTTGCGAGCTACATCAACTCTATTAAAAAATGGTTTCGTCAGCTGAATTAAAGGAACTATTAGATGAATACAGTTACCCTATCGATAAGGAACATAAGAAATTATTCTTGAGAATGATTGAAGAATTAAGAATGTATAGTAATATGACTCTTATACTTTCATATATTATCATAATCAAATTCATAGATATAATTGTGAAAATATCAGTATACCAAATGTTAATATATGTGCGTGTAATTTATATTATAAGGAATACATATTAGCACAATAGCTTTTTGATCTTTATAAAAGACTTTTAAACTATAAACCTATATCTTAAAAGTAAAAGATATGTAAACATTTTTAATTGTTAAGTAATCTGAAAAAAAATTCCTAATAAAAATCTCCATAATAAATAAAAACAAAACATATACATATATTTCTGTATATCAATTAACTTTATTTTGCAATATTTATTTTGGTATGTATTTTATTAGATTAAGCTGAAAGGAGAAAGAATCCTATTGAATAAAGAGAAATAAAACAACAATCTATCTTTTTTTTTTTGCATAATATTTTTATTAATAAATCTTCATCGCTTGATAAGATAATTGTATTATATTATATATACCAATTTTTCTTATTTGGTTAATATATTATATTTTGCCTGCAAAAACGGCAGTCCAATCTGCTTCAAGGCTTACATATCGAATGGGTGCAACTTAGATACATTATAATTGCACCCGACCTATAAGATTCACATATTAAACATTTATATTTTTGTACAAATATAATTTTGTGAGGACTCTCTGCGGTGTCCTTCTTATGAAGCATTTGTTGCAAATATTTTTTAAATTTGATGGTTCATGTTGTTCGTTTTTGAATATATTTGATTATTTTATTAGTATATTTATCTTGGATTTTGTTATAAGTAATATAGTTTTTTTAAATTAATTCTAACTTGTTTATACATTTTTTCTATTACTAACTTTTCACCAAGTCTTACTCTGATTGGTGGTTGTGGTGGTGATGTTCCTCTTGTTGATGATGTTGAAGATGATGACGATCTTTTAAAAAATAATGGTGGTGGTGGTGTTGTTACTGACGATGTTGTAGATCTTCTAAAAAATAATGGTTGTGCTGGTGGTTTTCTGATGGTGACGATCTTCTGGAAAACAACGGTAGTGGTGGTGGTGCTTGTGATAGTGATGATGATGGAAACAGGAGCTGCGTCTCCTCATCATCAAAACTATTGAAGTTTAATATTGGTGTCTCTTCTCCCATCTTTATTAAATTTTTTTTTAATATTTTCTTCTTATTCTAATTGACACTGACTTCACAATTTTCTTTGAAAAAAAAATCTGAAAAACCCTCGCATTTATACTAAACTATGTTAGCGTAAATCATAAAAAAGGAAAAAATCTGTATATTCGAAAGAACTGATCAATACCTGTAATATAACCAAAAAAATAAAAAATTTGCAAATATCCACATGTTTCAATTTCCCAAATACTTATTTTTCATTATAAAAACGAAGACGTTAGAGGAGATAGACAGAAAACTATCTAATGCAAACACACACGCATGCGTAATATTATAAAATATTCCAAGGAGTTCACTCAAACTGACCAATAGCGATGTAACTGTACACACATACACGAGATGAGCAGGTGTTTAAAAAATTTTCCTGCACCCTTATTTTTTATTAAAAATAGAGAGACGGTAGATAGACACTCATAAAAATGTCAACTCAAAATTTTTCAATAAAAAAAATAAAAAGATCGACCGCAATTATAAAGACAGATGGTAGACAGACACTCATAAAAATCTCAATCTAAGAATTTTCAATAAATAAGGACAAGGGTAATAAAAATAGAGCAAGATGCGCATGTGTTTAAGAATTTTCCCATACCCTTTTTCTATTAGTTTAATTTTCTTTCATCAATCAAAACTGAAAAAATCAGTAGGCAAGTTCATATTTAACTCGGTGAAATATTTTGTACCTATGAAATAAATTTCCAACTTCGTGCAAACATTCAACAGAGTTGTTCACAATAGGTGCCCGGGTAGGGGTGTTCGTATAGAAGTTTCATGGGTGATATTCAATAGAGGAGCCCTGACTGACATTCAAATCAGGCATGTGAAAACAATAAAAAAAAAATTACATATACATTTTTTTTGAAACCACTGAATACACAACACAAATAGAGTAAAAGGGGCTCTTTCGATCTTATTTAATAATAAGTGTTTACCGTTGAAGACTAAACTACTTCTATACAAGGTCAGTATAAGACCGATATTAATATACGCGTTTCCAATTTGGTTCAGTATTTCACCAACTTTTATGAAAAAAATGGAAGTATTTGAAAGATATATTTTAAGAAAATGTGTACAAAGAAACTACAAAACACGGTTGAAAAGTTTTTCAAACGTTTTTATCTATGACAAGGCTCCAATAAGTCCCATTTCCAAATATGCTTTAAATCTGATGAAGAGATTTATTGATAGACTACATTTTTTTGAAGGCAATACAATGCAGGATGTACTTTTTAGTGAACATGAAATGAGTTGGTATAATACAAAACCTTTCCGCAATAGGTATTTTGCGGGAGCGTTCTGGTGGTATTTCTTGACAAAGTTTTTATCATAGAATTACTCCTGGCATTCATAGAGGGTAATATATATTTTTATTTTTATTATTTTTTTTTAGATTTAAGGTTTAGTTTTAAGATTTTTTATTTTAAGTTTTAGTTGTAAGTATATTATAAATAGATTAATTACCCTATTAGTTAATGCAAATGTCGGGAGCAAACATTGTTGTTTCTGTGTAATATTTTAATTATTTAGTTATTTAATTTTTTTTTTTCTAATTCCTTCCAAGCGTGTGCTCGCTCTTTGAAACCGCTATCTTTAGATATTAGTCGTTGCCAAGCTTTTTCAGATAATATTTTATCTGCTTGATGTCTTTTATTAATATTGCTTGTTCGTGAATATTCAATATCGTGCTCTCTACAAGCTGCATCCAATAAATTTATGCCTTTATCTCCTCTTGCTAAACGTTTTGCAAGTTTTGTTCCAGGTCCACAAAACTGATAACCAGGTAAATACAGTTCAACCGGCAATTTATCTATTAAGTTGTTTACAAAACCGCTTCCAGTCTTATTAGTTTATTTCCTTTGGTGTAGTTATAACCATTTTATTTATTTTTTCTTTAATATACGTGTATGATGTGTTTTATACTATACTAAAAATTAAAATGATGAGATTTCCTTATATAAGGTTGTATTTATAGATAAGACACATCAGTTATCAATATGCGCTTAGTAGAGCAAGCCAAACAAATTGTTATACGAAATGTGGCTCAATCTCAAGAAAAGAAAGCTAAAATTAAACATAGCACATTATTACCCAATTCAATACGATCACTAATTGTAGGACCTTCAAACTGTGGAAAAAACAACGTCACGATTGGACTAATAGAAAGTCCTAATGGTCTTAGATTTAGAAATTTGTATATATATTCAGAGTCTTTATATCAACCAAAATACTGTTACCTTAAGAAACTGATCGATCCCATAAAATGAATGAATCTTTTTACATTTTCGGAAAATGATAAAGTTTTAAGCCCATCAGAAGCAAAACCAAACTCTATTATGATATTTGATGATGTAATTTGTGGTAAAAAAGATAATATTAGAGATTGCTTTTGTATGGGAAGACATAAACATATTGATTGCTCTTATTTATTTCCAATAAGCTAATTGGGCCTATTATTTTTATGTAAATAAAAAACTTTTTTACATCTTCTTCCCAACGTTTCGTCAATTTTTTGTTGACATCT
Source organism: Gymnocheta viridis (assembly GCA_956483585.1). Classification (NCBI taxonomy): domain Eukaryota; kingdom Metazoa; phylum Arthropoda; class Insecta; order Diptera; family Tachinidae; genus Gymnocheta; species Gymnocheta viridis. Next base: position 32,102,490 of record OY101443.1, read on the forward strand.
TCAGGGGATTTTTATGTCTATTTAATTTAAAAACATTACATATTACAAAAATTGAAAACATCAAACATATTATAAACTTACAATTATTTAGTAATTTGTCACATTAAATTCTATCTAAATGATTGCAACATTTAACATGAAATTAAATTAAACACACAACTTAAAATAGTATCACAGTGGTTTTCTTTTTGTTTTATTTTATCACAACTCTGTAACTGGAACTGATATTATCGGTGTCTTCTTTTTGGTTCATAGTTTTGTTAATTTTCTGTTGTATACGTAAGCTTTCTATTGTGTAACGCTTTTTTTCTTTTGTTTCTATGTCCAATATTTTTATTCTGTCAAAGTCTGGTTTATGTTTTTCGTTGATCATATGTTTTGCTAGTGCTGTTGTTTCTTTTTGTTTCTCTATATCATTTTTGTGTTCGCATATTCTTGTTTGTAAAGTTCTTTTTGTTGTGCCAATATAAATTAAGTCACAGTTTTGGTTATCATTTCCCTTACATGCTATTTCGTATACCACATTGTTTTGTTGTTGTTTCTCAACAGGAGTCTTGATTTTAGAAAAATCGTGTTGAGTGTTGTATGTGGTTAATAGGCAAAACATACGTTCTGTGTTTCTATTGTTGCTTTAATATTTTTATTATCAGTTAAGCCAGGAATAAACTTTACACTGTAAAAAACTTTGTCATTGTTATTAGTAGTATTTATGTTAATGTTATATTTTAATTTTGTTTGTGTTCCTTCAATTAGCGTGTTTATAAGTTTTATTGGGAAACTATTGTTTATTAGTATTGATTTAATTTTGTTTATGTTTGTAGTGTGAAATTCTTCGTCGCTTATATGTAGTACTCTATAAATAAAACTTCTCGCCGTATTTATTATTTGATGTTTTGGTTGCGTTGCGTTAAAATTCATCAGTCTTCCAGAAGATGTTTCTTTTGAATACCAGTCAAATTTAATATTATTATTACGTCTATGTAGGTAGGTATCCAAATATGCTATTTTATTATGTTTTTCAATTTCCGTGGTGAACTGGATTTTAGGATGGTAAGAGTTGAAAGCATTTAGGATCTCTTCTTTGTCGTCAAATTTTATTATAGCTAATATGTCATCTACATATTTAACTATGTATTTAATATTGATGTTTTTCTTCTTTAATTCGTTAATTGCTTCGTCAAGTAAACTGTCTAACACTATATCAGCTATGGTGGGAGAAAGGGGGTTGCCTATTGGCATTCCAAAAATCTGGCTGTAGATTTTCCTTTCGTAAACAAAATAGTTATTATCAGTCAGGCAAAATTTAAGAATTTTTAAAAACATGGATCTCGACATTTTAGTTTATTGTTTTATAGTTTCCCATTTACCCATAATGTTTCTAATGGCCGTATGAACTGGGATATTCGTGAACATGGACACGACATCAAAAGATATAAGTACTTCATCTTCTTCCATTTTTATATGTTGTAATTGTTTTTTGAGTTCCGCCGAGTTTTTTATGTTGTATTTTTCGGAGACAATATTTTTAAGTATTTGGCCTATATATTTAGAAAGTTTATAACAAGGGACATTCATGGAAGATACAATTGGTCGAAGGGGAGTGTTAACTTTGTGAATTTTCGGGAGACCATATATTCTCAGGGCTATTGCTGCTGAGCAAGATAATCGCCGTTTTTGCCTTAAATCTATACATTCATTTTTAAATAGGTCTGAAATTATATTGTTATTTTCCCTTTGAAGTTTTGGCGTTGGGTCTATTCTGGTTGTTCTGTATATCTTTTTGTCTTCTAGTAATTCCTCCATTTTATCATGTTTTTTCAAAATTTTTTTTGTTTTCTCAAAAACTGTGAGGATGAATTTCTCTTTAGGGGTATTCTTAAGTTTTCTCCTGAAAAATGTAATGTTATTCTACTAATTTTATTCTACTAATTTCCTTAATCTGGTCTTCTTATCGTCAATTGCTTGAATACATTGCTCAATATCAGCAATGATATGCAGAGGCGAAAAACTATGTTTATTAACTGGTAAGGCGAATTTTCTTCCCAGGGAGAACATCCATTTGATTTCCATTGGAATTTCTAAATTAGTTTTATTTTCAAACCAACTCTCATTAAAAATAAGACCGTGTAATTTGAAATAATTTTCTTTCAGTGTATGTAATTTTTTTAATTGTTTCTCCTTTATACTCTTTGTCATATGTTTTGATCTCTCCATTTGTTTACGAATAAAATTTGTGTAGTCCTCTTCTGTTAACATATTCTTAATGCCAATGCTGATATTATAAATGATCCGTTTGATTAATTTAATGTTTGTGTTAATTTGTGATATTTCTAAGTTTAATATCTTTTTGTGAAAATTATTTTCAATGTTTCTTAACTTTGCTTTAATCGTGTTGCATTTAAAAAGATTCTTTACCTTATTTGTTGTATTTTTGGTGTGTTTTGGTATTATACCATAGCTTCTACATGAAAGTATAAATTTAAGTCCCTGTTTGCTTTTATTTATGTCAAACGTATACGAAAATTCCAAAGCATCTAATACGTGATAATGCTAATATGACTATAATTTTTAAACAAGATGAAATGAATTTACGACATATATATAATGATCATGTTATTGGAGATATGACATTGAAAGAATTTAAGGATATATGTAGTGAGTGCTTGTTGTAGGATATATGTAGTGGGTTCGTTGTTGTCAGTAAAGACGATTCAATAAATACAGGGCGATATAGGAAAGGTTTTGATAAATTCATACAACTGATAAAAGCAGATCACAACCGGATAAAAATCAGTTCACAACCAGTTAAAAGCTGTTCATAACCAGTTAAAAGCAGATACAAAGCAGTTCACAATCAGTTAAAAGCAGATACAAGCAGTTCACAGCCATTTAAAAGCTGTTCATAAGCAGTTAAAAAGCTGTTCGTAACCAGTTAAAAAGCTGTTCGTAACGCGATAAAAAACAGTTCACAACCAGATGCAAGGCGGTTCACAACCAGTTACAAACCGTTTCGATATGAATAATAACAAATTATTAAAAGTATTGTTAAGATATTAAAAGAAAAACTAAAAAATATAAAACTATATGAAGCAGATAGGTTTAATTTATTGGAAGATACATTTAAACCAGTAACAATGCCTCTGAATAGGATAATCAAAAAAATTGATGATTATCAATCCAATGATTTACTGGATGATACATTTAAACCTGTAACAAAACCTTTAAATAAGATAATTAAAAAAACTCATGCTTAAAAATCAGATGATTATCAAACAAATAATGATATATCAGATTCAGAACTTCCATCATTACCATTTGATAACAGTTCTGATAATTTTGATGATGCTGAGGGATATGACGTTAAAATAACTATTTACAGCCCCAAAGAAATTGAGGAAGATGTTCAACTTATTGAAAAAGTGGTAGAGAACCAAATACTCTTTGCAAATAAAGACTTTATAAAAAATATTGAAGAAAGATTTAATAAAATTTAAGATTTTATGTTGAAAAAGATTAATAAAAATGTTGGTGTAGATGATGTAAAAAACGGAAGCTTGAATGGCCTAAAATTAAGGCAGGCAAGTGATTGTCATACATATATAACATAAGAAGCTCCTCGACATACACTACCATATACAAAATGAACGTGGATAAGAGAGAAATAGTTAACGAGCTTCACAAGCAAGCGCGAACAAATTTTAAAAGAAGACGAGTTATAATGAAAGGAATTAATGATTTATGGCAGGCGGACTTGCTTGAAATGGAGAACTATGCAATACATAATAATGGATTTCGATACCTTCTAACAGTAATAGATACCTTTTAAAAAAAAGCATGGGCTGTAGCCATAAAAAATAAAACTGCATGCAACGTAACGAATGCTATGAAAAGTATTTTCACTAATAACAACAGAAAACCAAAAAATTTACAAACAGATGATGGCAAAGAATTTTTTAATAATGCATTTCATCAACTTATGCAATCTAATCAAATTAATCACTATTCAACTTATAGTGTTCTAAAGGCATCCATTGTAGAACGATTTAACAGAACTTTAAAAGGAATGATGTTGAAAGAGTTTAGTTACAAGGGAACATACAAATGGATAAACAAATACCAAGAACTTGTTGATAAATATAATAATACATTTCATAGAACAATACAGATGACCCCAAATGAAGTAAATTCTTCAAATGAAATTTTTTTATTGAATACAGTCTACAACAATTTAAAAGTATTTAAAAAACCTAATTTTAAAGTAAATGATAATGTTCGAATAAGTAAATATAAGCATACATTTAAAAAAGGTTACACAACAAATTGATTGGACTATAAAAATATTTAAAATTAAAACTATAAAAAATACAAATCCTAATACCTATATATTGCAAGACTATCAAGGACATGAAATTAAAGGTGGCTTTTACGAGCATGAGCTAATGAAAACTAAATTTCCAGAAACATATTTAGTTGAAAAAAATTAAAAAAAAAGAAATATGGTTTACGTTAAACGGTTAGGATTTTCGTCAAAACACAACTCTTGGATTAATATCGACATTGCTTCGTTATAAAAACCGATACAGTTTTTAATAATAAACTATTCACTTATCAAACGTTAAAATGTCAATTACATTAACATTAAACGGAGACTCTTCAAATCTTGTTGCAAACTATTTTCCACCAATCGAACTAAATGAAAATTATGTTTGCGGCCTAATAAGTTTTGACACATATCACTCAATTCCGAATCTTGATGTAGAAAACAATTTATTTCATATTGGTAACCACGATATAGAAGTTCCAGTTGGATCATACGAATTATCAGATATAGCTGAAGTACTAGAAAAGAAATACCATAGTATAAACGCAAATGGAACCCTTGATATACGAGCAAATGATAATACCTTACAAACATGCATAAAAAGCACTACAGAATCAATTTATTTCAATAAAACGAGATCAATCGGATAAAACAATTGATATAACTAAAATTAATACAGTAATTGTTGAATGTAATATTGTCAGCGGATCATATATAAATAACATGTCCGCACATATTTTGCATCAGTTTTCACTTAACGTTAGCCCAGGTTACAAAATAACTGAGGCTTATAAATAACCAGGTTACAAAATAACTCAATAAAATAGCTCCCACAGGTTCTCCCATTTTTTTAACTACCATTTTATCACATAGATAAACATATGTCAGTAGGACGGTTTATTTAATTTTATAGGAATTAAAGCCTATTAAACAATTTTGTACATTACACTGAAAACGTCGTTTCATGCTGGAAATGTTACAAATTATTAATACACCAATAGGACAAAGAATAAGCTTTAAAATGGATACAGAAAATGTAGCTCAAAATTTTAGACATATAATTTATAAGAATAGAATAGGAAATTGAATAACTTTCATTATATTGTAATATATTTAAAAGAATTCAAAAAGTTTTGATTGCTAAGGATTTTTAGCTAGTCTATATAATTGTATGTAATTCATTTTTCAATTTTCCCAATTTTTAGTTTTTTTTTTTAATTTAGAATAAGTTTTTTATTGTTTTGTTAAAACCAAAATCATTATTAATAATTTTATTTACATATATATAAGAAGCTTTCAATTGAGAAAGCAAAATATTGGATTAATTAAATAAATTATATTTATATAATTGACCTCAAGAATGAAGAAATTATTTAATGAAATAAAATATTTGCCAATGCAGTTAGGGAAAACAAATTGTAAAACTAATAAAATAAAAATTACATTTTCTTTTTCTTACTCGGTGAGTAACCTCTGAAAGGGGAAGGTTGCAATAAAAAATATTTTAAAGGCGCTTAGCTTGCAAGTTTTTAAGAAAACATGAATTTCAAGATTTAGAGTTGACTCTAGAGTTGTACTTTTGAAATCTTTTCGGTGAGCGCTGTTTTCAGCTCAGTTCACTTTATTGAACTAGGACACTCTTTTAGTTCAGTTAGTCAAATAGTTCAATTGCTCAGTATACGAAGATAAAAGAAGTGAACTATATGAAATCAGTATTTTTGTCATTTGTAAAGAAAAGCGACAAAGGTATTATGAACGAACAAGGACAACAAGTAAACAAAAGTATTAACATATGTAAATATTCTCTCGGTGAAAATTTTTATAATACTATAAAACTACACATATTGTTTTTTGTAAAAAACTAAACAAAACAATTAAAATGAGTTTATGTGAAAAACATAGATGTATATGACAGACAGGTTAACAACGGATTTCTCTATCAACGCTTGTCTCTTAGAACTGTCAAAGAAAGTATTTGTATGGTAATTGATACTTTGAATTACGTTACAAAATATAATTTGTCTGTAGTGAGAGTGAGCGAAAAAGAAAATAGGATATTAAAAAAATGTACGCAAAATAAATATGAACGTGAAGGAAACATGAAGTAAGGAGCTGAAAGATCTCACTGTTATGAGCAGCTCACTTCGGTCACTTGTGTGATTAGTTCAATTGAACTAATTCGTTCATGAACTACCCAACTCTAGTTGACTCCACAATCTCCCGATCAAAATCCCTGGGAGCATGTAGATCGCGGAAAACCCATTAAGTTTATTTATGTAAAAACCTACACAGTAGGTACAACGCTTGACAATATAAACAGGTGGCATTATTAGGGCTACAGCTCCAACAAAAGAAGGAATTTCTGTTTTTGTAAAGTCTAAGCCCTTGTCAAAAATTATTGCAAACAAAAATTAAATAAAATAAGTTAACAGAAACCATTGAATTTTTTGGACGCTACAAATGAGCAAGACAAGGAAGTATGGATTTCTTTGAAAGTATTGCGGTCCATATAGAAGGTAGTGTTACTCTCAAAACAAGCACAAATGTATAAGTACCTATAAGAAATTATTGAAAATTTTAATAAAAAAAATAAATACAAATTGAACAAACAAAACCTTGGATATTTTGTAAATATGAACTAGAGATTGGATCGTGAGTGGTTCCTCACTCACGCTCACGATAAAAAATTGCACATCCTTATATTTTTCGCAAAAAGTTACGCACAATCACGAAAACTCACACTCACGAAAAAAAAATTTAAATAATTAAAAAAATATTATTATCAGTGATCGATTCTGCTAGTCTGATGAATAGACTGTTCAAAAAACACTTTCTTAATAAAAATAATCTTAGTATATTTAAAAAATTTCTAAAATTAATATAGATATGAGTAAAGTAAGATTTGAACTTGAGCCAAACAATTCCTTTCAACATGAACAAAAACAGTTTAAGTAATTACGTAGAAATATTGCTTAAAAAAGTATACGAAAAAAACCAATATAGCAAAAAATTCTCGAAGCAATCACGTCGAAAATCTACTTATGCACGCTCAATTGCTTTATACTCGCGTTCATGCAAGCTCACGTAATTGAAATAAAAAATTAATTACGATGAATCACGTGAGCGGTGCCCATCTCTAATATAAACAAAACTGACATAAGATTGGAAAAACAATGCTAGAGCAAATAATTATCTTATCGCGTAGTAATGCCACCTGTTTATTTCACCATGGTACAACGTTTTTCAGCTCATCAATTTATAACTCAAGAGGTGCACGTGAAAGTAGCCTCAAAAATGAGAACTTCTGCATCATTTGTTTTGTCAAGTTGGTTGCATTAATAATTAGTCTCCACAAAAACATAAATGTGAAAATGAGGCCAAGTTCCTATCCAAAAATGTCGGCCGTAAAAAGTACTGAGATCTAAATAAAGACCAATTTCTTGATGGGCACAATACCATTTCATTTCTAGACAGCCTGTTAACTTGGCAACATTTTTCCCATAATTCTTTCCCATATTAGAAAGGCAAAAAATATTCGGCTTCTCTGCAGGGTATATATGGTATACTAATAATTTGTTTAATTCCAAACAAGTGTATGTACGCATATATGGGTATGTTTTAATTTTATTTGCATTTATGTATGTTTTTTAATAAAAGAATATTTTTGTGCCTTTTTCTTATATTAGTAGCAATATATAAGAACATTTTCTCAACTTCCGCACATACACACACAACCATTTTCATTGTTTCGAAGTGTCCTGATTTTTCGGGTATGTGAAATGCAGCTGCCAATTTTTATTATCAAATGATATGCCGTTTTTATAGGTAATTGGGCTTTTTATCTTTCTTTATAAATAAAACATTTGGCAATACAGGTAGGGAACACAGATTGTAGAACTAATAAAGGAAGAATAATCATATTCTTATTCTTAAACGGAAAGTTGCAATAAAAAAATACCTTAAAGGCAACTTTATTCCTAACTTTTGCTAAGGTTGCCTTTTACAAACAGGAACTTAACAGGCAAGTTGTAATAACGGCCCTAAACATATTTTTTAAATAATCAATATGTAGTTATTTAAAAATTCGATTAATTCATTGTTTCATCTTGAACCAAATACAAGTAATTACATTTGTCTTTTAAAAATGCACAAGAACACCTATGAGTGGTACGAAACCACAATTTTAATCCATTTACATTTTTTTAATTTTATTCGTTTTCATTCTAACAAAATGTTAACACTGGAAAATAAAACAACCCTTGAAAAATGCGCTACACAGCTGAGCAATACCGATTACACAGTACGCTTTTAAACCTAAAGTCAATACTTTTATTGATTGGGAGGTATAAGAAATGATATTTTGGTTGCCAATTTGGTCTAATGATATCATATATCTGTGATAATTTAGTTTATTTGTTAAATTTTTTACAGTTTTTGGTGGAATATATGCTTGCTAGATTAAAACTATCTTTCAGTAAAAAATTATTAATAAAAATATAACAAAACTATTACTAAAGGCCTTGAAATGTAAACATTAATTATTAATTCAGTTAGCTTTATAAAACGAATAATACAAAATTTTCTCATTTTTGGTGCACTTTCACGTGCGATTTTCAGAATTGAGTCCCAAAATCCTAGGCCTACAAAACTTAATAAAAAGGGGATTATAATGACGAGTACTACGAAAAAGAATATTAAAATTAACAGAATTTAAAAGAAATTCAGAGCAAATAATACCATTGATAAGGTTTATCATAAAAGAAACATTTAACTTTGTACGAAAACTTTTGAGAGTAGGTAGATTTATTCAGCAATAAAATTAATTCTTGAAAACCGCATGCATTTACATTTTTTAAATGCACCATTCAAAAACTTTGTTAAGGTCACTTTAAAGATAAACGTGATAAATAAAATGATTAAACGAACTAACAATTTTAACAACGTCACCGTACATCAGTATATTGACGGAGTTGATAACGTTATAAACAGCGAAAAGAGATGATTTGTTTAAACCCAGATGAGACGTATATATACTTAGTAGAACTGTTGCTAAATCGAATGGTTTGCTTTCTGCCTGTTAAATATGATATTAATCAGCTTAAACTATCAGGAATTACACCCAATACTTCTACTTTAGCAAGAAGAAGTTGATGGTTAACTTTATCAAGAGCTTTACTGAAGACCTATAAATACCATAGAGGGAAAAGAACCTGTCACAGGATATGTCACGTGATTGGTTCCTAGGGACTAGCAACCGGTTCGAGTTCCGGAACTTTATATGAGAGTTATCGGTAACTTTTGCATGATGTTGTCATTGGAGGGGGTCAATTGACATAATTAAGATATTCGATGACAGGTTCTAGGCGTAACCTTTATGTACTTGACCTATGGTAGTATCCTTAGTACCTGTTATTGTTTCTTAAAAATCGGTAATAGAAGTATTCTAGGACAAAATGTACCTTATATGTATCCTATTAGATTTTCGGCTTAGATTAATATAATTTTCTAAAAATGTTTTTGGTATAAATCAACAAATGCATTATTATTTTAATCAGATTATAATATCTTTAATTAGTGCAGATTATATTAATCACCATAAATAACACAACTTTACAAATTTTTAATTTGGAAAAATACCAAGAACGCCACATGCCTAGATAAATTAATTGGGACCTCCTGAATACGAAAAACGCTGTAATTGTTTTTCTAAGTACCGTTTTTTAGATAAGGGTACATTAAGGACGCAGTGTGATAACTTAGGAAGCCAGCAAACAGTTTTTCAAACAATTTCCGAGAGGCAATTATGTTGGCAGTACCTCTATAATTCGAAATATCGAACTTGTTACAAGATTTGTAAAGATGTACTTATCTTGTATGAATCTTTCAAAAATACAGGAAACCCCAATATTTTGTTGAAGCGTTAAACATTGACGTTAATGATTTGGCGAATGATTCTGCACATCGCTTTATAATACAACTTAGTACCCCATCAGAACCATGATTAATCTTAATCTTAATTTTTTTCAAGTTAAACAAAATATCGCTGTAGTTGAGTATAGGGAAAGATATTAGTTGATTTAATGCAAGAGCGTAGAGATAACCATTTCTGTCATCGGAATAAGAACCTGTGAAAAAATCAGTAAACATATTACAAATGACATGAACGCTACTGGATTCTTGATTATGAAGTTGGATATCCAATCGATATCCATTGGATTATCTTTTAGAGATAACAAATGAATAGAAAGATTTTGAATCCCTAATTCCCGGAATGTTTTCTTGCGGGAAACAAATAATGAATCCAAAGATGATTTTTTATTAAAATATGACAAAGTCAATCAAATCAAATCAATTATTAAAAAAAAATTAATTGAAATAAACAGTTTATGTTTTAGAAATTTAAGCAAAGATAAGAAAGCAAATAAAATAATAATAAACAACGAATACTTTCAGGCACACGAGTTTTTGAGGGAATAGTTTTTTGTCCGGTATAACTTATGGGCGAATTTCACTGACTCGTTAGACAGAAGCAAATCCTTTGAGAAATATAACAGCTAAAGAGTATCGCATAAATTTTTAAATGCATGTGTAACAAGATTATTGTTTTGGAGCGATTGAACTTAATCTGAGCACCGAGTACATAAAAATTCTTTACATATTCTTGTTTAATTAAGCAATTACTGCTGTAACAAACCATTATAGGAATGTATATTACCATTTTCAACGTTAGCCATTAGAGGGTATTAAAAATTATATAAACGAAAAGAGAACATATTATACTGTTGTCTTGTCAATTTATAGAAAGCCGCAAATATATATACACAGAACAAAAATTTTAAACTTTTCTGGCATGCCTATTTTTTATAATGTTCTATGGAAATGTTTCTGTGATGACAAACAAGTTTTCTTTATATAACAAACAGAATTGTATGTGTGCTTACTGAAAATATTTTTATATTTTCCTAATGAATTTTTAAAAAGTTAACCACCATAGTAGTCAAATCGACATAGAGCTTATTCGACTATACTTTTATTTTCACAAAATACGGTTGCTAAACTATTATTTTTTTCAGTGTACATTGAAATTAAAATAGAAACCAATAAATTCTTATGTTCTAGAAAAGCAAAAGGCAGCAATAGCAAAATATAGAAGAAGTTAAAATATAATTATAAACGCATATATTTGCCACTAAATTGTAAAATAGTCATTAACAACAGTTGCACTTAGTAAAACAGATAAATGAAAACGTTTGTTTCAAAAATTTGATAAGTGTTGTAATTCAATGAAGTGAAAATTAAATAAAAAAATTTTAAAACAATCGAACTAGAAGAATGAAAAATATGGCTCAAGAAGCTGGTGGTGACAAAAGAGACGAAGAGGTGCAAATTCCCAAAAGCGAGGATTTTTTTGAGTCACAGACATTTCGTTTAATAACATTGGCCTTATACATGGGTGGAGTAAGTGGCCTGGGTATGACGTTAGCCATGTATTATTTGTTCGTATGGGACTCACGTATGCCACCATTGCCAGAATTTAAACATACGCATCACATGGGTTAGCACAATATTGTACAGTAAGAAATCAAGCAACAGCAACAAAAATAAGAATTGAGCATAGTATTACAAAATTTTCGTTTTTAAATACAAAAGATATATGTATGTAAGTTAAAGCTATTAAAGATGTAAAAAATAAAACCAAGCTACGTACATGTCTTACAAAATATCAGATTTTTTCGAAAATAAAAAGTTAAAAAAACTATTTAATTAAAAATTATTAAATTTATTGGAACTTCATCAGGACCATAACTAAAGGACATCTTAAGTTTTTTTAAGTTAAACAAAATATTGCAGCAATTGAGTGTAGATTTGAGTGTAATAGTTTTATTAGTTGATTTGAAAATTCAGCAAACATTTTACAATGGATTCCAACATTACTGGATTGTTGATTACAAGGTTGCATAACTAATGGATATCCATTGGATTTTCTTTTAGAGTTAACAAATGAATAGAAAGATTTTGAATCCCTAAAAAAATTGTTTTTCAATAAATAAATTGTTTAAGAACTCAGGTTTCCAAAAATGAGTAGATTTCATCGAAAAATTGCACCAATATCCGAATTGTTGTCTATAAGAATATTTAAAACATCATTCCAGCAAGCATTGCTTATTGAGTCATTTAATTAACTAAAAAGTCCGTTTATTTGAAACAAAACACTTAACTAGACTTAGAAGGCTTCAGCTTAATTGCAGATGGAATAGGAGACCCAATTTCAATTGTGCGATGATATTGATCTTCAGGCACTATTACAGTTCTGAACCTATTACTGAACGAATAATAGTGCAATCAACAACATAATTGACAAACACTAAATCAAGGCTTTTCCCAAAATCATTGCAGATACCATTTATTTGATAAAGAGCTAATCCAAAAATATCATTTAAGAACTCATCATGTCAGTTTTTATCCTTCAGGTATATATTTCCACGAAATTCATTGTTTGAAACCACCAACAACTAAAATATAGTCAATTGTATTAAGAAGTAAAGTAACAGATTGCTTCAACATGCTTAGAGTAAGCAGAAAAATCAGAGTCCGGAGGAACATAGGAACGAGTCAAGTAATTTTTTTATTTTTTAGTTTAACAACGACAGCAAAAATTCAATGTTAGAATGATGACTTCAGATGGGTATAAGCAAAAGACAGTTATCAGAACTCCACCGCCTCTTCGTGCTGTGCAATTATATCTGTATATTTAATATTTATTACAAAGAACCTCTGCATTAAAAACATCATTATTGAGCCAGGTTCCAGTAAAGATAATCCGCACAAAAACATAAATGTTAAAATAAGGCAGTAGTGTGTTTCTGTTCCTTTGCGACCACGTTTTTCATACAATATGAATGTGCGTGCCTGGCTGGGAAATGTGATCGTTAAAAATATTTTTTGTTAGGTGATTATGTTTATTTATAAGAAAATGTGTTTTCCATCCTTGAATGGTTGTTTGTATTAGGAGGTTTCATAAAATTTGTGTTGTGTATTAAGGGTTTCAAAAAATTTTTATATAATTTTTTTTGTTTTTTTTTCACATGTTAGCAGAAAATCTCTTAGATATATGTTTTTTGATTTTTTTATAGATTTTATTAAGAAATTCAATTGTATTATTCATCTTATTTTTATTTATTTTTTATTATATGTATAAAGCTAATCATAACCAAATATTAAGTTGTTCATAATCATATAACACATCATAAACATATAAAAGCAGAAAATAACCAGATAAAAGCTTTACGTAACCCGATGAAAAGCTGGTCGTAACCAGATAAACCCGATCGTAACTAGATAAATGCTGTTAGTAACCCGATAAAAGATGTTTATAACCATATAAAAGCTGTTCAAAACCACATAAAAGCTGTTCATAACCGGGTAAACCAGATAAAAGCTTTACGTAACCCGATAAAAAGCTGGTCGTAACCAGATAAACCCGATCGTAACTAGATAAATGCTGTTAGTAACCCGATAAAAGATGTTTATAACCATATAAAAGCTGTTCAAAATCACATAAAAGCTGTTCATAACCGGATAAACTTTTTTCGTAACCCGATAAAAAGCTGTTCGTAACCAGATACAATGCTGTTCATAACCGGATAAAAAGCAGATCTTAACCAGCTAAAAGCTGATTATTACTAAAATTTGAGAATTGTCTTATACATATAATAAAAAATCAATAAAAATAAGAAGATGAATAATACAATTGAATTTCTTAATAACATCTGTAAAAAAATCAAAAAACATATCTCTAAGAGATTTTCTGCTAAATGAATCTTTGGAAATCATACGATGTGAAAGTAAGCTAACATTGTATTGCATTTTACAAATTTTGTTGGAACTGGAATGTTATTTTGTTTATTTAGCTGATATATACAACTATATCACTGATGATATCATTCTGGATCTCTCATTACAAAAGAAAAATTTCAGTTGGATTTTATTATAAGATTATTTTTGAAAGGAAACAAACGAACATAAATAACTTTTGATTTATTTATTGATATGAAAAAAGTAATAAAAGAACAATACTTTTTGTAAATATTTTCACTTATATTATAATAATGAATCAAAATAGAAATGTAGTCCTAGGTGTACAGAGTTTCTGTATTAATAATAATTTATTCGCAAAGGAAGTGTGTGTTGTAGGAGTTGATTCAGAAATTAAAACTTTTCTCATTCTACCCCCTTTTAAATATCGAGAATTAACGAATAACGAAGGGATTAAAAATAAATGGTTGTACAATCATTTACTTGCATTATGTTGGAATGATGGAAATTCAACGCTCAATGAATTTAGAGAATATTTGATATCATATCTTAAAAAAGAACATTATTTAATTATATATGTTAAAGGGGTTGAAAAAGTAAAATGGTTAAGTCAACTGCTTGGAGAAATGGAAATATATATATTTAATTTAGATTACTTAATTGTCTAACTATAAGAACGTTATATAAAAGTAATATTAACATCAATATCTTTAAATATCATAGAAATAGTTGTAAGGAAATGTGTTCTAAAAAAAGTGCAATTTTATATAGAAATTTTATTAATTTATATGTAAACAAAGAGAATATTGAAAACATTTAAAACTTTTGTTGAGTTATTTATGTATTTTGTTGCGAACTAGATCAACTGTATTAAAAAAAAGGTTATATCAGCTTAATTTAAGGATCTATTAGATGGATACTGTTGTCATATCGATAAGGAACACAAAAAATTATGCCTGAGAATGACTGAGGAATTAAGAATGTATAGTAATGACTCTTATCCTTTTTTATATGTTCATAATGGAATTCACAGATGTAATATTGAAAATATCGGTATACCAAATGTTAATACATGTGCATATAATTTATCTTATAACAAATATATGAATATTAACACAGAAACTTATTAATTTATATATAAGACTTTTTAACTACATATAAACCTATATCTGAAAAGTAAAAGAAATACATATAACCATTTTAATTGTTATGAAATTTAAAAAAGTAAGTTAAAAAATCGCCATAATAAATAAAAACACATCATATATATTTCTGTATATCAATTAGTTTTATTTAAAATATTTATTTTAGTATGTATTTTTATTAGGTTAGGCTGAAAATAGAGAGAATTCTATTGAATAAAAATAAAAAACACATTTATTATAATTTATTAATATTTTATTTTTATTAAAATGTAAACTCTGATTGTTCTAAGCTTTGTTTAAAAAAATTTCTGAAAAAGACTCGCATTTATACTAAATTATGCTAGCGCATGTCTTATAAAAGAAAAAGCATTATTATAAAACCATAAAGAAAATATTTATTTTTCATAGTAAACAAATTTCTTTAAATTTACAACAGCTGCATGGTGATAAGCAAAAACAATATAAATTTTGCTATTGGTTTCATTTTCTTTCAACAATCAAAACTGCAAAAAATCAAAACAACAATCACAACTATTTAAGTTATAAAAGTTTTCTCGGCATCGCAAACATTTATTTTTTCGATAAATGAAAGCGACCAACAAGAAAGTTGGTAGAGGAGCAGACACACATGAAAATACCAACTTAAAATTCAATAAATTTCAATAAAAAAGATGAACTGCAATGAAAAAAAGGTAGACAGGAAAGCAAAACAGAAAGGACAAGTGTAATAAAAAAGAGATATACCGGCACAGTGTGTTTAACTTTGCTTAAAAATTTTCCATGTATCTCATACATTTATGTAATGCAAATGCATGTTGGTAACCTTTTTTCAAATTTCTGATCCTTTTTCTTTGAAAAAAAAAAAATAAAGAAATGTGTGTAATGAAATTGTATATCCTTATACACATAAATATACGCACTGGGGAGTAAAATAGGTAGAGATAACAAGCTAGACGGTAGAAAAGGACAGACAGAAAATGATCCAATGCAAACACACATGCGCAATATAATAAAATACTCTAACTAGCTCACTCAAACTGACCAATAGCGATATAAATGTACACGACATATGAATGTACTTAAAAATAGACAAGTATCCATATTGTTTCACTTTCCCGCACCCTTATTATACCCTTCACCAAAAAATTTGGCAACGGGATATCTAGGTTTGTCATTCCGTATGTAATTTCTTCATTATTTATTTCAGTATATATATTCTGGATCCTTATAGATATAGAAGTCGAATGAGCGATATCCATCTGTCTGTCTGATACATTTTGGTGTATTTAGAATTAAGGCCAAAACACAACATAGAGATATACATTTTATACCATTCTCTTGGAATTTTTCATAAAATTGTTCGGTTTAAAAATAACGAAACTTGGTCCAATAATAAATGAGATATAGTCAAAAAACTTTTTTTGTTATATTTCCTATTCTGTTGGTTTTTTATGGCCCCGACTGTCCTACGGTCAATTTTATGAAGCAGATCTCTTGTATGGAGTTCTACGAAGGTTTAGACTGAAAAAAATTGAAGTCGGTCCATTCGAAATGATTTTATTTTTAAATTTTTTTTTGAAAAAGTTGCGTTGGGATTCAATTCAACAACCTACTGGTTGGTAGTCACAAGCGCTTCTTGAACACCACATAGTAGTAGCAGAACATAGTAGTTTACGCGTTTAAGAACATAATATATCTTATTTATTATAAAATACTAAAACTTCAAATTCTTGATGGAAATTGGTGTGGTTGTTGGCCGTTTTTGTACACATATATTACATACATACTGAAATGCGTTCATGGGCACATGTACACATTGTGTGTATTCATGTGTAAACTAAACAAACGTAAAGCAGAGATTTGTTGTTTTATTTTTGTTTGTTTCTTTAAACTTATTTTTGTACGTTTATTAGTATAATATTATGCATGCATATTACAGTATTTTTTATCGTTTACATTTTCATTTCGTATATAAATAACCATAATTATTTTTATTATTATTTATATTAAAGAAATGTAATAGATCGTCAAGACACTATGTACGAGTAGATATACAAAATCAATGAAATTGAATTTTAGTTTTGTTTTAAAAATGTATTAATATCTTATTTTTTATGACTAGTTGTGATTTCAGAAGAAAGGCAAAATTGATGCTTATATCCTGTTTTATACTTGTGTAATTTTAATTATTTTTTATATTCAGGTGTATTTGTACAATGTGATAAAAAATCTTTTGACAGTTAAAATGTTGTTTGGATACTTAGTAACACATAACAAATCAGAAAAATGTCTTCCTGGCTAGAATTTGATAAGAAATGTTTCTTTCATTCTGTAACATCAGTGAGTTAATCTTCAAAAGCATATCAATGAATTGCCTTTTCTATCAAATAAAATCTAATTAGCAAAGAAACTAAAAAATTGAAACCCCCGCGAAAATAGCGCATATTCTAAAAACTGCAACTGCAATATTGGAAATTATTTCCAAAATTTATTTTAAAAAAACATATAATTGGCAATCGGTAGCCAAAAATCTTGAAAAAATCTCTAAAATGCCAAAAATTCTTAAAAATATGCGAACATCAGGAAAATTGTATGATTCAATATTGAATAAAAAAAGCAAAATTATAGAGTAAAAAAACTTAACAAATATCATTCCCATTGTGAAAATTAATCTTTTATTAAAACTATTTTGTAGGAATAAATATTTAAAATGCATTTGTATTTTTAATAAAATTATTGCAAATACCTACTTTCCACAAATTTATATTTAGCTTCTAGATTGCATTATCCAATTGAATAATTTAATGTGGGCTTAATTAAAATGTATTAGAAGAATAGTTCGCAATTCATCAAATATTTTTTAAACAATCAGTTCCTATCGTACACATACATATGAACTTTGGATTTTTAGATCGGAATGTTTGGGGCAAATTCCAAAAATAATATATGCATACATATTTGTATTTAATTTTTTTTTTGCATATTTTCGTATTTTCCCCAATTCAACATATACAAAATGATAAGTTAAGATCTTAGGAGATAAAAAATTGATTTCTTCATATTCATATGAAATTAACTAGTCTTACATTCATTAAAAACACCAAAAAAATCATCGTTTTGCGGAATATCGCATTGTCGATAGCACGCACTACGGAATTGGATGCGGGTTAATGGTAAAATATTACGAAAATAAGCCGAATTATGGGTTGGATTTGAGAGCAAAAAGCTTTCTGTTTGCGAGTTTATCGTAATTTTTCATATTTAGTTATCTGTCTTTCTTACACAGTAAACGCAGAAGAAGATTAAAATACAAAATGTTTTTAATTAAATCCAGCTGTTTTCTTAGCAGGCTAAATATGAATTACCGAATTCGTATTTTTTTAAATCAACTGTGGTTGAAATTCTATTGTGTTTCTATATCAGAAATATACAGGTTATATTGAACAAAAACCTTTATCGTCTGGTCCAACCGCAATACAGATAAGTAAATGGAAAAGTTAACAAAATTTTAAAAAGACAACTATCAGAACACCACTAATTTACTTACATACGTACGTCATACGAGTTTCAAAGAAAAAATTTAATTAAAATAATGAATTAAAATATGTTGTTTTATTTTATAATTTAAAATTTTTTGTTACACCGCCAAGTTATTTTTTTTGTGTTATTATTATATCAAATAAAAACTTCGACAACTTACTGAATTCATTATATAATTATTAGATCACTGTACAAGTAATTTGTTTGTGCCAATTCGCGATCACGTTTTTCAATCAAAACCAATGTGCATGCCTGGCTGGGAAACGTGATCGTTAAAAATAATTTTTGTTAAGTGATTAATTTTATTTATTATGGAAATGCGTCTTCCATCCTTGGATGGTTGTTTGTATTAGGAGGTTTCATAAAATTTGTGTTGTGTATTAAGGGGTTCCAAAAAAAATTATATGTAATTTTTTTTTATTGTTTTCATATGCCTGATTTGAATGTCAGTCAGGGCTCCTCTATTGAATATCATCCCTGAAACTTCTATCCGAACACCCCTACCCGGGCACCTATATTGAACAACTCTGTTGAATGTTTTTCAGGAAGCTGGAAATTTTCTTCATAGGTACAAAATATTTCACCGAGTCAAATATGAACCCCCAACTACTGATTTTTTCAGTTTTGATTGCTGAAAGAAAATGAAACTAATAAAAAAGGGTATGGAAAATTTTTTAAACACCTGCGCATCTCGCTCTATTTTTATTACCCTTTTCCTTTTTGAAATTCCTTATCCTTTCTGTCTATTCATTATCATTTTCTTTTTATTGCACTTGACTTTTCCGTTTATCTTTTTTATTGCGGTTGATCTTTTTATTTATTGAAAATTCTTAGATTCACATTTTTATGACATTTCTGTCTACCGTCTGTCTATTTTTAATGCGTCGATCTTTTTATTTTTTTTTATAAAAAAAAGGGTATGAGAAAATTCTTAAAAGTAGATAGGTAATGGTGACAATAGACAATGGTGTGTGTATAACTTTTTTTGCTTGCCTGTGCTATGTTGGTTTTGTGTGTGCTTGTGTATGTTCGTTTGCTTGCCTGTGCTATGTTGGTTGTGTGTGTGCGTGTGTATGTTCTTTTGCTTGCCCGAGCTATATTGGTTGTGTGTGTGTGTATGTTCGTTTGCTTGCCTGTGCTATGTTGGTTGTGTGTGTGCGTGTGTATGTTCTTTTGCTTGCCTGTGCTATGTTGGTTGTGTGTGTGCGTGTGTATGTTCTTTTGCTTGCCCGAGCTATATTGGTTGTGTGTGTGTGTATGTTCGTTTGCTTGCCTGTGCTATATTGGTTGTGTGTGTGCGTGTGTATGTTCGTTTGCTTGCTGTGCCGTGTTAGTTGTGTGTGTGCGTGTGTATGTTCTTTTGCTTGCTTTGCTATGTTAGTTGTGTGTGTGCGTGTGTATGTTCTTTTGCTTGCCTGTGCTATGTTGGCTGGTTGTTGGGTGTGTTTCTGTTTGTATATAGGCAGTGAATTTTTTGTTGGCAGAGAATGTGTGTATATCTGATTATTTTAGGTGCGTCGTCATCACTGACGTCACAGTATGTTGGTATGGAGGCAGAGATATTTTTTGTTGACAGAGAATATGTGTATATATGATTGTTTTATGTGCGTCGTCATCACTGACGTCATAGTGTGTGTATGAGAGTGTGTTTGAATGTGTGTGTGTGTGTCTGTGTGTATGTTGCGATCACTTTGGTATCGTTGTATTAATGAGGTTTATTAGATTTTATTTTTTGTTCTTTTATATATTTAAGTCTGTTTTTATACATGTATGTTTTTGATTTTTCTTTATGTTTTCATAATTATGCTGACTTCAACATTTATTCGTCATAATTTGAGTCTGGTTTTTTGTATGTTTTTGATTTTTCTCTATGTTTTCATAATTCTGCTGGCTTCAAAATTTATTCGTCATAATCTGACTATACAGATTAATATTGCAGTCTTAAATTTTTTTGTTTATTCTATACAGAAATATTTTTTTCTCAAATTCGTTGGTGGTCTGTAAATTGTATTTATAAGTTTATATATTGCAAAGCTCACAAAAAAAAATTTTATGCATATGTTAACAACTAACTAGGGTAGCCAGATTTGGAATTCGGAAAAAAGTACACCTGGGACAAAAAAGCAGTAAACTTAAGAAAAAAACAGTACATTTTTTTAACGAAAAAATAGCTATTTATTCAAGTCTTTACATGTTTTGAACTATTAACTCACTAAGCAAAAAAAAATAACTTAAAAAACACTTAAAATATATGAGATCTTAGCCAATATTATTAAATTTTTTGCACAAAGGTAAATTCATTTTAAATGTACATATCTGCTGTATCATATGTAAAATATTTTTATAAATACAGTCATAATAAAAGGCTTTTTGGATTATAATATTTCGTTTTTTGGTCTGAGTTGTATTCTGTGTGAAATTAAATTGTTCAGATTCTATAAGGCAATGCTTTTGCATATATTGAAATTCATGTCAATTCTACATAAAAATATTCCTTTTATCACCAAATGTGTTATAGTTAAAAAATCCAGTAATTTAAAAAATAAATCACACATTAGACTTATTGAAATTTCTACAAAAATTTGGGGCTTCTTTAAAAAAATTCTTGAAAAAAAATATATATATATAAATACATATGTATGTATGTATATCATAAATAAATCATATCTTTTCTTTTTAAAGTACAAAGTAGATTTCTGAATTAGTTTTTAGAGATATTTGTTACTTTTTTGTATGTGTTTTACAATTTCATTTCTTCCGTCTTCAGTTTTCAAAAAATTGTAAAATTCATTGCAGTTATATTCGTAATTTGTTTTTATAATTAACTCACTTTCTAAATTTTCAATTAATAACCTATTCCTCTCTTTTCTCCAAAATAAAAACATTAGGCTGAAAATCCTTTCAGTGGCTGCATTAGAATGGGGAATTGAAAAAATAAAATTGCAAATTTTTTCAAAATTAGGAAAAATGACACTGTTTAAAAACTCTTTCCATTTTTGGTCAACAGTTTTTTCTTTTTGTACGTTTTTGGAAAAAGTTTTCAAAAAAATAAATTCATCAAATAAGAGATCAATATCAATGTTTTTAATAGAGAACAAATTGACAACTTCAGTAAAATCTGGAAATAAAATTTCTGAACTTAAGTTGAAAATATTCAGTTTTTCAAGTTTGTTATTTTTTAAGTCAAAGCGATCTTCAATGTATTTAATTACATATGATAGAACAGCGTCAGCTCGTTTTTGAAATAAAGAAACCTCCTGTGGGTTATCAGAATTACTGCAAACGGTTCCGGCTTTGTAACCATAAAACTTTTCATTTTTTGTTGTTCCAATTTGTCACGAAGCATTTTAACTATTTTATAAATGTCGATTATAACTAGGTTGTTCTTTTCTTCCAGTTTCTTTATTGATGACAATAGTGCAGTACCTGTGTTGTGAACAAATCCCAAATAAGCCTCCGAAGTGTCAAGCTCAAAAAATTGTTCTAAAGCAGCTGGACAACTATCTAGAGAAATAAAATACGTTTTTATGGCTGGATAATTCTTCAAAAATCTTTCAACAGCTGGAGTTAAACTGAGCCATCGGGTCGGCACGTGACGAAGCATTTCGCTCCATTCTAGGTCACAGAACTCGAACATTTCTTTTAGACTTGAAGTCTTCTTTGTTGATGAGCTAAACTCATTGAAAACCTTGATTACAATATTCTCTACATCGAGTTTCAAAAGTTTTAATGCGTTTTTAAATGCGTTATTAATGATGTGACACAAACATCCCATACCGATAATGTCCGGGTTACTTTTTTTGAGCTCAACAAAAACGCTTTTTTTACAACCAAAATTAACATTTGCATTATCTACACAAGTTTAATTTGCGAGCTTCCAATTTCGACTTTAAACATTCAGCAATATCATTTGACATTTCGGAATTTGTTTCATAAAAGCTAAACAACTTTGTATTAACTCCTGTATGCTTAGAAAAGTATCGCAGAACAATTGGAAAAGTTTTTATATTTCCTTTGTTTGACGCATCAGTTGAAATGGAAAAAGGGTGATCATCAGCCAAGTCCTTTAATATAGTTTCAATAGAATACTTCGCAAGAATATTAGTGGTGATCTTCGATAACTTTGTCTTGCCACATGTAAAATTAGACGCCACATTTGAGTCTGGAAAGATTAGCTTAAAAAGCTTGCTACTGCAGTCTGCGGACTGGTAGCTGTGGCTATGTATGACGGTATGATAGACGAAAGCTGCCTCTGCCGTTGAACTTGATTGTCTTCCAACTTCCGTTTCGTTATTGGAACTCTGGTTAAAGAAGTGACTTACAGATTTTTGATTATAGCTGCCCAAGTTACGCAGATGTCTTGCTGTCCTCATATGGCGTTTGATATCCGAAATACCACCATTTGCGATTGAAAAACAAACACCACAGACAAAGCATTTGGCCATGGTTTCCTCATTAGCCCTTGCTAGCCAATTAAAGTCGTTTTTCCAACTTTCTTTAAATTTATTTTTACGTCGATTAACAATTTGCTTCTTTTGTTTTGAGTATTTTGTAAAGTCTACTTCTTCTGCATCTGTAGTCGATTTATCTGTTAAAGAGTCGTCGGAAATTATTTCTTCATCATCCATTCCTAAAAAAGAGCTTTTTGCATGCACTTATGCGACCATGTATATTTACTTATAATTCAACTCATATATATCTTACCGTGATCTGCAGATGTAACTTTAATTATTAAAGTTATAGAAATTATAAAGTTTAATATTTGTATATACTTATGTGTGTACTATTTTTTCCTTTAAATAACTAGGTTTACAAATATGTATAAATTCATTAAAGAAATAGCAACGTTGTAAACAAGCGATGTGTGTTACTACGACAGGGTGTTTCTTAATATTTATGTAGTGTAGTGTAGTGTAGTGTAGTGTTTCTGTACACTCAACCAAATTTTTGTTATCAAATATTAAAATAAAGATATGTTTTGCATTATTTTATAAAAATACATAATTAGTAAAACAAAAAAAGTACAAAGTGTAAAAAACAGTACATTTGTGTACTGTTTTAGGTGTTCTGCATAAAACAGTACAATTGAAAAAAAAACAGTACATGTACTGCTAAAAACAGTACGTCTGGCCCCCTAATACTAACGCATTTTTGTTTATAATTTGAGCTCTACTGTTAAATCAGGCACAATCTTGATTTTATTTGTTTATTTCTTGACAAAGGAATTTGAATTTCACAATCTTATAAAATTGCATTTATATAGCATTTTATAAAACTAGAAAATTTAAACGATCTGATAAGTTATGATATTTTATAACCCAAACACAAATCTCTACTGATTTCTTCAGAAATATATGATTCCTAATTATCTTTTCGAAAAATAATACAAGAAGAGAATATTTTATATTAATAATACAATTATATTTTATTTATTAATTTTTCTTAATTTTGATTATAAAGTTTGAAACATTTCATAGTATGAGACTATTAAATTTTCTAATATTAAAATAAATTAATTCTGTTTAGTAAATTATAAATAAAAAATAAAAAAGCCATTAAAGAGTTTTGTAAAATATAGATGATTATGTGTTTTTATTTAATCTTTCATAGTTATTTCATAAAGAAATTTAAGACATAAATGACCACAGATAAATGTATTAAAATTCTGATGTTGATTATAGTTGTATTTTATATTTGTACCAAGATATTTGACTACTTCCGAAGGAGGTTGTAAGTTTCCAAAACTGTCGAAATACTCTTTTTCATCGATGTTCTTATAATATGTTACCCAGTGTGTACCAGGACCTGTTGATAAATCTAAATTGATTATTCCACACTCAATTTTCTTTGATCGTTTTGGTAGTGAGTCCAACATGAATACTCCTCTAAAATAAGGAATATTTATAGAAAAATTTATTAGGTCAACATCTGATAGTGGTCTGTTGGGTAGCATTCTTAAGAGTTCTTTGTCTATTCTTTATAAACTAAACTTTTTATATGGTTTTAGGTACAGTCCTTTTCCAACTGCTATAGATTCCATCGCTTTATTATGTCTAGTTGCTTCATCAAGTTGATTTTTTGCATTTTTTGTTGCATTTACAGCCTTAGCTATAGCGGCACCTCCAGTATCGGTATTAGGGGTAAAAAATCACCAATTTGTGGAACACTTATTATGCGTGGTATTATAACATGTGATTTTCTTCCTTTTAGTGATTTATTGATAGTTTTACGGGCGATTCTAATGGCAGAGTTAATGTCTAAAGTTTTTGTTTCTTTAGTATTTTTGTTGCAGCTGTAATTGATGAAGTGAACAATTTTATACCATTTAATTTGGTTTTCTTTTCATTTTTCTTTTTTCCCACACCCATACCGAACTTCGTTTTGGCTTTCATTGTGTTAGTAACCATATATGCAAATGATTTTTCTGCAAGACTGCTATCTTTTGATAAAACTCGATCCCAGGCTGAATTTTCAAGAATTTTATCTGCCTGATGTCTAATACTTAAATCCCTATTTTTAGAATAAGCTATATCGTGATTTTTGCAGGCAGAGTCCAGTAAATTAAATTCTTTATCACCTCGATTTAAACGTTTTTGTAGTTTTGTTTCAGGCTCATAGTACTTATATCCAGGAAGGTGAAGTTCAACAGGAAGATTATTTATTATTTTATCTACTATACCCGCTCCAACGAAGGTGTTTTTATGACTAAACGACTTGTTGTAATGTATAACCATCTTATTTATTTAATTTTTTTTATAATAAAAGGTAACAAACATAAATTACATTTAGTTACAAAAATGCGGCTAGTGAAACAACATAAAAATATTTTGGTTCGTAATATTGATGATTCATCGAACATCACTTCAAAAATAAAACACAGCTCACTCTTACAAAATTCTATCCGAGCTCTAATAGTGGGACCATCAAATTGTGGAAAGACTAATGTCATGATTGGGTTACTAGAAAGTCCTAACGGACTAAACTTTGAAAACATCTATTTATACTCAAAATCCTTATATCAGCCGAAATATGAATACTTGAAGAGATTAATTTCACCAATTAAAGGTATGGGATATTACACATTTGCCAACAATGAATCAGTTATTACCCCTAACGAAGCTAAAACTAATTCAATTATGATATTTGATGATGTTGCATGTGAGAAGCAGAACAATATACGGGATTATTTTTGTATGGGTCGACATAAGGATGTGGATTCATTCTACTTGTGTCAAACTTATACCAGAATTCCCAAGCATTTGATAAGAGACAACGCGAATGTAATTATAATGTTTAAACAAGATGACAGAAACATTAAGCATGTTTATAGTGATCATGTTGCCGGCGACATGAACTTTGAAAAATTATTTGACTATTTTATAACAATATAAATTACTCTACATAAAAGAAAAACTTTAGTATATAATCTGACTTTGAACACACAATACACCTACATATCTATTAAAATATTTACTATACCCGATAACCTAATAGGATACCCAATAACCTGATCTGATACCTGATAATCTGATCTGATACCTAATAATCTGATCTGATGCCTGATAATCTGATCTGATACCTGATAAGCTGATCTGATACCTAATAATCTGATCTTATACCTGATAATCTGATCTGATACCTGATAATCTGATACCTGATAATCTGATCTGATACCTGATAATCTGATCTGATACCTAATAATCTGATCTGATACCTGATAATCTGATCTGATACCTGATAATCTGATCTGATACGTGATAAGCTGATCTGATACCTAATAATCTGATCTGATACCTGATAATCTGAACTGATACCTGATAAGCTGATCTGATACCTAATAATCTGATCTGATACCTGATAATCTGATCTGATACGTGATAATCTGATCTGATACCTGATAAGCTGATCTGATACCTAATAATCTGATCTGATACCTGATTACCTGATCTGATATTTGCTGTTGCTAAACATGGATGAGAAACTTTTAAAAGAATTGGTTGCAACGAGAAATGTCTTGAAGAAAAAGCTTCGTAGTATAAAAACTGGTGAAATAGGTACACGTGATCAACTAAGAGATACTTTCAAACCTATAACAGACCCCTTAAATGAATTTATAAATAGTTCTAACAATATCAATAGAATTATCAAAAAAGAAAAGAATAAGATGAAAACAGAAATTGAAGAAACTAACAGTCCTCATATTAATAAATCAACAATTAAATTGGATACAAGCACACCAAAGAAACTTGTAGAAGGAGCAATATTTGATAATAGCAAATCATTCAATGATTCTAATGAAAGGATGATGAAAAATATTGAAGAGAGTTACACTGACTTATCAGTCTTGGAGGGCAGAAATGAATTAGATACTAACTATGGGCCACATAAAGATTTAAATAATGAATGGAAATTTGGTGATAGTAACCTCAAATTAAATGAGGGTAAAATACAGATTGGTGGTCAAATATGGGCTCTAACGCCAGGACTGTTTTCTCTAATGTTTCATTAAACGCCAAAAAACTATGATAAATATGAACTAGAACTCTACAAAAAAATCTTAATTAGTACAAATGCGTACAGAAGAGAATATAAACCTGATGGTCAAATCAAGGGAACGAAAGCATATAAATATAAACATATTATTAAAAAGATGTTTAAAGAGCAAAACCAACAGTCTGTATCAAAAGCAATAGCAAATAAGACATCATCTAATTATAAAGGTGGTGGATTGATGCAAATTAACCCACAGATCGACTTCGTCTACTGATAGCATCACAAGCTGCTGGTCATACTAATCATAACAACGAGATTGTATCAATTATTGAAGAACTACGCGAAGCTAATATAATACGATAATTTATATAAAGTATGTCTGTTGATAAGTTTGGACACTATCTAAAAAGTACAAGCGATATTTTCACTGAAAAATGCCCCTAGACTGTTGGGGTTCTTTATGGATACGAACAACAACATCGATGTGCAAAACAAAAGAATCAAAAATGTTTCAAAGGCTGTGGAGGAAAACGATGTTATCAGTAAATTGTTTCTGCAAAATCAAATCGAAGAAATAGAATACAAACTATTAAAATACTTTAAGGAAAATAACAACAAAATGTATAATACTTTTAGAATTCAACTCGAAATGCTACAACATGCAACAACATTACAGTTGGAAAAGAATAAGAAAATTGAAGAAAACATTTCCAAAATCAATACATTTTTGGAAGATGGTTATCTACAAAGATTTGTTGAGAGCCTACAAAAGAAAAGTTAAATGAAAAGATTTATAGATTGGAAAATTACATATTCGCATCAATAAGTAAAAGTTCATCAAGCAGATTACAACGTATCCATAACAATTCTTAAAACTTTTTCAAAAAGATATCTAGTTACCGAACTCCATAAACAAGCTCGAAAATCTTTTGTACGTCGTAGAGTTGTGATGAAAGGAATAGATGATCTCTGGCAAGCTGATTTAGTTGAAATGGGAAATTACTCTATAGACAATAAAAATGATAGATTTTTGTTAACCATAATTGATACATTCTCAAAATATGCATGGGCAGTACCGCTGAAAACAAAAACTGCATTTGAAACAACACAAGCAATGGTAAATATTTTTCAATTGGGACGAGTACCAAAAAACCTACAAACAGACGATGATAAAGAATTTTTTAATAAAAACTTTGCGAAATTGATGGATAAGCACAATATTAATCACTATTCAACGTATAGCATAATGAAAGCATCAATAGTAGAACGATTTAATAGAACATTAAAAGTGATGATGTGGAAAGAATTTAGTTTTAATGGTTCGTATAACTGGTTGGATATCTACAAAGATCTATTAAAAGCATACAACAGTAAAGTTCATCGTACCATCAAAATGCCTCCAATTAAAGTCAACTCAACAAATGAGAAAAAATTATTGAATACAGCATACAGTCATTTGAAGATGTATAAAATCTCGAAATTTAATGTTGGAGATCATGTGCGCATAAGAAAATACAAACATACATTTGAAAAAGGTTATACTCCAAATTGGACAACAGAAATTTTCACTATTAAAACAATTCAAAAAACATATCCTGCAACATACATATTAGAGGATTATCGTGGTAATCATTCAAGGTGGATTTTACGAAGAAGAACTCTCAAAAACTAGATTTCCAAACACATATCTAGTTGAAAAGATTATTAAAATAAAGGAGATAAAGCGTATGTTAAGTGGTTAGGATTTACTAATGAACACAATTCTTGGATAAGTTAAGATGAAATATTATAGTTGAAACAAAATATTTAGAATTATTGCATTTAGTATTAAAAATTATAATGTAAATTCAAAACAAAAAAGATTAAATTAAAATATATATGCTTTTTATAAACCATATTGTGTGTTAAACTTTATTCATTTACAATCAAGCAGGCATAATGTCAATAACACTTACTCTGAGCTCCAACTCATCAGAGTTATCTGCTAATTACTTCCCTCCTATTGAGTTAAATGAGACATATGTATAATAGCATTCCAAATGTTGATGTCTACAACAATTTGTTTCATATAGGTGAAAATGTGATTGAAATACCAATTGGATCTTATGAATTGAATGACATAGTTGATTATATAAAGGAAGAATACAAACGATATGGTAGAGAAAATAAAATTTTTATAGAAGCCAATAATAACACAATGCAGGTTAAAGTTAATAGCTCTACGGATCCAATATATTTTAATAAGGAAAATACACTCTTAGGATTCAACGATAAAATCCTAACTCCAAACGAAGATCATTATTCAGATCTTCCAGTTAATATTTTCAAGGTGAATTGAAAGTAGTATCACTGTTAATACATATATGAACAATTCCAAATCGCATCACTGCACGAGTTTCCGATTAATGTGCCTCCAGGCTATAAAATAGCTGAGATTCCTAGAAACCTCATTTATTTACCTGTGAACTCCAGAGAGGTAGGTTCACTAACGCTACGAGTAGTTGATCAGTACGGCGATTTAATTAATTTTCGAGGAGAGGAAATAACAATAAGAATTCATTTAAGACCAACTAAGTAATGATGATATACAACTCAAGTATATCGAAAAATATAACAACAGCAACAACATACAACCCTAAAACATTATCACAACCTAAACCACAATTGAAAAGATCAATTCATCAAAAAACGTTGACAACAACAAATAAAAATTTTCTAAAGTCTCTTAATTTAAACTGAAGACAAAATGAGTTCAGTAATAAATGTATTGCATAAGCCATTATCTGATGAAAATATAATCAAAAAGGACTATTATACATATGAGCCATACCTACAATCCTACAACAATAATGATGAAATACGCATTTCAATACAAAATCAAGATTTGTATGTTTTACCTATGTGGAAGGATCTGTTGTAGATGAGAAAACCTCTAAATCTACAGCCAATTTCAAATTAAAAAACAACTTTGTGGCATATCTATTTGATGAAATTCGCTATGAGCTGAATGACATTGAAATTGATCATACAAGATATTTAGGAGCCACAAGCACCATAAAAAACTTGGTTTCTTTATCACCAACGGAAAGCACAGGAATGCAGAATGCTGGTTGGAATAAAATTGATGATTTGAAACTTGTAAATGGCTACTTTAATTTCTATGTACCACTTAAGATGCTTTTAGGATTCGCTGAAGAATATAATAAAGTTATACTAAATGGAAAGCATGAATCGATATTCTTACGTAATAAGAATGAAGAAAATCTTCTACACTCGAACGTTTCTACTGAAAAAGCAAAACTTGCAATTTCACTCTGTAGCGTGGTCTGACTATCACTATAACCAACAGTGTGTAGTAAACATGTAAAGCCAACAATGCCAAACCACGCAGCAGTGTCAAATTGCATTGACAAACTGCAATACAAATATTTTGTATAAGGGTCACTTAACACTCATACGTTTGAACAAAGGCCGCGGCATAAAGCACTTAAATAAATCTTATTTAATAACCACATGTGTTTATACATAAATATAAACACAATATATTAGTTGAGCACATGTGCGAACGGTTTGAGTTTTATAAATTACTGACGAGACACACGCCGCACGTCCACCGTGGGAATGTTTTAAATACTAAATGTATATCGTTTCTTTTCCTTCTTATGTTAAGATACCCCTAAGCATTATTCTCATAGTTACTATATAAGTCAATGTAATATTGGTAAGAAAGAATTGTTAATAAATATCGTTCTTAGGAGCTCCCTGGTGAGCTCTAGAATAAAATAAGAAAAATCGTTTTTAAATTATTATTTTTAAATATAAACATTACATGGCGATCCTGCCAGGAGTGCTCTAAAAAAAACGAGCACCCAAAAATAATAAATTGGTGAATGCTTTTAAATAGCACCCAAAGGTTCCTGACGGACAGCCAAGTTTCCGGCAGAAGAGTGTCTGGCCAATAGACACTGGATTAATATTTTTTATCGGAAAAACTGCCTGGCCAAGAAGCAGAACCAACAAATCCAAAAAAAAAAAGGAAAAAGAGAGGGATGGAAGGACCAAAACCCCTAACCATCAAACAATATAAAGCAAGAAAGAGGCAAAACAACAAAAGAATAGACATCTTGATACCACCAACTGCAAAGCCCAAAAGAAGAGGAGGCTACCTGTGGAGGCTTAAGAGGGAGAAGGCAAACCTGCTGAGGGAAATAAACAGAAACCCCCCACCTACATGGAACGACGCTACTAAAATGTGGCAAAGGATCGAAACGCTGGAGCGACAAAGTATACACAAAAATAAGTAAATAATTTTTTTTCCCCCTTAATTAAATTTAAAAGAAGTGCACAAATTGCTGTGCACTCTCAGGGCGATAGGCGTTAACCGCCGTTGAAAAACTTTTTTTAATAGTTATAAGATTATTATTCTTGGTCAGAAATGAATTTTTGTATTGCATTAGAAAAAAAAAATAAAAATATTAAATAAATGTAAATTTAAGAACCAATTAACAATAATTAAAAAGAAAATTAAAGGAAAGCAATGGGAAAACCACAATCCAAGATAGAAAAACGAACGCCAACGTGGTAAATAATTTAGAAATTGTTGACCATACAGAACACATAAACTCGTTATGGACACTACTATTGATATTGGTAATAATAAACACAGTTAATCTTCTATTAAAAATTTACTTGTTACACAAAAGGTCCCTCAGAAAGCAATATCTCAGCAGAGCAACTGACCTAGACAAAGTATAAGATACTCACATGGACTGGTTAGATATCCTAGAAAACTGCAGAAAAATTAAAAATGAATTTGACAAAACTTACAAATGCCTCAATATAGATAGACCAATAAAGGAAGAGACAATTAAAAAACACTATAGAAAACTTTTACAATATTTAGAAGAAATAAGGGTTATTTTAAACGTAAATTATCAAAGATTAACACCGTCACATAAAATAGCACCCCAAGTATTTTTTCAAGACATAAGAAACAGAATAATACAGATATCGGAAAGAAAATCTATCAAAATACAACTACCACAAACATTGCACGAAAGTATAGATCTGCAACAAATTTGTACATCAAACACATCCATAATGGCACAAACAGCAATAGATTTTCTAAACACAGCTGCCAGAATAATTATAGATTTCGATGGTAAATCTGAAAATTTACAACCATTTCTAGATTCACTGTCTTTAGTTGATTCCATAAAAGGCAATCACGAATCTTTGGCAGTGAATTTGATAAAAACAAAATTAAAACGCAATGCAAGAAACCTTGTTAGTACAGAAAGCACAATAATTGACATTAGCAATAAATTAAAAAATAGCGTAAAAGGCGAATCAGTCGAGGTACTGACAGCCAAATTAATGAACATTAAACAAAACACCAAAACAGCAAATGCATATTGTAGTGAAATTGAAACTCTTACAAAATCACTGGAAGGAGCATACATTGCTGATGGGTTAACACCAGAAATATGAAATAAATATGCCACACAACATGCTGTAAAAGCTATGACTAAAAACTGCACCATAGACAAAGTAAAACTAATTATGGAAGCAGGAACCTTTAATACAATGAATGAAGCAGTCAGCAAATTCGTCAATAGTTGTACCGAAGCCACAGGTCAACAAAATGCCATACTATATTATGGGCAACAATACAGACCCAATAACAAATACCGTGGCAATAATACACGATTCCGTGGAAGAAATAATTTCCCACGTAATAATAATAACAACAATTACAACAGAAACCGTCAAAGATATACCAATAATCGTAGGAACAACAACTACGTAAGAACGACGGAATCAAACCAAAATGATTCGGAAAACGCCGAACTTCCCCTAAGACCAATTCAGTAAATATCTATCATCTTAACCTCAACCTAAGTTTCTTTATTAATGAACAACTAAACAACACTGACACTACACTCATACTTTTGGTAGACACTGGTGCTGATATTTCATTAATAAAATCAAAATTTTTTAAATTAAACAAAATAAATACTAATGACACAACAATTTTTAGTGGAATGGGACAGGGCAATGTAAAATCAATAGGAAGTACAATTTTTGATCTAAAATTTGAAAAATTTTTAATACCACATAAATTTCAAGTAGTACAACAATAACTTTCCGATACCATGCGATGGGATCATTGGAATGGATTTCATGAAGAAGTATAATTGCATGTTGGATTTTAACAAAAACAATGATTGCCTTATCCTAAGACCATTTAATATATCACACACAATCAATATACCAATTACAAATAACAATAGTGAAATAACTTTACCACACATGGTAAACATTTCCTTGTCCGTACTGATCACAGACCATTATCTTATTTATTTTCTATGAAAAACCCAAGTTCAAAATTAACAAGAATGAGGTTAGACTTGGAGGAATACAATTTTACTATAGAATACCTTAGGGAAGGGATAATTACGTCGCGGACGCGTTATCAAGAATAACAATTGATGACTTAAAAAATATATATACAAAAACTAATACAATATTAAAAATCACAACAAGGTCTATGGCATATAAAAAGAAACAACAAAGTAATACCATAAATATTCAGCATCAAATTAAAAATAATGATAAAGAGCCCAATATGTATGTACCACTAAAGAGCACTGACGTCAGGAAATAAATGATTTGTTTACTAATGGGAATATTGACTTAAGACAATTTTTCCCAAGGCTTGAGAAAGTGGCCGGTAAACTTAGTGTAGAGACACTACAAATGGCACCTAGTGAGAAAATTTTCGAATTTATCTCCATAAATGAATTTAAAAAAATGGGCAATAAATATTTAAATAAGTTAAAAGTAGCGCTACTTAATGAGGTGACCAACATAAATAATAAGAATGCTCAGGCAATTCTTGAAATAATGCTGAAATATCACGATGATCCGATAGAAGGAGGACATTGTGGAATATACCGAACAATAGAAAAGATAAAGAGGTATTACTATTGGAAAAATATGACAAAAGATATAACGAAATATGTTAAATTATGTCAAAAATGCCAAAAATTAAAAACAATAAAGCATAACAAAAGTCCTATGACTATAACAGAAACACCAGAAAAAGCATTCGACACGGTGTATGTAGACACAATAGGGCCATTTCCAAAATCAATTAATGGAAATGAATATGCAATCACTTTAATATGCGATCTCACGAAATATTTGGTAACAATACCAACTCCGGATAAATCTGCAAAAACAATCGCAAAAGCGATATTTGAAAATTTTATATTGACCTATGGTCCAATGAAGACATTCATTTCGGACATGGGGACAGAATACAAAAATTCTGTACTAACGGAACTATGCACACTATTAAAAATTGAAAATATAACTTCCACAGCACATCACCATCAGACGCTAGGAACAATAGAACGAAGTCATAGAACTTTTAACGAATATGTTCGTTCTTACATATCTGTGGACAAAACGGACTGGGACGAATGGTTAAAGTATTTCACTTAATGCTTTAATACGACACCATCAACGGCACATAACTACTGCCCTTATGAGTTAGTATTTTCAAGATTACCAAACAATTTTAGACAATTTGCTGAAATAGATAGTGTGACGCCACTATATAATGTGGATAATTACGCCAAAGAGGCAAAATTTAGGTCAGAAATAGCGCACAAGAGAGCTCAAACAATTTTAGATAGAAATAAAATAAAACAAAAATTAAATTATGATAAGAATATTTTAGAGCATGATTTTAAAATAGATTTAGTTTTACTTAGGAATAATTCAGGTCATAAATTAGAAAACCAATATAAAGTTCCGTATAAGATTAAGAAAATAGATTTAAGAAATAATGTAACCATAACAGATAATAAATCAAGCAAAGAACAGGTAGTCCATTAAATGATAAATAACATTTAATATTATTGTACGGCCGTAATACATAAAATTAGCATATAAGTTCACCTACATACTATAATTAATTTCTTTCCTTAATAAATGACTATTATCTTACAATTATACCAACTACTAAAAAAAAATTAGAAAAAAAAATAATAAATAAAATAAATAAAATAAAAAAAATAAAAAAAATATAATTGTAAAAGAATGTTCATATAACTAACGATTATATGAACATTCTTGCAAAAGGTGGAGGTGTAGCGTGGTCTGACTATCACTATAACCAACAGTGTGTATTAAACATGTAAAGCCAACAATGCCAAACCACGCAGCAGTGTCAAATTGCATTGACAAACTGCAATACAAATATTTTGTATAAGGGTCACTTGACACTCATACGTTTGATCAAAGGCCGCGGCATAAAGCACTTAAATAAATCTTATTTAA
This sequence comes from Gymnocheta viridis, assembly GCA_956483585.1. Lineage (NCBI taxonomy): Eukaryota > Metazoa > Arthropoda > Insecta > Diptera > Tachinidae > Gymnocheta > Gymnocheta viridis. The sequence continues at coordinate 32,138,154 of OY101443.1, forward strand.
TAACCACATGTGTTTATACATAAATATAAACACAATATATTAGTTGAGCACATGTGCGAACGGTTTGAGTTTTATAAATTACTGACGAGACACACGCCGCACGTCCACCATGGGAATGTTTTAAATACTAAATGTATATCGTTTCTTTTCCTTCTTATATTAAGATACCCCTAAGCATTATTCTCATAGTTACTATATAAGTCAATATAATTTTGGTAAGAAAGAATTGTTAATAAACATCGTTCTTAGGAGCTCCCTGGTGAAAAATCGTTTTTAAATTACTATTTTTAAATATAAACATTACAACTCATCTCATGGAGAATTCCACACGTAAAATTATCTGATCTTTGTAAGCTGAATATGATTAAAATTATTAGCAATGGTGCTTCTATACCGATGGCATTACGTAGTTGGGATTGTCCACAATTAAATACAGGAACAAGTCATATTTGGAAGAGCAGAGAGAAGCAAATTGGTTAACAAAAAACTATCATCATCTATACTGGAACGATGGATCAGTATCATTTCAAAGCGTTTGCAAGTAGATTGTTTTTGTACCTTCTCTATCAAGTTTTTCATATAAAATAATGTGCATGCCTGGCTGGGAAACGTGATCGTTAAAAATATATTTTGTTAGGTAATTAAGTGTATTTATTATGGAAATGCGTTTTCCATCCTTTGATGGTTGTTTGTATTAGGAGGTTTCATAAAATTTGTATTGTGTATTAAGGGGTTTCAAAAAAAATTTATATGTAAATTTTTTTTTGTTTTCACATGCCTGATTTGAGAGTCAGTCAGGGCTTCTCTATTGAATATCACCCCTGAAACTTCTGTACGAACACCCCTACCCGGACACCTATATTGAACAACTCTGTTGAATGTTTGTCAGGAAGCTGGAAATTTTCTTCATAGGTACAAAATATTTCACCGAGTTAAATATGAACCTCCCTACTAATTTTTTTTTCAGTTTTGATTGCTGAAAGAAAACGAAACTAATAAAAAAGGGCATTTCGGTCTATTTTTATTACCCTTATCCTTTCTGTCTATTCATTAGCGTTTTCTTTTTATTGCACTTGATAAGATGCATTAACTTAGGGCTTGTGTTTTTTCTTATGTTTAAAGTAAACCCTAAATGTTTGACTGTGTCCTCTATTGTCTGCCTATTTTTAATGAAAAATAAGGGTGCGAGAAAGTGAAACATTGTCTATTTTTAAATGCATTCATATGTCGTGTATGTACATATGTGTGTACATTTATATCGCTATTGGTCAGTTTGAGTGAGCTTGTTAGAATATTTTATTATATTGCGCATGTGTGCGTTTGTTTGCATTGGATCATTTTCTGTCTGTCCTTCTCTACCGTCTACCTTGTTATCTATACCTATTTCACACCCCAGTGCGTATATTTATGTGTATAAGGATACACAATTTCATTACACATACATATTTCTTATTTTTTTCAAAGAAAAAGGATCAGAAATTTAAAAAGAGGTTACAAAACCAACATGCATTTGCATTACATAAATGTATGAGATACATGGAAAATTCTTAAGCAAAGTTAAACACCTGTGCCGGTCTATTTCTTTTTTATTACACTTGTCCTTTCTGTTTTTCTTTTCTGTCTACCTTTTTTTATTGAAAAATTTTGAGTTGGCATTTTCATGAGTGTCTGCTCCTCTACCAACTTTCTTGTTGATCGCTTTCATTTATCGAAAAAAAATAAATGTTTGCGATGCCGAGAAAATTCTTATAACGTAAATAGTTGTGATTGATGTTTTTGTTTTTTGCAGATTTGATTGTTGAAAGAAAATGAATCTAATAGAAAAACGAATTCAACATGTAACTGTTTATCAGCATACAGATGTGAAAATTGTATGACCGAATGTTGTAAATTTAAAGAAATTTGTTTACTATGAAAAATAAATATTTTCTTCATCGTTTTATAATATTGCTTTTTCTTAAGACATGCGCTAGCATAATTTATTATAAATGCGAGTGTTTTTCAGAAATTTTTTTTAAACAAAGTTTAGAACAATCAATAACATTCTTTCTATTTTCAGCCTAATCTAATAAAAATACACACTAAAATAAATATTTTAAATAAAACTAATTGATATACAGAAATATATATGATGTGTTTTTATTTATTATGAAGATTTTTATTAGGAATTTTTTTTTTTTCAGATTACATAACAATTAAAAATATTTACATTTATTTTACTTTTCAGATACAGGTTTATAGTTAAAAAGTCTTTTATAAAGATTAAAAAGCTTTTGTGTTAATATGTATTCGTTATAATATAAATTACATGCACATATATTAACATCCTGAACGCAATCCTTTGTTATTATATCACAATCATATTTATGTAATTTATTATGAAAATATATGAAAGGAGTATAGACATTACTATACATTCTTAATTCCTCAATCATTCTCAGGAATAATTTCTTGTGTTCCTTGTCGATATGATTACTGTATCCATCTACTAGCTCCTTTAATTCAGCTGATGAAACCATTTTAGATAAAGAAATACCAATGTAGCTCGCAACAGGATGACTAAATAACTAATTGTAATTTCACAGTCAAAGACTATTTATTATAAAGATGTTATTAAAATGAGTAAAAAAAATGTTGAGGTGTTTTAATTGTTCTCTTTATTGAGTGATATAAATAAAAAAATCCTTTTTTAGTGTTTTACATATTATTGAAATTACAATTTTTACATTTAGTTATATTGTATATATTATAGTATGTTTGTATTAGCTTTTTTGCCTCTTCTTCTATTTCCATATTTCTTCTTCGGTAGTATGAGCATGAGCAAGTGTCTGCTCCACATGTTGTATTATCATTCGACCAAGAACAGTCTTCATAATGTTCTCCAAATTTATTTTTCTTTGTTTTCAAGCTATTTGCACTCTCAAGATGTGATTGAATATTGATGAGTTTGTATTTATCTTCATCAGAAACAATATGGGAACATCTTTTTAAGAAATCATATATTTCTTTTAATATAATCATTTTTACTAATGTTTATGACTATATACTTCAACAAAAAGTTTATGAATAGTTATAATTCATGATGGATTGGTTATTTATAGTTTTGAAAGCAAATGTGAAATTACTTACTTACATACATACATCAAAAAAAAAATATAAATAATTTCTTTAGCTTTATTATTAAATTTATTAAAGTTATTTTCTTAAACTATCTATAAAATATATATGTATATATATAATTAAAATGGTTACAATACATTTCTTATTTCGTTTGTAAGAGGAATATATTCAAACATTTTATCATGTATAATTAAACAATAGGCTGATGTATTAGCTGGAATGTTTTTTAAGGTTTTAAATTCAATTCGAATATCGATTGGTCCAGTTTTAACCGATTCATTTTGATGAGTAACATCCAAGACAATTATTGGTGCCATAGTTTTAAAATTTTCTCTTGTTAATAGTGGTTGAGGATCGCGTGCATAATAACTTTGTTGAAATTTTAAATACATATCATATAGTATAGCAAAACGATTTCTATCGAATTTAAGGTTTAGGTCGTCATAAGGATATGTATCAGAGTTAAGATGCACTTTTATATCTGTCAAGTCACAATGCTGAAATTTGTTCTCGCTATTTCGAAGTCCTAAGAGCAGGAAGCGTGGTCTTTCGTTTTCAGTGGCTAGCTTAACATTCCATAAAACTGTTGTACTTTCTGGAAGTGAAGGATAGTAATACATATCCCAACTCCTAAAAGCAATGCTTAATGGATGACGATTGTTAATTGCTTTAAACATTTCCAATTTATAAGCATCAGCAAGTTGGATGTGTGGTACTTTCCAAGTAACATTTAGAATCGACAACTTAGTTTTTTCGGTTGATAGTTTAGATTTAAAAACCTGTTTGTCATCTTTAGATCGCAAAAGAATCAATTCATGTTTAGAATTAACTATTATTTTATTGAAATCTTCAGCAAATCCAAGCAATAGTTTTAGTGGAACACAAAAATTGAAATAGCCGTCTACAAGTGTAAGATCATCATTTTTGAATGGTGACCATCCTGCGTTTAGTAAATTATCACTTTCAGCTTTATTCAATGATACATAGTTCTTTAATTCTGTTGCAATACCCAAGTGACGAGTGCGATCAATTTCTACTCCATTGATTTCATATCGAATCTCATCAAATAGATGTCCTACACAATTGTTTAAAAGTTGTATAGATGTTGAAACTGTTGAGTCTTCCTTTGTTGCAAGTCCTTTGATATAGAGAAGACTTTCGCTTGGTAAAACATACAAATCTTGATTTTGAATTGTGATACGAATTTCATCATTATTTTTAAATGACTGCAAATATGATGTATAGCTATGATATTCTTTTTTAATAATTGAATTCTCAAAATGTGGTTTTTGTAAAATATTAATAATATTACTCATTGCTCGTTCAACGTTTCTTATTTTTTTAGATGAAATCCCAAATTTCTTAAAAGCTCCTTATTGTCCTCACGAAGATTATTATATTTTTGCTTCTTTATGGTTCCTTTAATATGTTGTTTTTTCTTTTTTGTCTGATTATTAAAATTTGGTTGCTTTCTGGTTTCGTCTTCCGTTGGCAAAGATAAAATGAATGGCGAACGCTTCTGCAATTCAGTTTTATTATATATAATCATTCTCTCATAGGCTTCAAATGTAATCGTATTGTAATTTTTTCACCACGAAAATTTATTAAGTTTCCGTCTTGATCAATAACTTTCAAAACAAGACTATTTATTGTTCTTGCATTTACAGGTAGATATATTACATTAGTCGGAGCCTCAGTTATTTTGTAACCTGGGCTAACGTTAAGTGAAAACTGATGCAAAATATGTGCGGACATGTTATTTATATATGATCCGCTGACAATATTACATTCAACGATTACTGTATTAATTTTAGTTATATCAATTGTTTTATCGGAGTAATGTTCTATACCAGGCTTCAATACTCTGGTACTAAAACCTAATAAGGATCCGATTGATCTCGTTTTATTGAAATAAATTGTGTCTGTAGTGCTTTTTATGCATGTTTGCAAATTATTATAATTTGCTCGTACATCAAGGGTTCCATTTGCGATTATAGTATGGTATTTATTTTCTAGTACTTCAGCTATATCTGATAATTCGTATGATCCAACTGGAACTTCTATCTCGTGGTTACCAATATGAAATAAATTGTTTTCTACATCAACATTCGGAATTGAGTGATATGTGTCAAAACTTATTAGGCCGCAAACATAATTTTCATTTAGTTCGATTGGTGGAAAATAGTTTGCAACAAGATTTGAAGAGTCTCCGTTTAATGTTAATGTAATTGACATTTTAACGTTTGATGAGTGAATAGTTTATTATTAAAAACTGTATCGGTTTTTATAATGAACCAATGTCGATATTAATCCAAGAGTTGTGTTCTGACGAAAATCCCAACCATTTAACGTAAACCATATTTCTTCTTCTTTTTAAAATTTTTTCAACTAAATATGTTTCTGGAAATTTAGTTTTCATTAGCTCATGCTCGTAAAAGCCACCTTTAATTTCATGTCCTTGATAGTCTTGCAATATATAGGTATTAGGATTTGTATTTTTTATAGTTTTAATTTTAAATATTTCTGTAGTCCAATTTGGTGTGTAACCTTTTTCAAATGTATGCTTATATTTACTTATTCGAACATTATCATTTACCTTAAACTTTGGTTTTTTAAATACTTTTAAATTGTTGTAGACTGTATTCAATAAAAAAGTTTCATTTGAAGAATTTACTTCATTTGGGGTCATCTGTATTGTTCTATGAAATGTATTATTATATTTATCAACAAGTTCTTGATATTTGTTTATCCATTTGTATGATCCCTGGTAACTAAACTCTTTCCACATCATTCCTTTTAAAGTTCTGTTAAATCGTTCTACTATGGATGCCTTTAGAACACTATAAGTTGAATAGTGATTAATTTGATTAGATTGCATAAGTTGATGAAATTGATTATTAAAAAATTCTTTGCCATCATCTGTTTGTAAATTCTTTGGTTTTCTGTTGTTATTAGTGAAAATACTTTTCATAGCATTCGTTACGTTGCATGCAGTTTTATTTTTTATGGCTACAGCCCATGCTTTTTTGGAAAAGGTATCTATTACTGTTAGAAGGTATCGATATCCATTATTATGTATTGCATAGTTCCCCATTTCAACCAAGTCCGCCTGCCATAAATCATTAATTCCTTTCATTATAACTCGTCTTCTTTTAAAATTTTTTCGCGCTTGTTTGTGCAGCTCGTTAACTATTTCTCTCTTATCCACGTTCATTTTGTATATGATAGTGTATGTCGACGATCTTCTTATATTATATATGTATGACAATCACTTGGCTGCCTTAATTTTAGGCCATTCAAGCTTTCGTTTTTTTACATCATCTACGCCAACATTTTTATTAATCCTTTTGAACATAAAATCTTCAATTTTATTAAATCTTTCTTCAATATTTTTTATAAAGTCTTTATTTGCAAAGTGTATTTGGTTCTCTACTACTTTTTCAATAAGTTGAACATCTTCATCAATTTCTTTTGTAATCGTTTTTTGTAATTTTTTTATTTCACTTCCAATAATATTTAATTTAGCGTCATATCCATTTTTAAGTTCTTCAATTTTATTTGAAAAGTTAATATTTTCATTGCGAAACTGCTCCTTAAAAATCTTTATCGTGGTATATATTTGTTGCATATCTCTTGTTATGTTATTTATTTGTAAATTATACTTGTATGTTTTTATTTTCGAATTATTTAGATTATTCTTAATTGAACTTTCTCCAAATTTATTTATGTAACTCATTTTTAATATATTATATTAGCTTCTCTCAATTCTTCAACAATGGAAATTATTTCGTTTTTGTGATTATTATGACCAGCACTTTCCGATGAAAGAAGTAAACGTAATCTGTCAACTAATTCATTAGGATCATCCCAATATATATAGCTTGGCTTACAGTTGTCTACAGATTTTAACGACAATCCACTGCCTTCCTTTAAAATATTTGGTTTCGCAGTAAATAACTGTTTTATTATATTGACATATTTATATGCTCGAGTACCTTTAATTTGACCTTTTGATTGATATTGACGCTTGTGTGCATTTGTACGCTTTAAAAGTTCTTTATAATTTTTCAAATCATTTTTGGTGTAATGTAGAGGCTTTGAATGAAAGACTAATTCGAATAATCCTGGAGTCATTTTCCATGTTGTATTTCCATATCGCCACTTTCCGCTTTCATCTATATTGAAACCATAAACCATATCTAACTTTTTATTACTCAGGAGCAATTCTATATTTTCAACTAATGAGGACTTATTAATAACGGACACTTGATGTTTGCTCTTATCATAATCATTATCATCACTATCTATTTTTACATCCAACTTTTTTATTTTGTTGATAGGACTGTAAATAGTTATATTATCATCATATCCCTCAGCATCATCAAAATTATCAGAACTGCGATCGGATGGTAGTGATGGAAGTTCTGAATCTGATATGTCATTATTTGATTGATAATCATCTGATTTGTAATCCTGAGTTTTTTTAATTATCTTATTTATAGGTTTTGTTTCAGTTGTAAATGTATCTTTCAATAAATCATCGGATTGATAATCATTAATTTTTTAATTATCTTATTCAGGGGTTTTGTTACAGGTTTAAATGTATCTTCCAATAAATTAAACCTATCTGCTTCATGTAATTTTATATTTTTCAGCTTTTCTTTTAATATCGTTCTTGTCTTAACAATATCTTTTAATAATTTGTTATTATTCATATCGAACCGGTTTGTATCTGTTGTGAACTGCTTTGTATCTGGTTATGAACTGCTTTTTATCTGCTCTATATCTGCTTTTTATCTGGTTTTTATCTGCTCTATATCTGCTTTTTATCTGGTTTGTATCTGCTTTTTATCTGCTCTGTATCTGCTTTTATCTGGTTTGTATCTGCTCTGTATCTGCTCTGTATCTGCTTTTATCTGGTTTGTATCTGCTCTGTATCTGCTTTTTATCTGCTCTGTATCTGCTTTTATCTGGTTTGTATCTGCTCTGTATCTGCTTTTTATCTGCTCTGTATCTGCTTTTATCTGGTTTGTATCTGCTTTTTATCTGCTCTGTATCTGCTCTAAACAAATCCTACTTACAGTTGTATGAATTTATCAAAACCTTTTCTGTATCGCCCCTTATTTATCGCATCATCCTTACTGACAACAACGAACCCATATTTGTCTTTCCAGCACTCACTACATATATCTGTAAATTCTTTAAATGTCATATCTCCACTAACATGGTCATTGTATATATGTCGTAAATTCATTTCATCTTGTTTAAAAATTATAATCATATTAGCATTATCACGTATTAGATGCTTTGGAATTTTCGTATACGTTTGACATAAATAAAAGCAATCAATATGTTTATGTCTTCCCATACAAAAGTAATCTCTAATATTATCTTGTTTGCCACAAATGACGTCATCAAATATTATTATAGAATTAGAACTTGCCTTAGCTGGATTTAGAACTTTTTCGTTTTCCGAAAATGTAAAAAGATTAATTCCTTTTATTGGATCGATCAGTTTCTTAAGGTAGCAGTATTTAGGTTGATATAAAGACTTTGAATATATATATAAGTTTCTGAAGCTAAGACCATTAGGACTTTCTATTAGACTAATCATGACGTTAGTTTTTCCACAGTTTGAAGGTCCCACAATTAGTGCTCGTATTGAATTTGGTAATAATGTGCTATGTTTAATTTTAGCTTTCTTTTTTTGTGATATGTCCACATTTCTTACAACAATTTGTTTGGCTTGCTCTATTAATCGCATATTGATAACTGATGTGTCTTATCTATAAATACAATCTTATATAAGGAAATCTCACCATTTCCATTTTTAGTATAGTATAAAACACATCATACACGTATGTTAAAGAAAAAATAAATAAAATGGTTATAAACTACACCGAAGGAAATAAACTAAATCAGTGTAAGGCTGGAAGCGGTTTTGTAAACAACTTAATAGATAAATTGCCGGTTGAACTGCATTTACCTGGTTATCAGTTTTGTGGACCTGGAACAAAACTTGCAAAACGTTTAGCAAGAGGAGATAAAGGCATAAATTTATTGGATGCAGCTTGTAGAGAGCACGATATTGAATATTCACGAACAAGCGATATTAATAAAAGACATCAAGCAGATAAAATATTATCTGAAAAAGCTTGGCAACGAGTAATATCTAAAGATAGCGGTTTCAAAGAGCGAGCACACGCTTGGTTCGTAACAAACGCAATGAAAGCAAAAGTTAAATTTGGATTAGGCATGAAGAATACTAAGCCTCGTGTATCAAAGAAAATTAAGAATAATGTGAAAAAGAAAACACGCAAAGTATGCAATAAAAAATTGTTTTCATCTACTGTCAAACATGCTTTAAAACTTTTGAAAAATGAGAAACCCGATAATATAGGTGATGCTGTTAAGATTACCCAAAAATATGTTCATTCAAATTTTAAAAGGAAGAGGAAAGCTAATATTAGTATACCAAGAGTTATTCCAGTACCAAAAATTGGTGGATTTCTACCATTAATTCCTGTTTTAACAGCTCTATCAGCTTTGGGAGGATTAGCTACCGGAGGATCAGCTATTGTTAAAGCCGTTAATGATATTAAAAATGGAAAACAACAACTAGCAGAGGCTACTAGACATAACAGACATATGGAATCAATTGCTTTGGGAAAAGGTTTATATCTTAAACCGTACAAATCTGGCTATGGCCTTTATTATAACCCAGTTCCAAAAAACTTTTAGATAGTCTACCCAATCGACCTTTAACGGATCTAGATTTAATGAAATATGCTAAGCAACTCAAACATTTTAGAGGTGTTTTTATGCGTAATTGTTTGCCTAAAAAAGCACTAACTCAGGAATGTGGTATTGTTAATTTAGATAATTCCAGCGGTCCTGGAACACATTGGGTAGCCTATTATAAAAATTATAACTATAAAAAATATTTTGATAGCTTTGGAAACTTACAACCACCAGTTGAAATAGTTAACTATCTTAAAACTCCAATTGAATATAATTATGAACAAAAACAAAAATTCAATACATTTAATTGTGGACATTTATGTTTAAAATTTCTATTCAATAAATATCATATGAAATAAAACAACAATTTATCTTTTTTCTTTTTTCATAATATTTTTTATATTTTTATTTTACAATTGTTTGGTATTATATAGAAAAGTTAATATGCAATTTCTTTAAAAATATCGTCATCAGAATCATTTAAAAACTGATGTATAAAATTATTTGAGGTTTGATTATTTATATAATCGATTTGTATAAAAATATCATCATCCTCTTCCATAATTTCTTTATAAATATTTAAATTTGATGATGTTGGTACTGTTGAGTGACAATTTATTTTATAATGTCCCCACGCATAAGTATCAACACCATTTTCACGTATAAATCTCTTATCATCTAAATAACTTAATGTTAGTTTACTTATATATTGTGTATATATTTCATGCACCTTTGATCTAAACACATACATTGAATTATAATATAGTTTTTTCTCCAGCAAACATTTTCTAAAATCATTAATTGATAATTTGTTGGTTACACTCTGTTTTACTCCTTTTATTTTTTTTATTTCTGTGTCTATCCTATCTATTTTTATAGAATACATTTTTGCTCGCAAACCAATGAATTCCTTAATTACTTTACCATTACATTCATCTTTCATCATCCCTAATACTTTTTTATTCATGAGTGGGAAATTGAATACATTTTCTTTCGGATATGCAGATGTATCGAAATGTGATTTGATATCATTTCTAATATCTGCATATAGATCATTTGTTTTAACGTTATATATAAAAGAATCAGTATCCATGTAATTCAAATTAATATTTTCACAATATTTGGGTTTCATGTAATCGTAATGAAAATTATACATTTTCCATTTTGATAGTTCTAAAACAGAAAATCCAATGTAAATGGGTTTATTATATTCAGTTCGCACTCTACTCATTTCAATTGCAACCATTTCGTCATGAATTTTGAGGGAACTATGAAAATTATGTCTAGCAATAAGAGCTCTAGCTCCTAATCGTTTACCTCTACTTTCCCATTCACATACTATTTTAATGTCTTTTCTTTTATCGACATTTTTCATAGTCTTACCATATACAGCGTTGTTTAAGAGTTTAAAAAAGTTTTGCTCAAAAGAATTTTTGGCCAATGTTCTGTGATGATTATTTATATCAATATATTTTTTTAACCAATTCGACTCACTAAATTCAAGAATTCTATGAATTTTCTTTAAAATCAGTCCATGTTGAATACATTGTTGAAGATTGCGATAATGTATTATATAATTGGTTTTGTTGTTTAAGTCTGTTATTAATTTTCGCTGTTTCATGCTTTCAATTTTCTTGTTTTCTGCACAAAATGGTAAGTCGCTATGATAGTGTTGCAATGTGGTTGGATATTCTAAATCAACTTCCAATATGTAACCCAATGCTGAATCTTCTTTTACATTATTTACATCAAAATTTTTAAAGTTTTCTACCCACTTGAAATTTTTAAAGGGGAGATATTGAGACATTGCATAACCATATAAGTTATTTACATCTAAATACATCAGGTAATTTGATTCTTTTGTAGGATCATAATCACTAACGTATTTATTATTGGCTACCGAATGTCGTTTACTGCATTGAACAATACCTCCCCTAATACCCCGTAAAACGAAATTGTACATATTAATATCAGTTAATAATTCCAACTCTATTTCCGTTGTTTTCAACATTGCATCCCAAGATAAGCCCGGGGTAGTATAATATTGACTGGGGTCTAAATTGTAAATGTTTTTACAAACTTTACGGAAATTTTCAAATACATCACAAAGCAATAAAACATCTACTTTTAAATATAATAGAAGATAGTCCATCAGAGTGTTACATTTGAATGTACTCCAAACCTTTTCAGCATGTTCATAATCATCTACACTACACGGCTCATTAGAAAGTTTATTAAAGAAACATGAACGGGGTGGTAGATGATTTTCTTGGAGACGATTCACTGAATCTAGATAGTCATACGGAAAGACACCTTTACGCTTCATTAAATTGAATTCATTGTCAATGCGGTAAGATGATTTAACAGTTGACAAATCATCATCGGACAAAAACCCTGCTAGTTTTTCTAAACTAGATGGCATAAACCGACAAGAATCTAGAAAACGTAATTCAAGAGTATTTTTTTCATTAACCAAAATTCTCTTTGATATGGATACATATAATTCCTTATTTAAAGGAATTATATTTATATCGCCTTCAATAGATGACAGTTCTCTGATAAACAAATGACAATCGTATGCCGAAAGATTATGGAAAAATATAGGGATGAAGTTTGCGATTTGGTACTCTAAATTGCATTTGTTATGTGCGGGTCCCCTATATTCGCCAGTTAAATGGCAATGGTCGGCCACCCGATCTTCAACAGATAAATATTTTTTACAAATGTGACAAATTGTATCCACATTTTGTCTTATCTGTTGAAGCGGTGTTAAGAAGTTCATTGGTTTAACTACACTTAAATAATTATTATATATATCTAGACTATCCTTAACTAAATTATCAAAAAAGTGTTTTGGTGAGTTATCACCACTATATATTCTAAATATATCTAAGCTAGAATTAAATGAACATTTAATATAATAACTATAAGCAAATGGAATATGCCTTTGTGTAGATTTCACATTAGCTGAATTTTGAACATTTACTGATTCTAAAATGCATTCAAAATCAGCGTACACCACAAAAGGCACATCCATTTGCTTCTTAAAATTCTTAAAACTTACTAAATTATTATCTGGGCTAGGCATCTTGGTTACCTTCTTATTACATTGGTCCTTGTGAGTTTTAAGTGATGAATCGGTGTGAAAATGAATAAGGCAGCAATTACATATATGTACACATCTTCTGTGTTTTGTTAATTGACTTTTTATCAATCTATAATTAAAAGAAAAAATCATTTTAATATAGTATTAATTTTCAACAATATAAATATTATTCACATACCTTGAAATATTTTTAATCCAGACGTAGTGAAATCGGTCGCCATCTTCTAAGAGTAGTAAATTGATGTGATTTGCTTTTTCCTCTGTGGTATAGTAGTATGGGCCCACTACATTATCACCCTCTAAGCCAAACACATTTACACTGATATCAGGGTTGTTAACTTCAAAGGCTTTAATTTTGTTGACAGCGAGAGGGAAATTTATATTTTTAAAATTTAAAACAGTACTATTTTCCAGTACTATAACTTCATCTTGTATATTATTAATATTATAGGATGTGCATCTATTTGAATTAAGGTCAACTGGATACAATGCCGATATTATAGCCCACTTGAAACAATACTCATCATTATTTTGCACGTTGATGCAGGCATGTTTTCTTTGTATTGTTGATGGCAGAGGAATATATTGTGATCCTTTAATGGATTTGTATTCATTAATATTAATTTCAAGGCGTGATATTTCAATTAATGTCCATCCGCTATCACGCTCCTGAAATTCACTCATCTTTTTCACAATAACATCGCACTGGTCACTGTAGTGTTGGAGAATATCGTCTGTTGTTAATGAAATACTGAGGATAACCATTTTAGTTTGATGTGATTTTATATCTATGGTGCACGCATCCTCTTCTTCTTGTATCAGTACGTATTCACAAAATAGTTCGCAATTAAATTTTATGGAGCAATGTTTTTGGATCATATTCTTTAGCAATTCAACCACTTTGGGTTTAATTTCACCCAAAAAGGTTTCAGGTATTAAATTTGTTTTATTGGCATTTTCAATCATATACGTAACGATACGATTTTTAAATACAGACTTGACGCATTTTACGTCACTATCAAATTTTCCTGCACAATTCAATTTATGTTTATTTGTACGTATATGATAACGCCAAATTGTTTTTAGAACATATACTCCACAATCTTTGCAATACATATTACTTTCTCCATCTGTTTTTGAATGTTCTATTAAATGTGAATGTCGTTGCCATTCTGCTTGATCTGAAAAACGTATATTACATACGTTGCACATCATTGATGAACTTTGATGTTGCATCCTCACATGACGTTTTAAGGAAAAGTTGCGATTAAATGATTTTCCGCAGATATCACAAGTAAAGATGGCCATTTTTTCGGTTTTAATTTAATTCTTTTTTAACGAAAAGGTATAAACTGTTTAAATTTTCAGAACAAGAATGAATTATACTATTTTTCTAAACATCTATTTATACTTAAAACTGTGGGCGTGGTTTTAATGATTAAAAGAGCAAGGTTTTATCAATCAAAGAATTATATATGTATTTGTATATCCTTATACTCATAAATATACGCATTGGTGAGTGAAATAAAAAGAGACAACAACATTACTGGTAGGGGACCGATAGAAAATTAACTAATACAATCACACGCATACTCTTATGTAATGTAAATGTATGTTGTTTTCGTAACCAATTTTATTAATTTCTAATCCAATCTAATTTTTAATGTGTGTAATAAAAATAGAGCTAGATGCGCAGGTGTTTAACAAATTTTCAAGCACCCTTATTTATCATTAAAAATAGCCAGATGGTAGACAGACACTCATAAAAATGTCAACTTAAAATACTTCAATAAAAAAAAGATCGACCTCAATAAAAAAGACAGACGGTAGACAGACACTCATAAAAATGTCAATCCAAGAATTTTCAATAAATAAAAAGATCAACCGCAATAAAAAAGATAAACGGAAAAGCCAAATGCAATAAAAAGAAAATGCTAATGAATAGACAGAAAGGATAAGGAATTTCAAAAAGGACAAGGGTAATAAAAATAGAGCGAAATGCGTAGGTGTTTAAGAATTTTCTCATACCCTTTTTTATAAAAAAAATAAAAAGATCGACCTCAATCAAAAAGACAGACGGTAGACAGACACTTATAAAAATGTTAACTTAAAATACTTCAATAAAAAAAAAGATCGACCTCAATAAAAAAGACAGACGGTAGACAGACACTCATAAAAATGTCAATCCTAGAATTTTCAATAAATAAAAAGATCAACCGCAATAAAAAAGATAAACGGAAAAGCCAAATGCAATAAAAAGAAATTGCTAATGAATAGACTGAAAGGATAAGGGTAATAAAAATAGACCGAAATGCCCTTTTTTTATTAGTTTCATTTTCTTTCAGCAATCAAAACTAAAAAAAAATTAGTAGGGAAGTTCATATTTAACTCGGTGAAATATTTTGTACCTATGAAGAAAATTTCCAGCTTCCTAACAAACATTCAACAGAGTTGTTCAATATAGGTGTCCGGGTAGGGGTGTTCGTACAGAAGTTTTCAGGGGTGATATTCAATAGAGAAGCCCTGACTGACTCTCAAATCAGGCATGTGAAAACAAAAAAAAAATTTTACATATAAATTTTTTTTGAAACCCCTTAATACACAATACAAATTTTATGAAACCTCCTAATACAAACAACCATCCAAGGATGGAAAACGCATTTCCATAATAAATACACTTAATTACCTAACAAAATATATTTTTAACGATCACGTTTCCCAGCCAGGCATGCACATTATTTTATATGAAAAACTTGATAGAGAAGGTACAAAAACAATCTACTTTTGCAGATTTTTGAAAGACAACTTAAAATATTCTATAATCTATGTTAAAGGTGAAGAAAAGAAAAAATGGTTGGAAGAAATGATTCATCAAACAATTGTTAACATTGAGAATATTGCCTGCATCAACTTTAAACAAATTAATAGCAAGTATCCAGACGATTTCTACTGTGACTATCACAACTATGGTATTTGCGCCAAAAGAAATGCAATTTTACTTAAAGAAGATACTTCAAAATAAAGAAAATACACATGTTTATTCACTGTTTTATATTAAAAAATTCAACATTTTTTTCTTTAGTATTTTTTCTTAAAAAATCTTAATAATAATACAGATTAAATTTTATAAATTAATAAAAATATGGAAAAAACTTTATACAATATTTGCTTTTTATTTACAAATGATTTGGGCATAGGTAAAAACACCAAATGAAATAATAATAAATAAGTAAATCAATAATTAAATTAATAATTAAATTAAATAAATGAAATAAATAATTTAATAAATCAATAGAAACTAATAAAAACAGAATAAAATTAAATCGTCATTGTCATCTTACAGGTAATATTAAAAATAAAACATATTAATCTATTCCATTGATTCATTAATTCTGTCTATATAATGTCCCCAAGCACGCGTTTTTATATTATCTTCCATAATATTTCTCTTGTCATCAGAACAGCTAAGCACTACTTTATATAGTTTTTGAGTATACAACTGATGAGCTATGGATCTGAATAAAAACATTTCATCTGACAAGATCTCACTTTCAAATAAACATTTCTTGTAGTCATTAATGGTCAACTTTTTAATTACAGACTTTTAAACCCCCTTTGATTTTTTTAACATCTTCCGAGTGAAGAGTCGACAGAGATTACATTTTTGATCTTAAACCTACAAACTCTGTCATTATATCTCCCTTGTTTTCATCTTTCATCATTCCTAAAACCTTCTTATTGAGTAGCGGTAAATGAAATTGATTATCTATAGGATATTCTGATGTGTCAAAATTCAAACTAATATCGTTACAAATGTCATCGTAAAAATCATCAGTTTGAATCGAGTAAATAAAAGAATCAGTATCCATATAGTTGAGAGAAATGTTATCTCCGAATTTAGGCTTCATGAAACCATAATGAAAATCATACATTTTCCACTTGGATAACTCTAGTACTGTAAAACCAACGTATATAGGTTTATTATACTCTGGTTCCATTTTTTTCAACTCCACCGCATACATATCATCAGAAAATTTTGACAAATGCATAAAATTTGGTTTTGCAATTAATGCTCTGAGACCCAAATGATTTCTGTTTGTTGATTCCCACGATGAAGTAATTCTAATGTCCCTACGATTTTCAATGTTTTCCATTGTCTTCCCATAAACAGCATTGTTTAAAAGTTTAAAAAAATCTTTTTCAAAGTTATTTTTAGCATTTGTTCTAAGGAATGTATTTAAATCAATATATTTTTTAAGCCAAGGGGATTGTCAAAATTTAAGGATTCTACGGATTTGTTTTAAGATGAGACCATTTAAAATGGCTTGTTTTAAAACTCTATAATGTATAGTATAACTTGTTTTAGGGTCTAAGTCTGCAATCAATTTTTTGAATTTAGATCCTCCAACCGTCTTATTTTGAGGACAAAATGGTAAATCATTCTGTAGGTCATGTATTAAGTCGGGATATTTTTTCCACATCAAAATGAGGATAGCCACTCAAATTCTCCACAGGGAAGATATTCTGACATTGCCCACCCATATAAATTATTCGCATCTAAATACATTAAATATTCAGATGGTTTTGTAACATCAAAATCTTCTAAATACTTATGGTTGGCCTTAGAATATCTTTGTGAGCATTGAACTAGTCCACCTCTTATTCCATTTTGCATGAACATATACATTTCGGAATCAGTAAACAGCTCTAACGTAGTTTTTTTGCTTCAAAAAACATATTAGAGAAGTTCTTATGATCAATACTTTCAAGTTTCTCTCGCACATATGTATTGACTGCTATAGTGAAGTTATCATTAATTAGCTTTTTATTAGCTTTATTTTGCATTTTAGTAAATTAAGTTCAAGTGGTAATAATAAGCGATGTAATCGATGGTATTTTTTTATTAGCGTTAAAATTTTACTTTTTTCTGCTTGTAATTATAGTTGAATTTGTAAATTTTTTTGTTGAATCTATATTTGGAAATTTAGGAACTGATTTTTCAATTGAACGAATTAGCATATCATTTAGCTTAATTAGATAAAAATCTATTTCTGAATTACTTAGGTTTCTGTGATTTGGGATAGGTTCATTAATGCTATAATAATTTACAATACTATTCTTAAACTTTTTCCAGTTAGTTTGTTTGTAATTAAATTGGGAATCAGGCCTTTCTTTAAAAAGCGTGATTGGGTGACCGGTTTCATCCTGTAAAACTAAAATTTGTATAGCATTATGGTCGCTGTCATAATCAAGATTCTTAAGGCAGTTTATTGTATTATTCTCTTTGAGTATAGACAAGCGAGAGTCAGCTATACAGAGGTCTAGATATGAACTACAACGCGGGTACGAAGGTGCAGCTGAGGCATATAACTACACCTAAATAGAATTTCATTACTTGATAGCATATTACCTTTTAAGTTATTTGAGTCATTACCCCAATCCATATGTCTGCAATTGAGGTCTCCCGCCAATATATAAAAGATATTGGGGTTTTGCAAAATTTAGGGAGTGAAAAAGTTGTAATAACTCGGTCTTAAAATTGTTATTATTATTACCGGAAGGGTAATACGCTGCTATTACGAACAATGTTTTATTGGCAATCAATGGTATTTTTAAAATACAAGTTTCCAATACTTTAAAAGCATTTATAGTATTATTGGTATAGTGTTGATATCTTGTTTTATTAAAACTCCCGTTCCCCCTCCCCTAGCAGAGTTAACTCTATCCTTGCGTATAAAGTGGTAATCCTTAAAAGTAACTTTATGTGTGTTATTTAGTTTAGTTTCGTTTAGGAATAGTAAGTCCGGTTTATATTTGTTAATAAAATTACATAATTCGTATCTTCTACTTAATCTTATAAGGGAATTAACGTTAATTTGAATTATATTAAGATTTTTTACAATACTTTCAGCCATGTTGATAATTTAAGCTTTTAACAATGTAAAGATAGAATCTATTCTAGATGCTTGTAATTGTATTTGTTTATGTAGATTAACTATTTGATTTGAAAGATTTTGCATTGAATTTTTAAACTCTTCTAAAGCAAGTTGTATCGGGTTTGTATTATTTTGATTATGAGTATTATTGTTTTTTACAGTATCAGCAAAACTTATATTAGGATTTATATTATACGGTGTATTTTGAGTCCTATTTTTTTTAAATAGTTTTTTGGCACGAAGCTTCTGTTGAATTTCTTTATACTTTTCGCATCCTTTATATGATGCTGGGTGTCCATGCTTGCCACATAGCACACACAACAATTTATGCCTTTCATTATCCGGTACATTTTTCAGCGTACATTCTCCAACTCCGTGGCTTTCGTTACATTTAACACATCTTTTAGCTAGGTAGCAGTTAGATGCACTATGAAAGAAACTTTGGCAGTTTCTACATTGGGTAATTTCAGGTTTTCTTAAGGGTTCCCAGCGAATACAGCGATGCTGCGAATCCTTAATTGCATGTAATTCGTTAGTTTTACTATTGCTACTTATTTGAACTAAATAAATTCGCAGGGCATAGTTTTCACTTGCTGATTTTTTGGTTTTGAATTCGCTTACTTTTATAAATTTCAAGTTCTCATTTTGGAATACTCTTAGATCTTCCAAAATTTCATTGGTATCAATGTTAGCACTGAGAACTTTAATTAAGTATGTTTTTGTTTTTATGTCTTTTGGAGTAAAAGTAAAAAAGTTTGTTTTTGTTTTTTGTAAATATGCTTTTACTCTGTTGTAATCATCCATTGATGACACATAAAATTCTCTTATTTTAAAATCTTTTAGATTAAGATTTTTTTATAAACTTAATAAGTTCATTGGGATCCACACCAAAAACGTTGAGAGGTGGGATTTTTTTATTTTTGTTTTGAGTATTGTTTGTTCTATTTTCATTATTTAGAGTGTTATTATTTCTTGTGGTATAACTAGATGTTGTTGCTTGTTCGCGCTCTTTTACATATTTTTCAAATATTTTTAAATATTCTGCATCGCATTCTTTATCGTTATCCAGTATAGCATAGTAATTATTTTTTTGTTGTTTTGCCATTTTTGCACTTAATGTTTCACTTTTTCATTTTCTATCATTTTCTGATTTTATATTATTTTGTATTGATGGATTATTTTTATCATTGTTAATTAAGGAAGGTTGAGCATTAAGGTCTGACATAGTCTTTTGATATGTTTTTTTTAAATCTGTTGTTTAAGAGTCTCTTTCTCTAGTTGAAACAACAACAACGCAACAAAACTATGCGTTGAATGTAAGAAACAAAAAAAATAAGGCACAGAACAGGTGAATATTGTTATTACTTTCCGCTAGACGTCCGTCTTTCATGACAGTCACCGAAGGAATCCCTCCATGTTTACGTTGTCACAGGTGGTTGAATACTAAGAAAGTCAATTACAAGACAAAAATAAAGTAAACAAAAAATGGAAAACTGCTTGATCTTAAAGCCAATGGCTTTGAAAAAAGCGGGAGAGTATGGAATATTTGGAATAATTACTCATCAGACATGGAATTTCATACCAACCAAAATTGATTTAACTTGTAAGAAGTGAATAAGTTGCACTTTTCGTACTCTAATTTGTTAAATAATACGGTTAAATAATTAATATTCCTAGTCATTAGTATCGACTGTCAAAATTGGTAAAATCAAACAGAGAACGCTGATGAGATGGTGGAGCGACCTCTAAATCAGTACTGATCCGTTCTGCTAGTCTGATGAATAAATTGTTTCAAATAAAAAAGTACTCTATTAATAAATTAATGAATTTATCCAAATATAATGTCTTAAATTAAGAAGAAATGGGTAAACTCAGATTTGAACTTAAGCCATAAAATTTTCATTTCAATATAAACCTTAAACAGTCTAATTTGTTAAATAGTCCGGTTAAATAGTTGATATTCCTAGTCACTGGTATCCACCGTCAAAAATGGTAAAATCGAACAAAGAACGCTGATGAGATGGTGTAGCGACCTCGAAATCAGTACTGATCCGTTCTGCTAGTCTGATGAATAAATTGTTTCATATAAAAAAGTACTCTCTTAATAAAATAATGAATTTATCCAAATATAACTTCTTAAATTAAAAAGAAATGGGTAAACTCAGATTTAAACTTAAGCCATAAAATTTTCATTTCAATATAAACCTTAAACAGTTCAACAATTACAATTAATTATTAAAAACGAAGGCACGCGTAATAAACCTCCATGTTTACATTGTCACAGGTGGTTGAATACTAACAAAATCAATTACAAGACAAAAATAAAGTAAACTAAATATAGAAAACTGCTTGATCTTAAAGCCAATGGCTTTGGAAAAAGCGGGAAAGTATGGAATATTTGGAATAATTACTCATCAGAGATGCAATTTCGTACTAACCGAAATTGATTTAACTTTTAAGAAGTGAATAAGTTGCACTTTTCGTTCTCTAATTTGTCAAATAATACGGTTAAATAGTTAATATTCCTAGTCACTAGAATCCACCGTCAAAAGTAGTAAAATCGAACAAAGAACGTTGATGAGATGGCGGAGCGACCTCGAAATCAGTACTGATCCGTTCTGCTAGTCTGATGTATAATGTTTCAAATAAAAAAGTACGCTCTTAATAAAATAATGAATTTATCCAAATATAATTTCTTAAATTAAAAAGAAATGGGTAAACTCAGATTTGAACTTAAGCCATAAAATTTTCATTTCAATATAAACCTTAAACAGTTCAACAATTACAATTAATTATTAAAAACGAAGGCACGCGTAATAAACCTCCATTTTAATATTGTCACAGGTGGTTGAATACTAAGAGAGTCAATTACAAGACAAAAACAAAGTAAACAAAAAAATGGAAAACTGCATGATCTTAAAGCCAATGGCTTTGGAAAAAGCGGGGGAGTATGGAATATTTGGAATAATTACTCATCAGACATGGAATTTCATACCAACCAAAATTGATTTAACTTGTAAGAAGTGAATAAGTTGCACTTTTCGTATTCTAATTTGTTAAATAATACGGTTAAATAGTTAATATTCCTAGTCACTAGAATGGAAAACTGCTTGATCTTAAAGCCAATGGCTTTGGAAAAAGCGGGAGAGTATGGAATATTTGGAATAATTACTCATCAGACATGGAATTTCATACCAACCAAAATTGATTTAACTTGTAAGAAGTGAATAAGTTGCACTTTTCTTATTCTAATTTTTTAAATAATACGGTTAAATAGTTAATATTCCTAGTCACTAGAATGCACCGTCAAAAATAGTAAAATCGAACAAAGAACGCTGATGAGATGGCGGAGCGACCTCGAAATCAGTACTGATACGTTTTGCTAGTCTGATGAATAAATTGTTTTAAATAAAAAAGTACTCTCTTAATAAAATAATGAATTTATCGAAATATAATTTCTTAAATTAAGAAGAAATGGGTAAACTCAGATTTGAACTTAAGCCATAAAATTTTCATTTCAATATAAACATTAAACAGTTCAACAATTACAATTAATTATTAAAAACGAAGGCACGCGTAATAAACCTCCATTTTAATATTGTCACAGGTGGTTGAATACTAAGAGAGTCAATTACAAGACAAAAACAAAGTAAACAAAAAAATGGAAAACTGCATGATCTTAAAGCCAATGGCTTTGGAAAAAGCGGGGGAGTATGGAATATTTGGAATAATTACTCATCAGACATGGAATTTCATACCAACCAAAATTGATTTAACTTGTAAGAAGTGAATAAGTTGCACTTTTCGTATTCTAATTTGTTAAATAATACGGTTAAATAGTTAATATTCCTAGTCACTAGAATGGAAAACTGCTTGATCTTAAAGCCAATGGCTTTGGAAAAAGCGGGAGAGTATGGAATATTTGGAATAATTACTCATCAGACATGGAATTTCATACCAACCAAAATTGATTTAACTTGTAAGAAGTGAATAAGTTGCACTTTTCTTATTCTAATTTTTTAAATAATACGGTTAAATAGTTAATATTCCTAGTCACTAGAATGCACCGTCAAAAATAGTAAAATCGAACAAAGAACGCTGATGAGATGGCGGAGCGACCTCGAAATCAGTACTGATACGTTTTGCTAGTCTGATGAATAAATTGTTTTAAATAAAAAAGTACTCTCTTAATAAAATAATGAATTTATCGAAATATAATTTCTTAAATTAAGAAGAAATGGGTAAACTCAGATTTGAACTTAAGCCATAAAATTTTCATTTCAATATAAACATTAAACAGTTCAACAATTACAATTAATTATTAAAAACGAAGGCACGCGTAATAAACCTCCATGTTTATATTGTCACAGGTGGTTGAATACTAAGAAAGTCAATTACAAGACAAAAATAAAGTAAACAAAAAATGGAAAACTGCTTGATCTTAAAGCCAATGGCTTTGGAAAAAGCGGGAGAGTATGGAATATTTGGAATACTTACTCATCAGACATGGAATTTCATACCAACCAAAATTGATTTAACTTGTAAGAAGTGAATAAGTTGAACTTTTCGTATTCTAATTTGTTAAATAATACGGTTAAATAGTTAATATTCCTAGTCACTAGAATCCACAGTCAAAAGTAGTAAAATCGAACAAAGAACGCTGATGAGATGGCGGAGCGACCTCGAAATCAGTACTGATCCGTTCTGCTAGTCTGATGAATAAATTGTTTTAAATAAAAAAGTACTCTCTTAATAAAATAATGAATTTATCGAAATATAATTTCTTAAATTAAGAAGAAATGGGTAAACTCAGATTTGAACTTAAGCCATAAAATTTTCATTTCAATATAAACCTTAAACAGTTCAACAATTACAATTAATTATTAAAAACGAAGGCACGCGTAATAAACCTCCATGTTTACATTGTCACAGGTGGTTGAATACTAAGAGAGTCAATTACAAGACAAAAACAAAGTAAACAAAAAAAATGGAAAACTGCATGATCTTAAAGCCAATGGCTTTGGAAAAAGCGGGGGAGTATGGAATATTTGGAATAATTACTCATCAGACATGGAATTTCATACCAACCAAAATTGATTTAACTTGTAAGAAGTGAATAAGTTGCACTTTTCGTATTCTAATTTGTTAAATAATACGGTTAAATAGTTAATATTCCTAGTCACTAGAATGGAAAACTGCTTGATCTTAAAGCCAATGGCTTTGGAAAAAGCGGGAGAGTATTGAATATTTGGAATAATTACTCATCAGACATGGAATTTCATACCAACCAAAATTGATTTAACTTGTAAGAAGTGAATAAGTTGCACTTTTCGTATTCTAATTTGTTAAATAATACGGTTAAATAGTTAATATTCCTAGTCACTAGTATCCACCGTCAACTGTGGTAAAATCGAACAAAGAACGCTGATGAGATGGTGGAGCGACCTCGAAATCAGTACTGATCCGTTCTGCTAGTCTGATGAATAAATTTTTTCAAATAAAAAAGTACTATCTTAATAAAATAATGAATTTATCCAAACATAATTTCTTAAATTAAAAAGAAATGGGTAAACTCAGATTTGAACTTAAGCCATAAAATTTTCATTTTAATATAAACCTTAAACAGTTCAACAATTACAATTAATTATTAAAAACGAAGGCAAGCGTAATAAACCTCCATGTTTACATTGTCACAGGTGGTTGAATACTAAGAAAGTCAATTACAAGACAAAAATAAAGTAAACAAAAAATGGAAAACTGCTTGATCTTAAAGCCAATGGCTTTGGAAAAAGCGGGAGAGTATGGAATATTTGGAATAATTACTCATCAGACATGGAATTTCATACCAACCAAAATTGATTTAACTTGTAAGAAGTGAATAAGTTGCACTTTTCGTATTCTAATTTGTTAAATAATACGGTTAAATAGTTAATATTCCTAGTCACTAGAATACACCGTCAAAAGTAGTAAAATCGAACAAAGAACGCTGATGAGATGGCGGAGCGACCTCGAAATCAGTACTGATCCGTTCTGCTACTCTGATGAATAAATTGTTTCAAATAAAAAAGTACTCTATTAATAAAATAATGAATTGATCCAAATATAAATTCTTAAATTAAAAAGAAATGGGTAAACTCAGATTTGAACTTAAGCCATAAAATTTTCATTTCAATATAAACCTTAAACAGTTCAACAATTACAATTAATTATTAAAAACGAAGGCACGCGTAATAAACCTCCATGTTTACATTGTCACAGGTGGTTGAATACTAAGAGAGTCAATTACAAGACAAAAACAAAGTAAACAAAAAAAATGGAAAACTGCATGATCTTAAAGCCAATGGCTTTGGAAAAAGCGGGGGAGTATGGAATATTTGGAATAATTACTCATCAGACATGGAATTTCATACCAACCAAAATTGATTTAACTTGTAAGAAGTGAATAAGTTGCACTTTTCGTATTCTAATTTGTTAAATAATACGGTTAAATAGTTAATATTCCTAGTCACTAGAATGGAAAACTGCTTGATCTTAAAGCCAATGGCTTTGGAAAAAGCGGGAGAGTATTGAATATTTGGAATAATTACTCATCAGACATGGAATTTCATACCAACCAAAATTGATTTAACTTGTAAGAAGTGAATAAGTTGCACTTTTCGTATTCTAATTTGTTAAATAATACGGTTAAATAGTTAATATTCCTAGTCACTAGTATCCACCGTCAACTGTGGTAAAATCGAACAAAGAACGCTGATGAGATGGTGGAGCGACCTCGAAATCAGTACTGATCCGTTCTGCTAGTCTGATGAATAAATTTTTTCAAATAAAAAAGTACTATCTTAATAAAATAATGAATTTATCCAAACATAATTTCTTAAATTAAAAAGAAATGGGTAAACTCAGATTTGAACTTAAGCCATAAAATTTTCATTTTAATATAAACCTTAAACAGTTCAACAATTACAATTAATTATTAAAAACGAAGGCAAGCGTAATAAACCTCCATGTTTACATTGTCACAGGTGGTTGAATACTAAGAAAGTCAATTACAAGACAAAAATAAAGTAAACAAAAAATGGAAAACTGCTTGATCTTAAAGCCAATGGCTTTGGAAAAAGCGGGAGAGTATGGAATATTTGGAATAATTACTCATCAGACATGGAATTTCATACCAACCAAAATTGATTTAACTTGTAAGAAGTGAATAAGTTGCACTTTTCGTATTCTAATTTGTTAAATAATACGGTTAAATAGTTAATATTCCTAGTCACTAGAATACACCGTCAAAAGTAGTAAAATCGAACAAAGAACGCTGATGAGATGGCGGAGCGACCTCGAAATCAGTACTGATCCGTTCTGCTACTCTGATGAATAAATTGTTTCAAATAAAAAAGTACTCTATTAATAAAATAATGAATTGATCCAAATATAAATTCTTAAATTAAAAAGAAATGGGTAAACTCAGATTTGAACTTAAGCCATAAAATTTTCATTTCAATATAAACCTTAAACAGTTCAACAATTACAATTAATTATTAAAAACGAAGGCACGCGTAATAAACCTCCATGTTAATAGTGTCACAGGTGGTTGAATACTAAGAGAGTCAATTACAAGACAAAAACAAAGTAAACAAAAAAATGGAAAACTGCATGATCTTAAAGCCAATGGCTTTGGAAAAAGCGGGAGAGTATGGAACATTTGGAATAATTACTCATCAGACATGGAATTTCATACCAACCAAAATTGATTTAACTTGTAAGAAGTGAATAAGTTGCACTTTTCGTATTCTAATTTGTTAAATAGTTAATATTCCTAGTCACTAGAATCCACCGTCAAAAATAGTAAAATCGAACAAAGAACGCTGATGAGATGGCGGAGCGACCTCGAAATCAGTACTGATACGTTTTGCTAGTCTGATGAATAAATTGTTTTAAATAAAAAAGTCCTCTCTTAATAAAATAATGAATTTATCCAAATATAATTTCTAAAATTAAGAAGAAATGGGTAAATGAAGGCACGCGTAATACCCCTCCATGTTTACATTGTCACAGGTGGTTGAATACTAAGAGAGTCAATTACAAGACAAAAACAAAGTAAACAAAAAAATGGAAAACTGCATGATCTTAAAGCCAATGGCTTTGGAAAAAGCGGGGGAGTATGGAATATTTGGAATAATTACTCATCAGACATGGAATTTCATACCAACCGAAATTGATTTAACTTGTAAGAAGTGAATAAGTTGCACTTTTCGTATTCTAATTTGTTAAATAATACGGTTAAATAGTTAATATTCCTAGTCACTAGAATCCACCGTCAAAAATAGTAAAATCGAACAAAGAACGCTGATGAGATGGCGGAGCGACCTCGAAATCAGTACTGATACGTTTTGCTAGTCTGATGAATAAATTGTTTTAAATAAAAAAGTACTCTCTTAATAAAATAATGAATTTATCGAAATATAATTTCTTAAATTAAGAAGAAATGGGTAAACTCAGATTTGAACTTAAGCCATAAAATTTTCATTTCAATATAAACCTTAAACAGTTCAACAATTACAATTAATTATTAAAAACGAAGGCACGCGTAATAAACCTCCATGTTTACATAGTATGGAATATTTGGAATAATTACTCATCAGACATGGAATTTCATACCAACCAAATTGATTTAACTTGTAAGAAGTGAATAAGTTGCACTTTTCGTATTCTAATTTGTTAAATAATACGGTTAAATAGTTAATATTCCTAGTCACTAGAATCCACCGTCAAAAGTAGTAAAATAGAACAAAGAACGCTGATGAGATGGCGGAGCGACCTCGAAATCAGTACTGATACGTTTTGCTAGTCTGATGAATAAATTGTTTTAAATAAAAAAGTACTCTCTTAATAAAATAATGAATTTATCTAAATATAATTTCTTAAATTAAAAAGAAATGGGTAAATTCAGATTTGAACTTAAGCCATAAAATTTTCATTTCAATATAAACATTAAACAGTTCAACAATTACAATTAATTATTAAAAACGAAGGCACACGTAATAAGCCTCCATGTTTATATTGTCACAGGTGGTTGAATACTAAGAGAGTCAATTACAAGACAAAAACAAAGTAAACAAAAAAATGGAAAACTGCTTGATCTTAAAGCCAATGGCTTTGGAAAAGTATGGAATATGGAATATTTGGGGGAGTATGGAATATTTGGAATAATTACTCATCAGACATGGAATTTCATACCAACCAAAATTGATTTAACTTGTAAGAAGTGAATAAGTTGCACTTTTCGTATTCTAATTTGTTAAATAATACGGTTAAATAGTTAATATCCCTAGTCACTAGAATCCACCGTCAAAAGTAGTAAAATCGAACAAAGAACGCTGATGAGATGGCGGAGCGACCTCGAAATCAGTACTGATCCGTTCTGCTAGTCTGATGAATAAATTGTTTCAAATAAAAAAGTACTCTCTTAATAAAATAATGAATTTATCCAAATATAATTTCTTAAATTAAAAAGAAATGGGTAAACTCAGATTTGAAGTTAAGCCATAAAATTTTCATTTCAATATAAACCTTAAACAGTTCAACAATTACAATTAATTATTAAAAACGAAGGCACGCGTAATAAACCTCCATGTTTACAGTGTCGCTTGATCTTAAAGACAATAGCTTTGAAAAAAGCGGGAGAGTATGGAATATTTGGAATAATTACTCATCAGACATAGAATTTCATACCAATTAAAATTGATTTAACTTGTAAGAAGTGAATAAGTTGCACTTTCCGTATTCTAATTTGTTAAATAATACGGTTAAATAGTTAATATTCCTAGTCACTAGAATCCACCGTCAAAAGTAGTAAAATCGAACAAAGAACGCTGATTAGATGGCGGAGCGACCTCGAAATCAGTACTGATCCGTTCTGCTAGTCTGATGAATAAATTGTTTCAAATAAAAAAGTACTCTCTTAATAAAATAATGAATTTATCCAAATATAATTTCTTAAATTAAAAAGAAATTGGTAATCTCAGATTTGAACTTAAGCCATAAAATTTTCATTTCAATATAAACCTTAAACAGTTCAACAGTTACAATTAATTATTAAAAACGAAGGCACGCGTAAAAAACCTCCATGTTAATATTGTCACAGGTGGTTGAATACTAAGAGAGTCAATTACAAGACAAAAACAAAGTAAACAAAAAAATGGAAAACTGCATGAACTTAAAGCCAATGGCTTTGGAAAAAGCGGGGGAGTATGGAATATTTGGAATAATTACTCATCAGACATGGAATTTCATACCAACCAAAATTGATTTAACTTGTAAGAAGTGAATAAGTTGCACTTTTCGTATTTTAATTTGTTAAATAATACGGTTAAATAGTTAATATTCCTAGTCACTAGAATGGAAAACTGCTTGATCTTAAAGCCAATGGCTTTGGAAAAAGCGGGAGAGTATGGAATATTTGGAATAAGTACTCATCAGACATGGAATTTCATACCAACCAAAATTGATTTAACTTGTAAGAAGTGAATAAGTTGCACTTTTCGTATTCTAATTTGTTAAATAATACGGTTAAATAGTTAATATTCCTAGTCACTAGTATCCACCGTCAACTGTGGTAAAATCGAACAAACAACGCTGATGAGATGGTGGATCGACCTCGAAATCAGTACTGATCCGTTCTGCTAGTCTGATGAATAAATTTTTTCAAATAAAAAAGTACTATCTTAATAAAATAATGAATTTATCCAAACATAATTTCTTAAATTAAAAAGAAATGGGTAAACTCAGATTTGAACTTAAGCCATAAAATTTTCATTTTAATATAAACCTTAAACAGTTCAACAATTACAATTAATTATTAAAAACGAAGGCAAGCGTAATAAACCTCCATGTTTACATTGTCACAGGTGGTTGAATACTAAGAAAGTCAATTACAAGACAAAAATAAAGTAAACAAAAAATGGAAAACTGCTTGATCTTAAAGCCAATGGCTTTGGAAAAAGCGGGAGAGTATGGAATATTTGGAATAATTACTCATCAGACATGGAATTTCATACCAACCAAAATTGATTTAACTTGTAAGAAGTGAATAAGTTGCACTTTTCGTATTCTAATTTGTTAAATAGTTAATATTCCTAGTCACTAGTATCCACCGTCAACTGTGGTAAAATCGAACAAAGAACGCTGATGAGATGGTGGAGCGACCTCGAAATCAGTACTGATCCGTTCTGCTAGTCTGATGAATAAATTCTTTCAAATAAAAAAGTACTCTCTTAATAAAATAATGAATTTATCCAAATATAATTTCTTAAATTAAAAAGAAATGGGTAAACTCAGATTTGAACTTAAGCCATAAAATTTTCATTTCATAAACCTTAAACAGTTTAACAATTACAATTAATTATTAAAAACGAAGGCACGCGTAATAAACCTCCATGTTTACATTGTCACAGGTGGTTGAATACTAACAAAATCAATTACAAGACAAAAATAAAGTAAAAAAATAGAAAACTGCTTGATCTTAAAGCCAATGGCTTTGGAAAAAGCGCAATGGCTTTGGAAAAAGCGGGAAAGTATGGAATATTTGGAATAATTACTCATCAGAGATATAATTTCGTACTAACCGAAATTGATTTAACTTGTAAGAAGTGAATAAGTTGCACTTTTCGTATTCTAATTTGTTAAATAATACGGTTAAATAGTTAATATTCCTAGTCACTAGAATCCACCGTCAAAAATAGTAAAATCGAACAAAGAACGCTGATGAGATGGCGGAGCGACCTCGAAATCAGTACTGATACGTTTTGCTAGTCTGATGAATAAATTGTTTTAAATAAAAAAGTACTCTCTTAATAAAATAATGAATTTATCCAAATATAATTTCTAAAATTAAGAAGAAATGGGTAAATGAAGGCACGCGTAATACCCCTCCATGTTTACATTGTCACAGGTGGTTGAATACTAAGAGAGTCAATTACAAGACAAAAACAAAGTAAACAAAAAAATGGAAAACTGCATGATCTTAAAGCCAATGGCTTTGGAAAAAGCGGGGGAGTATGGAATATTTGGAATAATTACTCATCAGACATGGAATTTCATACCAACCGAAATTGATTTAACTTGTAAGAAGTGAATAAGTTGCACTTTTCGTATTCTAATTTGTTAAATAATACGGTTAAATAGTTAATATTCCTAGTCACTAGAATCCACCGTCAAAAATAGTAAAATCGAACAAAGAACGCTAATGAGATGGCGGAGCGACCTCGAAATCAGTACTGATACGTTTTGCTAGTCTGATGAATAAATTGTTTTAAATAAAAAAGTACTCTCTTAATAAAATAATGAATTTATCGAAATATAATTTCTTAAATTAAGAAGAAATGGGTAAACTCAGATTTGAACTTAAGCCATAAAATTTTCATTTCAATATAAACCTTAAACAGTTCAACAATTACAATTAATTATTAAAAACGAAGGCACGCGTAATAAACCTCCATGTTTACAGTGTCGCTTGATCTTAAAGCCAATAGCTTTGAAAAAAGCGAGAGAGTATGGAATATTTGGAATAATTACTCATCAGACATAGAATTTCATACCAATTAAAATTGATTTAACTTGTAAGAAGTGAATAAGTTGCACTTTTCGTATTCTAATTTGTTAAATAATACGGTTAAATAGTTAATATTCCTAGTCACTAGAATCCACCGTCAAAAGTAGTAAAATCGAACAAAGAACGCTGATTAGATGGCGGAGCGACCTCGAAATCAGTACTGATCCGTTCTGCTAGTCTGATGAATAAATTGTTTCCAATAAAAAAGTACTCTCTTAATAAAATAATGAATTTATCCAAATATAATTTCTTAAATTAAAAAGAAATTGGTAATCTCAGATTTGAACTTAAGCCATAAAATTTTCATTTCAATATAAACCTTAAACAGTTCAACAGTTACAATTAATTATTAAAAACGAAGGCACGCGTAAAAAACCTCCATGTTAATATTGTCACAGGTGGTTGAATACTAAGAGAGTCAATTACAAGACAAAAACAAAGTAAACAAAAAATGGAAAACTGCATGAACTTAAAGCCAATGGCTTTGGAAAAAGCGGGGGAGTATGGAATATTTGGAATAACTACTCATCAGACATGGAATTTCATACCAACCAAAATTGATTTAACTTGTAAGAAGTGAATAAGTTGCACTTTTCGTATTTTAATTTGTTAAATAATACGGTTAAATAGTTAATATTCCTAGTCACTAGAATGGAAAACTGCTTGATCTTAAAGCCAATGGCTTTGGAAAAAGCGGGAGAGTATGGAATATTTGGAATAAGTACTCATCAGACATGGAATTTCATACCAACCAAAATTGATTTGACTTGTAAGAAGTGAATAAGTTGCACTTTTCGTATTCTAATTTGTTAAATAATACGGTTAAATAGTTAATATTCCTAGTCACTAGAATCCACCGGCAAAAATAGTAAAATCGAACAAAGAACGCTGATGAGATGGCGGAGCGACCTCGAAATCAGTACTGATCCGTTCTGCTACTCTGATGAATAAATTGTTTCAAATAAAAAAGTACTCTCTTAATAAAATAATGAATTGATCCAAATATAAATTCTTAAATTAAAAAGAAATGGGTAAACTCAGATTTGAACTTAAGCCATAAAATTTTCATTTCAATATAAACCTTAAACAGTTCAACAATTACAATTAATTATTAAAAACGAAGGCACGCGTAATAAACCTCCATGTTAATATTGTCACAGGTGGTTGAATACTAAGAGAGTCAATTACAAGACAAAAACAAAGTAAACAAAAAAATGGAAAACTGCATGATCTTAAAGCCAATGGCTTTGGAAAAAGCGGGGGAGTATGGAATATTTGGAATAATTACTCATCAGACATGGAATTTCATACCAACCAAAATTGATTTAACTTGTAAGAAGTGAATAAGTTGCACTTTTCGTATTCTAATTTGTTAAATAATACGGTTAAATAGTTAATATTCCTAGTCACTAGAATGGAAAACTGCTTGATCTTAAAGCCAATGGCTTTGGAAAAAGCGGGAGAGTATGGAATATTTGGAATAATTACTCGTCAGACATGGAATTTCATACCAACCAAAATTGATTTAACTTGTAAGAAGTGAATAAGTTGCACTTTTCGTATTCTAATTTGTTAAATAGTTAATATTCCTAGTCACTAGTATCCACCGTCAACTGTGGTAAAATCGAACAAAGAACGCTGATGAGATGGTGGAGCGACCTCGAAATCAGTACTGATCCGTTCTGCTAGTCTGATGAATAAATTCTTTCAAATAAAAAAGTACTCTCTTAATAAAATAATGAATTTATCCAAATATAATTTCTTAAATTAAAAAGAAATGGGTAAACTCAGATTTGAACTTAAGCCATAAAATTTTCATTTCATAAACCTTAAACAGTTTAACAATTACAATTAATTATTAAAAACGAAGGCACGCGTAATAAACCTCCATGTTAATATTGTCACAGGTGGTTGAATACTAAGAGAGTCAATTACAAGACAAAAACAAAGTAAACAAAAAAATGGAAAACTGCATGATCTTAAAGCCAATGGCTTTGGAAAAAGCGGGGGAGTATGGAATATTTGGAATAATTACTCATCAGACATGGAATTTCATACCAACCAAAATTGATTTAACTTGTAAGAAGTGAATAAGTTGCACTTTTCGTATTCTAATTTGTTAAATAATACGGTTAAATAGTTAATATTCCTAGTCACTAGAATGGAAAACTGCTTGATCTTAAAGCCAATGGCTTTGGAAAAAGCGGGAGAGTATGGAATATTTGGAATAATTACTCATCAGACATGGAATTTCATACCAACCATAATTGATTTAACTTGTAAGAAGTGAATAAGTTGCACTTTTCGTATTCTAATTTGTTAAATAGTTAATATTCCTAGTCACTAGTATCCACCGTCAACTGTGGTAAAATCGAACAAAGAACGCTGATGAGATGGTGGAGCGACCTCGAAATCAGTACTGATCCGTTCTGCTAGTCTGATGAATAAATTGTTTCAAATAAAAAAGTACTCTCTTAATAAAATAATGAATTTATCCAAATATAATTTCTTAAATTAAAAAGAAATGGGTAAACTCAGATTTGAACTTAAGCCATAAAATTTTCATTTCATAAACCTTAAACAGTTTAACAATTACAATTAATTATTAAAAACGAAGGCACGCGTAATAAACCTCCATGTTTACATTGTCACAGGTGGTTGAATACTAACAAAATCAATTACAAGACAAAAATAAAGTAAAAAAATAGAAAACTGCTTGATCTTAAAGCCAATGGCTTTGGAAAAAGCGCAATGGCTTTGGAAAAAGCGGGAAAGTATGGAATATTTGGAATAATTACTCATCAGAGATATAATTTCGTACTAACCGAAATTGATTTAACTTGTAAGAAGTGAATAAGTTGCACTTTTCGTATTCTAATTTGTTAAATAATACGGTTAAATAGTTAATATTCCTAGTCACTAGAATCCACCGTCAAAAATAGTAAAATCGAACAAAGAACGCTGATGAGATGGCGGAGCGACCTCGAAATCAGTACTGATACGTTTTGCTAGTCTGATGAATAAATTGTTTTAAATAAAAAAGTACTCTCTTAATAAAATAATGAATTTATCCAAATATAATTTCTAAAATTAAGAAGAAATGGGTAAATGAAGGCACGCGTAATACCCCTCCATGTTTACATTGTCACAGGTGGTTGAATACTAAGAGAGTCAATTACAAGACAAAAACAAAGTAAACAAAAAAAATGGAAAACTGCATGATCTTAAAGCCAATGGCTTTGGAAAAAGCGGGGGAGTATGGAATATTTGGAATAATTACTCATCAGACATGGAATTTCATACCAACCGAAATTGATTTAACTTGTAAGAAGTGAATAAGTTGCACTTTTCGTATTCTAATTTGTTAAATAATACGGTTAAATAGTTAATATTCCTAGTCACTAGAATCCACCATCAAAAATAGTAAAATCGAACAAAGAACGCTGATGAGATGGCGGAGCGACCTCGAAATCAGTACTGATACGTTTTGCTAGTCTGATGAATAAATTGTTTTAAATAAAAAAGTACTCTCTTAATAAAATAATGAATTTATCGAAATATAATTTCTTAAATTAAGAAGAAATGGGTAAACTCAGATTTGAACTTAAGCCATAAAATTTTCATTTCAATATAAACCTTAAACAGTTCAACAATTACAATTAATTATTAAAAACGAAGGCACGCGTAATAAACCTCCATATTTACATTGTCACAGGTGGTTGAATACTAAGAAAGTCAATTACAAGACAAAAATAAAGTAAACAAAAAATGGAAAACTGCTTGATCTTAAAGCCAATGGCTTTGGAAAAAGCGGGAGAGTATGGAATATTTGGAATAATTACTCATCAGACATGGAATTTCATACCAACCAAAATTGATTTAACTTGTAAGAAGTGAATAAGTTGAACTTTTCGTATTCTAATTTGTTAAATAATACGGTTAAATAGTTAATATTCCTAGTCACTAGAATCCACAGTCAAAAGTAGTAAAATCGAACAAAGAACGCTGATGAGATGGCGGAGCGACCTCGAAATCAGTACTGATACGTTCTGCTAGTCTGATGAATAAATTGTTTCAAATAAAAAGGTACTCTCTTAATAAAATAATGAATTTATCCAAATATAATTTCTTAAATAAAAAAGAAATGGGTTAACTCAGATTTGAACTTAAGCCATAAAATTTTCATTTCAATATAAACCTTAAACAGTTCAACAATTACAATTATTTATTAAAAACGAAGGCATGCGTAATAAACCTCCATGTTTACATTGTCGCTTGATCTTAAAGCCAATGGCTTTGGAAAAAGCGGGAGAGTATGGAGTATTTGGAATAATTACTCATCAGACATGGAATTTCATACCAACCAAAATTGATTTAACTTGTAAGAAGTGAATAAGTTGCACTTTTCGTATTCTAATTTGTTAAATAATACGGTTAAATAGTTAATATTCCTAGTCACTAGTATCCACCGTCAACTGTGGTAAAATCGAACAAAGAACACTGATGAGATGGTGGAGCGACCTCGAAATCAGTACTGATCCGTTCTGCTAGTCTGATGAATAAATTGTTTCAAATAAAAAAGTACTCTCTTAATAAAATAATGAATTTATCCAAATATAATTTCTTAAATTAAAAAGAAATGGGTAAACTCAGATTTGAAATTAAGCCATAAAATTTTCATTTCAATATAAACCTTAAACAGTTCAACAATTACAATTAATTATTAAAAACGAAGGCAAGCGTAATAAACCTCCATGTTTACATTGTCACAGGTGGTTGAATACTAAGAAAGTCAATTACAACACAAAAATAAAGTAAACAAAAAATGGAAAACTGCTTGATCTTAAAGCCAATGGCTTTGGAAAAAGCGGGAGAGTATGGAATATTTGGAATAATTACTCATCAGACATGGAATTTCATACCAACCAAAATTGATTTAACTTGTAAGAAGTGAATAAGTTGCACTTTTCGTATTCTAATTTGTTAAATAATACGGTTAAATAGTTAATATTCCTAGTCACTAGTATCCACCGTCAAAAGTAGTAAAATCGAACAAAGAACGCTGATGAGATGGCGGAGCGACCTCGAAATCAGTACTGATCCGTTCAGCTACTCTGATGAATAAATTGTTTCAAATAAAAAACTACTATCTTAATAAAATAATGAATTTATCCAAATATAAATTCTTAAATTAAAAAGAAATGGGTAAACTCAGATTTGAACTTAAGCCATAAAATTTTCATTTCAATATAAACCTTAAACAGTTCAACAATTACAATTAATTATTAAAAACGAAGGCACGCGTAGCAAACCTCAATGTTTACATTGTCGCTTGATCTATAACCAATGGCTTTGGAAAAAGCGGGAGAGTATGGAATATTTGGAAAAATTACTCATCAGACATGGAATTTCATACCAACCAAAATTGATTTAACTTGTAAGAAGTGAATAAGTTGCACTTTTCGTATTCTAATTTGTTAAATAATACGGTTAAATAGTCAATATTCCTAGTCACTAGTATCTACCGTCAACTGTGGTAAAATCGAACAAAGAACGCTGATGAGATGGTGGAGCGACCTCGAAATCAGTACTGATCCGTTCTGCTAGTCTGATGAATAAATTGTTTCAAATAAAAAAGTACTTTCTTAATAAAATAATGAATTTATCCAAATATAATTTCTTAAATTAAAAAGAGATGGGTAAACTCAGATTTGAACTTAAGCCATAAAATTTTCATTTCAATATAAACCTTAAACAGTTCAACAATTACAATTAATTATTAAAAACGAAGGCACGCGTAATAAACCTCCATGTTTACATTGTCACAGATGGTTGAATACTAAGAAAGTCAATTACAAGACAAAAATAAAGTAAACAAAAAATGGAAAACTGCTTGGTCTTAAAGCCAATGGCTTTGGAAAAAGCGGGAGAGTATGGAATATTTGGAATAATTACTCATCAGACATGGAATTTCATACCAACCAAAATTGATTTAACTTGTAAGAAGTGAATAAGTTGCACTTTTCGTACTCTAATTTGTTAAATAATACAGTTACATAGTTGATATTCCTAGTCATTAGTATCCACCGTCAAAAGTAGTAAAATCGAACAAGGAACGCTTATGAGATGGTGGAGCGACCTCGAAATCAGTACTGATACGGTTTGCTAGTCTGATGAATAAATTGTTTCAAATAAAAAAGTACTCTCTTAATAAAATAATGAATTTATCCAAATATAATTTCTTAAATTAAGAAGAAATGGGTAAACTCAGATTTGAACTTAATCCATAAAATTTTCATTTCATAAACCTTAAACAGTTTAACAATTACAATTAATTATTAAAAACGAAGGCACGCGTAATAAACCTCCATGTTTACATTGTCACAGGTGGTTGAATACTAACAAAATCAATTACAAGACAAAAATAAAGTAAAAAAATAGAAAACTGCTTGATCTTAAAGCCAATGGCTTTGGAAAAAGCGGGAAAGTATGGAATATTTGGAATAATTACTCATCAGAGATATAATTTCGTACTAACCGAAATTGATTTAACTTGTACGAAATGAATAAGTTGCACTTTTCGTACTCTAATTTGTTAAATAATACAGTTAAATAGTTGATATTCCTACTCACTAGTATCCACCGTCAAAAGTAGTAAAATCGAATAAAGAACGCTAATGAGATGGTGGAACGACCTCGAAATCAGTACTGATACGTTTTGCTAGTCTGATGAATAAATTGTTTCAAATAAAAAAGTACTCTGTTAATAAAATAATGAATTTATCTAAATATAATTTCTTAAATTAAAAAGAAATGGGTAAATTCAGATTTGAACTTAAGCCATAAAATTTTCATTTCAATATAAACCTTAAACAGTTCAACAATTACAATTAATTATTAAAAACGAAGGCACACGTAATAAACCTCCATGTTTATATTGTCACAGGTGGTTGAATACTAAGAGAGTCAATTACAAGACAAAAACAAAGTAAACAAAAAAATGGAAAACTGCTTGATCTTAAAGCCAATGGCTTTGGAAAAGTATGGAATATGGAATATTTGGGGGAGTATGGAATATTTGGAATAATTACTCATCAGACATGGAATTTCATACCAAACAAAATTGATTTAACTTGTAAGAAGTGAATAAGTTGCACTTTTCGTATTCTAATTTGTTAAATAATACGGTTAAATAGTTAATATCCCTAGTCACTAGAATCCACCGTCAAAAGTAGTAAAATCGAACAAAGAACGCTGATGAGATGGCGGAGCGACCTCGAAATCAGTACTGATCCGTTCTGCTAGTCTGATGAATAAATTGTTTCAAATAAAAAAGTACTCTCTTAATAAAATAATGAATTTATCCAAATATAATTTCTTAAATTAAAAAGAAATGGGTAAACTCAGATTTGAAGTTAAGCCATAAAATTTTCATTTCATTAAACAGTTCAACAATTACAATTAATTATTAAAAACGAAGGCACGCATAATAAACCTCCATGTTTACAGTGTCGCTTGATCTTAAAGCCAATGGCTTTGGAAAAAGCGGGAGAGTATGGAATATTTGGAATAATTACTCATCAGACATGGAATTTCATACCTACCAAAATTGATTTAACTTGTAAGAAGTGAATAAGTTGCACTTTTCGTATTCTAATTTGTTAAATAATACGGTTAAATAGCTAATATTCCTAGTCACTAGAATCCACCGTCAAAAATAGTAAAATCGAACAAAGAACGCTGATGAGATGGCGGAGCGACCTCGAAATCAGTACTGATACGTTCTGCTAGTCTGATGAATAAATTGTTTTAAATAAAAAAGTACTCTCTTAATAAAATAATGAATTTATCCAAATATAATTTCTTAAATTAAGAAGAAATGGGTAAATGAAGGCACGCGTAATACCCCTCCATGTTTACATTGTCACAGGTGGTTGAATACTAAGAGAGTCAATTACAAGACAAAAACAAAGTAAACAAAAAAATGGAAAACTGCATGATCTTAAAGCCAATAGCTTTGAAAAAAGCGGGAGAGTATGGAATATTTGGAATAATTACTCATCAGACATAGAATTTCATACCAATTAAAATTGATTTAACTTGTAAGACGTGAATAAGTTGCACTTTTCGTATTCTAATTTGTTAAATAATACGGTTAAATAGTTAATATTCCTAGTCACTAGAATCCACCGTCAAAAGTAGTAAAATCGAACAAAGAACGCTGATTAGATTGCGGAGCGACCTCGAAATCAGTACTGATCCGTTCTGCTAGTCTGATGAATAAATTGTTTCAAATAAAAAAGTACTCTCTTAATAAAATAATGAATTTATCCAAATATAATTTCTTAAATTAAAAAGAAATTGGTAAACTCAGATTTGAACTTAAGCCATAAAATTTTCATTTCAATATAAACCTTAAACAGTTCAACAGTTACAATTAATTATTAAAAACGAAGGTACGCGTAATAAACCTCCATGTTAATATTGTCACAGGTGGTTGAATACTAAGAGAGTCAATTACAAGACAAAAACAAAGTAAACAAAAAAATGGAAAACTGCATGATCTTAAAGCCAATGGCTTTGGAAAATGCGGGGGAGTATGGAATATTTGGAATAATTACTCATCAGACATGGAATTTCATACCAACCAAAATTGATTTAACTTGTAAGAAGTGAATAAGTTGCACTTTTCGTATTCTAATTTGTTAAATAATACGGTTAAATAGTTAATATTCCTAGTCACTAGAATGGAAAACTGCTAGATCTTAAAGCCAATGGCTTTGGAAAAAGCGGGAGAGTATGGAATATTTGGAATAAGTACTCATCAGACATGGAATTTCATACCAACCAAAATTGATTTAACTTGTAAGAAGTGAATAAGTTGCACTTTTCGTATTCTAATTTGTTAAATAATACGGTTAAATAGTTAATATTCCTAGTCACTAGAATCCACAGTCAAAAGTAGTAAAATCGAACAAAGAACGCTGATGAGATGGCGGAGCGACCTCGAAATCAGTACTGATCCGTTCTGCTAGTCTGATGAATAAATTGTTTCAAATAAAAAAGTACTCTCTTAATAAAATAATGAATTTATCCAAATATAATTTCTTAAATTAAAAAGAAATGGGTTAACTCAGATTTGAACTTAAGCCATAAAATTTTCATTTCAATATAAACCTTAAACAGTTCAACAATTACAATTATTTATTAAAAACGAAGGCATGCGTAATAAACCTCCATATTTACATTGTCGCTTGATCTTAAAGCCAATGGCTTTGGAAAAAGCGGGAGAGTA
Source organism: Gymnocheta viridis (assembly GCA_956483585.1). NCBI lineage: Eukaryota > Metazoa > Arthropoda > Insecta > Diptera > Tachinidae > Gymnocheta > Gymnocheta viridis. The sequence goes on from OY101443.1 coordinate 32,178,959, forward strand.
TGGAATATTTGGAATAATTACTCATCAGACATGGAATTTCATACCAACAAAAATTGATTTAACTTGTAAGAAGTGAATAAGTTGCACTTTTCGTATTCTAATTTGTTAAATAATACGGTTAAATAGTTAATATTCCTAGTCACTAGTATCCACCGTCAACTGTGGTAAAATCGAACAAAGAACGCTGATGAGATGGTGGAGCGACCTCGAAATCAGTACTGATCCGTTCTGCTAGTCTGATGAATAAATTGTTTCAAATAAAAAAGTACTCTCTTAATAAAATAATGAATTTATCCAAATATAATTTCTTAAATTAAAAAGAAATGGGTAAACTCAGATTTGAACTTAAGCCATAAAATTTTCATTTCAATATAAACCTTAAACAGTTCAACAATTACAGTTAATTATTAAAAACGAAGGCAAGCGTAATAAACCTCCATGTTTACATTGTCACAGGTGGTTGAATACTAAGAAAGTCAATTACAACACAAAAATAAAGTAAACAAAAAATGGAAAACTGCTTGATCTTAAAGCCAATGGCTTTGGAAAAAGCGGGAGAGTATGGAATATTTGGAATAATTAAAAAAATGGAAAACTGCATGATCTTAAAGCCAATGGCTTTGGAAAAAGCGGGGGAGTATGGAATATTTGGAATAATTACTCATCAGACATGGAATTTCATACCAACCAAAATTGATTTAACTTGTAAGAAGTGAATAAGTTGCACTTTTCGTATTCTAATTTGTTAAATAATACGGTTAAATAGTTAATATTCCTAGTCACTAGAATCCACAGTCAAAAGTAGTAAAATCGAACAAAGAACGCTGATGAGATGGCGGAGCGACCTCGAAATCAGTAGTGATCCGTTCTGCTAGTCTGATGAATAAATTGTTTCAAATAAAAAGGTACTCTCTTAATAAAATAATGAATTTATTCAAATATAATTTCTTAAATAAAAAAGAAATGGGTTAACTCAGATTTGAACTTAAGCCATAAAATTTTCATTTCAATATAAACCTTAAACAGTTCAACAATTACAATTATTTATTAAAAACGAAGGCATGCGTAATAAACCTCCATATTTACATTGTCGCTTGATCTTAAAGCCAATGGCTTTGGAAAAAGCGGGAGAGTATGGAATATTTGGAATAATTACTCATCAGACATAGAATTTCATACCAATTAAAATTGATTTAACTTGTAAGAAGTGAATAAGTTGCACTTTTCGTATTCTAATTTGTTAAATAATACGGTTAAATAGTTAATATTCCTAGTCACTAGAATCCACCGTCAAAAGTAGTAAAATCGAACAAAGAACGCTGATTAGATTGCGGAGCGACCTCGAAATCAGTACTGATCCGTTCTGCTAGTCTGATGAATAAATTGTTTCAAATAAAAAAGTACTCTCTTAATAAAATAATGAATTTATCCAAATATAATTTCTTAAATTAAAAAGAAATTGGTAAACTCAGATTTGAACTTAAGCCATAAAATTTTCATTTCAATATAAACCTTAAACAGTTCAACAGTTACAATTAATTATTAAAAACGAAGGTACGCGTAATAAACCTCCATGTTAATATTGTCACAGGTGGTTGAATACTAAGAGAGTCAATTACAAGACAAAAACAAAGTAAACAAAAAAATGGAAAACTGCATGATCTTAAAGCCAACGGCTTTGGAAAATGCGGGGGAGTATGGAATATTTGGAATAATTACTCATCAGACATGGAATTTCATACCAACCAAAATTGATTTAACTTGTAAGAAGTGAATAAGTTGCACTTTTCGTATTCTAATTTGTTAAATAATACGGTTAAATAGTTAATATTCCTAGTCACTAGAATGGAAAACTGCTTGATCTTAAAGCCAATGGCTTTGGAAAAAGCGGGAGAGTATGGAATATTTGGAATAAGTACTCATCAGACATGGAATTTCATACCAACCAAAATTGATTTAACTTGTAAGAAGTGAATAAGTTGCACTTTTCGTATTCTAATTTGTTAAATAATACGGTTAAATAGTTAATATTCCTAGTCACTAGAATCCACAGTCAAAAGTAGTAAAATCGAACAAAGAACGCTGATGAGATGGCGGAGCGACCTCGAAATCAGTACTGATCTGTTCTGCTAGTCTGATGAATAAATTGTTTCAAATAAAAAAGTACTCTCTTAATAAAATAATGAATTTATCCAAATATAATTTCTTAAATTAAAAAGAAATGGGTTAACTCAGATTTGAACTTAAGCCATAAAATTTTCATTTCAATATAAACCTTAAACAGTTCAACAATTACAATTATTTATTAAAAACGAAGGCATGCGTAATAAACCTCCATATTTACATTGTCGCTTGATCTTAAAGCCAATGGCTTTGGAAAAAGCGGGAGAGTTTGGAATATTTGGAATAATTACTCATCAGACATGGAATTTCATACCAACCAAAATTGATTTAACTTGTAAGAAGTGAATAAGTTGCACTTTTCGTATTCTAATTTGTTAAATAATACGGTTAAATAGTTAATATTCCTAGTCACTAGAATCCACAGTCAAAAGTAGTAAAATCGAACAAAGAACGCTGATGAGATGGCGGAGCGACCTCGAAATCAGTACTGATCCGTTCTGCTAGTCTGATGAATAAATTGTTTCAAATAAAAAAGTACTCTCTTAATAAAATAATGAATTTATCCAAATATAATTTCTTAAATTAAAAAGAAATGGGTTAACTCAGATTTGAACTTAAGCCATAAAATTTTCATTTCAATATAAACCTTAAACAGTTCAACAATTACAATTATTTATTAAAAACGAAGGCATGCGTAATAAACCTCCATATTTACATTGTCGCTTGATCTTAAAGCCAATGGCTTTGGAAAAAGCGGGAAAGTATGGAATATTTGGAATAATTACTCATCAGACATGGAATTTCATACCAACAAAAATTGATTTAACTTGTAAGAAGTGAATAAGTTGCACTTTTCGTATTCTAATTTGTTAAATAATACGGTTAAATAGTTAATATTCCTAGTCACTAGTATCCACCGTCAACTGTGGTAAAATCGAACAAAGAACGCTGATGAGATGGTGGAGCGACCTCGAAATCAGTACTGATCCGTTCTGCTAGTCTGATGAATAAATTGTTTCAAATAAAAAAGTACTCTCTTAATAAAATAATGAATTTATCCAAATATAATTTCTTAAATTAAAAAGAAATGGGTAAACTCAGATTTGAACTTAAGCCATAAAATTTTCATTTCAATATAAACCTTAAACAGTTCAACAATTACAGTTAATTATTAAAAACGAAGGCAAGCGTAATAAACCTCCATGTTTACATTGTCACAGGTGGTTGAATACTAAGAAAGTCAATTACAACACAAAAATAAAGTAAACAAAAAATGGAAAACTGCTTGATCTTAAAGCCAATGGCTTTGGAAAAAGCGGGAGAGTATGGAATATTTGGAATAATTAAAAAAATGGAAAACTGCATGATCTTAAAGCCAATGGCTTTGGAAAAAGCGGGGGAGTATGGAATATTTGGAATAATTACTCATCAGACATGGAATTTCATACCAACCAAAATTGATTTAACTTGTAAGAAGTGAATAAGTTGCACTTTTCGTATTCTAATTTGTTAAATAATACGGTTAAATAGTTAATATTCCTAGTCACTAGAATCCACAGTCAAAAGTAGTAAAATCGAACAAAGAACGCTGATGAGATGGCGGAGCGACCTCGAAATCAGTACTGATCCGTTCTGCTAGTCTGATGAATAAATTGTTTCAAATAAAAAGGTACTCTCTTAATAAAATAATGAATTTATTCAAATATAATTTCTTAAATAAAAAAGAAATGGGTTAACTCAGATTTGAACTTAAGCCATAAAATTTTCATTTCAATATAAACCTTAAACAGTTCAACAATTACAATTATTTATTAAAAACGAAGGCATGCGTAATAAACCTCCATATTTACATTGTCGCTTGATCTTAAAGCCAATGGCTTTGGAAAAAGCGGGAGAGTATGGAATATTTGGAATAATTACTCATCAGACATAGAATTTCATACCAATTAAAATTGATTTAACTTGTAAGAAGTGAATAAGTTGCACTTTTCGTATTCTAATTTGTTAAATAATACGGTTAAATAGTTAATATTCCTAGTCACTAGAATCCACCGTCAAAAGTAGTAAAATCGAACAAAGAACGCTGATTAGATTGCGGAGCGACCTCGAAATCAGTACTGATCCGTTCTGCTAGTCTGATGAATAAATTGTTTCAAATAAAAAAGTACTCTCTTAATAAAATAATGAATTTATCCAAATATAATTTCTTAAATTAAAAAGAAATTGGTAAACTCAGATTTGAACTTAAGCCATAAAATTTTCATTTCAATATAAACCTTAAACAGTTCAACAGTTACAATTAATTATTAAAAACGAAGGTACGCGTAATAAACCTCCATGTTAATATTGTCACAGGTGGTTGAATACTAAGAGAGTCAATTACAAGACAAAAACAAAGTAAACAAAAAAATGGAAAACTGCATGATCTTAAAGCCAACAGCTTTGGAAAATGCGGGGGAGTATGGAATATTTGGAATAATTACTCATCAGACATGGAATTTCATACCAACCAAAATTGATTTAACTTGTAAGAAGTGAATAAGTTGCACTTTTCGTATTCTAATTTGTTAAATAATACGGTTAAATAGTTAATATTCCTAGTCACTAGAATGGAAAACTGCTTGATCTTAAAGCCAATGGCTTTGGAAAAAGCGGGAGAGTATGGAATATTTGGAATAAGTACTCATCAGACATGGAATTTCATACCAACCAAAATTGATTTAACTTGTAAGAAGTGAATAAGTTGCACTTTTCGTATTCTAATTTGTTAAATAATACGGTTAAATAGTTAATATTCCTAGTCACTAGAATCCACAGTCAAAAGTAGTAAAATCGAACAAAGAACGCTGATGAGATGGCGGAGCGACCTCGAAATCAGTACTGATCTGTTCTGCTAGTCTGATGAATAAATTGTTTCAAATAAAAAAGTACTCTCTTAATAAAATAATGAATTTATCCAAATATAATTTCTTAAATTAAAAAGAAATGGGTTAACTCAGATTTGAACTTAAGCCATAAAATTTTCATTTCAATATAAACCTTAAACAGTTCAACAATTACAATTATTTATTAAAAACGAAGGCATGCGTAATAAACCTCCATATTTACATTGTCGCTTGATCTTAAAGCCAATGGCTTTGGAAAAAGCGGGAGAGTTTGGAATATTTGGAATAATTACTCATCAGACATGGAATTTCATACCAACCAAAATTGATTTAACTTGTAAGAAGTGAATAAGTTGCACTTTTCGTATTCTAATTTGTTAAATAATACGGTTAAATAGTTAATATTCCTAGTCACTAGTATCCACCGTCAACTGTGGTAAAATCGAACAAAGAACGCTGATGAGATGGTGGAGCGACCTCGAAATCAGTACTGATCCGTTCTGCTAGTCTGATGAATAAATTGTTTCAAATAAAAAAGTACTCTCTTAATAAAATAATGAATTTATCCAAATATAATTTCTTAAATTAAAAAGAAATGGGTAAACTCAGATTTGAACTTAAGCCATAAAATTTTCATTTCAATATAAACCTTAAACAGTTCAACAATTACAGTTAATTATTAAAAACGAAGGCAAGCGTAATAAACCTCCATGTTTACATTGTCACAGGTGGTTGAATACTAAGAAAGTCAATTACAACACAAAAATAAAGTAAACAAAAAATGGAAAACTGCATGATCTTAAAGCCAATGGCTTTGGAAAAAGCGGGAGAGTATGGAATATTTGGAATAATTACTCATCAGACGTGGAATTTCATACCAACCAAAATTGATTTAACTTGTAAGAAGTGAATAAGTTGCACTTTTCGTATTCTAATTTGTTAAATAATACGGTTAAATAGTTAATATTCCTAGTCACTAGTATCCACCGTCAACTGTGGTAAAATCGAACAAAGAACGCTGATGAGATGGTGGAGCGACCTCGAAATCAGTACTGATACGGTTTGCTAGTCTGATGAATAAATTGTTTCAAATAAAAAAGTACTCTCTTAATAAAATAATGAATTTATCCAAATATAATTTCTTAAATTAAAAAGAAATTGGTAAACTCAGATTTAAACTTAAGCCATAAAATTTTCATTTCAATATAAACCTTAAACAGTTCAACAGTTACAATTAATTATTAAAACCGAAGGCACGCGTAATAAACCACCATGTTACTATTGTCACAGGTGGTTGAATACTAAGAGAGTCAATTACAAGACAAAAACAAAGTAAACAAAAAAATGGAAAACTGCATGATCTTAAAGCCAATGGCTTTGGAAAAAGCGGGAGAGTATGGAATATTTGGAATAAGTACTCATCAGACATGGAATTTCATACCAACCAAAATTGATTTAACTTGTAAGAAGTGAATAAGTTGCACTTTTCGTATTCTAATTTGTTAAATAATACGGTTAAATAGTTAATATTCCTAGTCACTAGAATCCACCGGCAAAAATAGTAAAATCGAACAAAGAACGCTGATGAGATGGCGGAGCGACCTCGAAATCAGTACTGATACGTTTTGCTAGTCTGATGAATAAATTGTTTTAAATAAAAAAGTACTCTCTTAATAAAATAATGAATTTATCCAAATATAATTTCTTAAATTAAAAAGAAATGGGTAAACTCAGATTTGAAGTTAAGCCATAAAATTTTCATTTCATTAAACAGTTCAACAATTACAATTAATTATTAAAAACGAAGGCACGCATAATAAACCTCCATGTTTACAGTGTCGCTTGATCTTAAAGCCAATGGCTTTGGAAAAAGCGGGAGAGTATGGAATATTTGGAATAATTACTCATCAGACATGGAATTTCATACCTACCAAAATTGATTTAACTTGTAAGAAGTGAATAAGTTGCACTTTTCGTATTCTAATTTGTTAAATAATACGGTTAAATAGTTAATATTCCTAGTCACTAGAATCCACCGTCAAAAATAGTAAAATCGAACAAAGAACGCTGATGAGATGGCGGAGCGACCTCGAAATCAGTACTGATACGTTCTGCTAGTCTGATGAATAAATTGTTTTAAATAAAAAAGTACTCTCTTAATAAAATAATGAATTTATCCAAATATAATTTCTTAAATTAAGAAGAAATGGGTAAATGAAGGCACGCGTAATACCCCTCCATGTTTACATTGTCACAAGTGGTTGAATACTAAGAGAGTCAATTACAAGACAAAAACAAAGTAAACAAAAAAATGGAAAACTGCATGATCTTAAAGCCAATAGCTTTGAAAAAATCGGGAGAGTATGGAATATTTGGAATAATTACTCATCAGACATAGAATTTCATACCAATTAAAATTGATTTAACTTGTAAGAAGTGAATAAGTTGCACTTTTCGTATTCTAATTTGTTAAATAATACGGTTAAATAGTTAATATTCCTAGTCACTAGAATCCACCGCCAAAAGTAGTAAAATCGAACAAAGAACGCTGATTAGATGGCGGAGCGACCTCGAAATCAGTACTGATCCGTTCTGCTAGTCTGATGAATAAATTATTTCAAATAAAAAAGTACTCTCTTAATAAAATAATGAATTTATCCAAATATAATTTCTTAAATTAAAAAGAAATTGGTAAACTCAGATTTGAACTTAAGCCATAAAATTTTCATTTCAATATAAACCTTAAACAGTTCAACAGTTACAATTAATTATTAAAAACGAAGGTACGCGTAATAAACCTCCATGTTAATATTGTCACAGGTGGTTGAATACCAAGAGAGTCAATTACAAGACAAAAACAAAGTAAACAAAAAAATGGAAAACTGCATGATCTTAAAGCCAATGGCTTTGGAAAATGCGGGGGAGTATGGAATATTTGGAATAATTACTCATCAGACATGGAATTTCATACCAACCAAAATTGATTTAACTTGTAAGAAGTGAATAAGTTGCACTTTTCGTATTCTAATTTGTTAAATAATACGGTTAAATAGTTAATATTTCTAGTCACTAGAATGGAAAACTGCTTGATCTTAAAGCCAATGGCTTTGGAAAAAGCGGGAGAGTATGGAATATTTGGAATAAGTACTCATCAGACATGGAATTTCATACCAACCAAAATTGATTTAACTTGTAAGAAGTGAATAAGTTGCACTTTTCGTATTCTAATTTGTTAAATAATACGGTTAAATAGTTAATATTTCTAGTCATTAGTATCCACCGTCAAAAGTGGTAAAATCGAACAACGAACGCTGATGAGATGGTGGAGCGACCTCGAAATCAGTACTGATACGGTTTGCTAGTCTGATGAATAAATTGTTTCAAATAAAAAAGTACTCTCTTAATAAAATAATGAATTTATCCAAATATAATTTCTTAAATTAAGAAGAAATGGGTAAACGCAGATTTGAACTTAAGCCATAAAATTTTCATTTCATAAACCTTAAACAGTTTAACAATTACAATTAATTATTAAAAACGAAGGCACGCGTAATAAACCTCCATGTTTACATTGTCACAGGTGGTTGAATACTAACAAAATCAATTACAAGACAAAAATAAAGTAAAAAAAATAGAAAACTGCTTGATCTTAAAGCCAATGGCTTTGGAAAAAGCGCAATGGCTTTGGAAAAAGCGGGAAAGTATGGAATATTTGGAATAATTACTCATCAGAGATATAATTTCGTACTAACCGAAATTGATTTAACTTGTAAGATGTGAATAAGTTGCACTTTTCGTATTCTAATTTGTTAAATAATACGGTTAAATAGTTAATATTCCTAGTCACTAGAATCCACCGTCAAAAATAGTAAAATCGAACAAAGAACGAAAAAGAGATGGCGGAGCGACCTCGAAATCATTACTGATACGTTTTGCTAGTCTGATGAATAAATTGTTTTAAATAAAAAAGTACTCTCTTAATAAAATAATGAATTTATCCAAATACAATTTCTAAAATTAAGAAGAAATGGGTAAATGAAGGCACGCGTAATACCCCTCCATGTTTACATTGTCACAGGTGGTTGAATACTAAGAGAGTCAATTACAAGTCAAAAACAAAGTAAACAAAAAAATGGAAAACTGCATGATCTTAAAGCCAATGGCTTTGGAAAAAGCGGGGGAGTATGGAATATTTGGAATAATTACTCATCAGACATGGAATTTCATACCAACCGAAATTGATTTAACTTGTAAGAAGTGAATAAGTTGCACTTTTCGTATTCTAATTTGTTAAATAATACGGTTAAATAGTTAATATTCCTAGTCACTAGAATCCACCGTCAAAAATAGTAAAATCGAACAAAGAACGCTGATGAGATGGTGGAGCGACCTCGAAATCAGTACTGATACGGTTTGCTAGTCTGATGAATAAATTGTTTCAAATAAAAAAGTACTCTCTTAATAAAATAATGAATTTATCCAAATATAATTTCTTAAATTAAAAAGAAATTGGTAAACTCAGATTTGAACTTAAGCCATAAAATTTTCATTTCAATATAAACCTTAAACAGTTCAACAGTTACAATTAATTATTAAAACCGAAGGCACGCGTAATAAACCTCCATGTTACTATTGTCACAGGTGGTTGAATACTAAGAGAGTCAATTACAAGACAAAAACAAAGTAAACAAAAAAATGGAAAACTGCATGATCTTAAAGCCAATGGCTTTGGAAAAAGCGGGGCAGTATGGAATATTTGGAATAATTACTCATCAGACATGGAATTTCATACCAACCAAAATTGATTTAACTTGTAAGAAGTGAATAAGTTGCACTTTTCGTATTCTAATTTGTTAAATAATACGGTTAAATAGTTAATATTCCTAGTCACTAGAATCCACAGTCAAAAGTAGTAAAATCGAACAAAGAACGCTGATGAGATGGCGGAGCGACCTCGAAATCAGTACTGATCCGTTCTGCTAGTCTGATGAATAAATTGTTTCAAATAAAAAGGTACTCTCTTAATAAAATAATGAATTTATTCAAATATAATTTCTTAAATAAAAAAGAAATGGGTTAACTCAGATTTGAACTTAAGCCATAAAATTTTCATTTCAATATAAGCCTTAAACAGTTCAACAATTACAATTATTTATTAAAAACGAAGGCATGCGTAATAAACCTCCATATTTACATTGTCGCTTGATCTTAAAGCCAATGGCTTTGGAAAAAGCGGGAGAGTATGGAATATTTGGAATAATTACTCATCAGACATGGAATTTCATACCAACCAAAATTGATTTAACTTGTAAGAAGTGAATAAGTTGCACTTTTCGTATTCTAATTTGTTAAATAATACGGTTAAATAGTTAATATTCCTAGTCACTAGTATCCACCGTCAACTGTGGTAAAATCGAACAAAGAACGCTGATGAAATGGTGGAGCGACCTCGAAATCAGTACTGATCCGTTCTGCTAGTCTGATGAATAAATTGTTTCAAATAAAAAAGTACTCTCTTAATAAAATAATGAATTTATCCAAATATAATTTCTTAAATTAAAAAGAAATGGGTAAACTCAGATTTGAACTTAAGCCATAAAATTTTCATTTCAATATAAACCTTAAACAGTTCAACAATTACAATTAATTATTAAAAACGAAGGCAAGCGTAATAAACCTCCATGTTTACATTGTCACAGGTGGTTGAATACTAAGAAAGTCAATTACAACACAAAAATAAAGTAAACAAAAAATGGAAAACTGCTTGATCTTAAAGCCAATGGCTTTGGAAAAAGCGGGAGAGTATGGAATATTTGGAATAATTACTCATCAGACATGGAATTTCATACCAACCAAAATTGATTTAACTTGTAAGAAGTGAATAAGTTGCACTTTTCGTATTCTAATTTGTTAAATAATACGGTTAAATAGTTAATATTCCTAGTCACTAGTATCCACCGTCAACTGTGGTAAAATCGAACAAAGAACGCTGATGAGATGGTGGAGCGACCTCGAAATCAGTACTGATACGGTTTGCTAGTCTGATGAATAAATTGTTTCAAATAAAAAAGTACTCTCTTAATAAAATAATGAATTTATCCAAATATAATTTCTTAAATTAAAAAGAAATTGGTAAACTCAGATTTGAACTTAAGCCATAAAATTTTCATTTCAATATAAACCTTAAACAGTTCAACAGTTACAATTAATTATTAAAACCGAAGGCACGCGTAATAAACCACCATGTTACTATTGTCACAGGTGGTTGAATACTAAGAGAGTCAATTACAAGACAAAAACAAAGAGAGTATGGAATATTTGGAATAATTACTCATCAGACATGGAATTTCATACCAACCAAAATTGATTTAACTTGTAAGAAGTGAATAAGTTGCACTTTTCGTATTCTAATTTGTTAAATAATACGGTTATATAGTTAATATTCCTAGTCACTAGAATCCACCGTCAAAAGTAGTAAAATCGAACAAAGAACGCTGATTAGATGGCGGAGCGACCTCGAAATCAGTACTGATCCGTTCTGCTAGTCTGATGAATAAATTGTTTCAAATAAAAAAGTACTCTCTTAATAAAATAATGAATTTATCCAAATATAATTTCTTAAATTAAAAAGAAATTGGTAAACTCAGATTTGAACTTAAGCCATTAAATTTTCATTTCAATATAAACCTTAAACAGTTCAACAGTTACAATTAATTATTAAAAACGAAGGCACGCGTAATAAACCTCCATGTTAATATTGTCACAGGTGGTTGAATACTAAGAGAGTCAATTACAAGACAAAAACAAAGTAAACAAAAAAATGGAAAACTGCATGATCTTAAAGCCAATGGCTTTGGAAAAAGCGGGAGAGTATGGAATATTTGGAATAAGTACTCATCAGACATGGAATTTCATACCAACCAAAATTGATTTAACTTGTAAGAAGTGAATAAGTTGCACTTTTCGTATTCTAATTTGTTAAATAATACGGTTAAATAGTTAATATTCCTAGTCACTAGAATCCACCGGCAAAAATAGTAAAATCGAACAAAGAACGCTGATGAGATGGCGGAGCGACCTCGAAATCAGTACTGATACGTTTTGCTAGTCTGATGAATAAATTGTTTTAAATAAAAAAGTACTCTCTTAATAAAATAATGAATTTATCCAAATATAATTTCTTAAATTAAAAAGAAATGGGTAAACTCAGATTTGAAGTTAAGCCATAAAATTTTCATTTCATTAAACAGTTCAACAATTACAATTAATTATTAAAAACGAAGGCACGCATAATAAACCTCCATGTTTACAGTGTCGCTTGATCTTAAAGCCAATGGCTTTGGAAAAAGCGGGAGAGTATGGAATATTTGGAATAATTACTCATCAGACATGGAATTTCATACCTACCAAAATTGATTTAACTTGTAAGAAGTGAATAAGTTGCACTTTTCGTATTCTAATTTGTTAAATAATACGGTTAAATAGTTAATATTCCTAGTCACTAGAATCCACCGTCAAAAATAGTAAAATCGAACAAAGAACGCTGATGAGATGGCGGCGCGACCTCGAAATCAGTACTGATACGTTCTGCTAGTCTGATGAATAAATTGTTTTAAATAAAAAAGTATTCTCTTAATAAAATAATGAATTTATCCAAATATAATTTCTTAAATTAAGAAGAAATGGGTAAATGAAGGCACGCGTAATACCCCTCCATGTTTACATTGTCACAGGTGGTTGAATACTAAGAGAGTCAATTACAAGACAAAAACAAAGTAAACAAAAAAATGGAAAACTGCATGATCTTAAAGCCAATAGCTTTGAAAAAAGCGGGAGAGTATGGAATATTTGGAATAATTACTCATCAGACATAGAATTTCATACCAATTAAAATTGATTTAACTTGTAAGAAGTGAATAAGTTGCACTTTTCGTATTCTAATTTGTTAAATAATACGGTTAAATAGTTAATATTCCTAGTCACTAGAATCCACCGCCAAAAGTAGTAAAATCGAACAAAGAACGCTGATTAGATGGCGGAGCGACCTCGAAATCAGTACTGATCCGTTCTGCTAGTCTGATGAATAAATTATTTCAAATAAAAAAGTACGCTCTTAATAAAATGATGAATTTATCCAAATATAATTTCTTAAATTAAAAAGAAATTGGTAAACTCAGATTTGAACTTAAGCCATAAAATTTTCATTTCAATATAAACCTTAAACAGTTCAACAGTTACAATTAATTATTAAAAACGAAGGTACGCGTAATAAACCTCCATGTTAATATTGTCACAGGTGGTTGAATACTAAGAGAGTCAATTACAAGACAAAAACAAAGTAAACAAAAAAATGGAAAACTGCATGATCTTAAAGCCAATGGCTTTGGAAAATGCGGGGGAGTATGGAATATTTGGAATAATTACTCATCAGACATGGAATTTCATACCAACCAAAATTGATTTAACTTGTAAGAAGTGAATAAGTTGCACTTTTCGTATTCTAATTTGTTAAATAATACGGTTAAATAGTTAATATTCCTAGTCACTAGAATGGAAAACTGCTTGATCTTAAAGCCAATGGCTTTGGAAAAAGCGGGAGAGTATGGAATATTTGGAATAAGTACTCATCAGACATGGAATTTCATACCAACCAAAATTGATTTAACTTGTAAGAAGTGAATAAGTTGCACTTTTCGTATTCTAATTTGTTAAATAATACGGTTAAATAGTTAATATTCCTAGTCATTAGTATCCACCGTCAAAAGTGGTAAAATCGAACAAGGAACGCTGATGAGATGGTGGAGCGACCTCGAAATCAGTACTGATACGGTTTGCTAGTCTGATGAATAAATTGTTTCAAATAAAAAAGTACTCTCTTAATAAAATAATGAATTTATCCAAATATAATTTCTTAAATTAAGAAGAAATGGGTAAACGCAGATTTGAACTTAAGCCATAAAATTTTCATTTCATAAACCTTAAACAGTTTAACAATTACAATTAATTATTAAAAACGAAGGCACGCGTAATAAACCTCCATGTTTACATTGTCACAGGTGGTTGAATACTAACAAAATCAATTACAAGACAAAAATAAAGTAAAAAAAATAGAAAACTGCTTGATCTTAAAGCCAATGGCTTTGGAAAAAGCGCAATGGCTTTGGAAAAAGCGGGAAAGTATGGAATATTTGGAATAATTACTCATCAGAGATATAATTTCGTACTAACCGAAATTGATTTAACTTGTAAGATGTGAATAAGTTGCACTTTTCGTATTCTAATTTGTTAAATAATACGGTTAAATAGTTAATATTCCTAGTCACTAGAATCCACCGTCAAAAATAGTAAAATCGAACAAAGAACGCTGATGAGATGGCGGAGCGACCTCGAAATCAGTACTGATACGTTTTGCTAGTCTGATGAATAAATTGTTTTAAATAAAAAAGTACTCTCTTAATAAAATAATGAATTTATCCAAATACAATTTCTAAAATTAAGAAGAAATGGGTAAATGAAGGCACGCGTAATACCCCTCCATGTTTACATTGTCACAGGTGGTTGAATACTAAGAGAGTCAATTACAAGTCAAAAACAAAGTAAACAAAAAAATGGAAAACTGCATGATCTTAAAGCCAATGGCTTTGGAAAAAGCGGGGGAGTATGGAATATTTGGAATAATTACTCATCAGACATGGAATTTCATACCAACCGAAATTGATTTAACTTGTAAGAAGTGAATAAGTTGCACTTTTCGTATTCTAATTTGTTAAATAATACGGTTAAATAGTTAATATTCCTAGTCACTAGAATCCACCGTCAAAAATAGTAAAATCGAACAAAGAACGCTGATGAGATGGTGGAGCGACCTCGAAATCAGTACTGATACGGTTTGCTAGTCTGATGAATAAATTGTTTCAAATAAAAAAGTACTCTCTTAATAAAATAATGAATTTATCCAAATATAATTTCTTAAATTAAAAAGAAATTGGTAAACTCAGATTTGAACTTAAGCCATAAAATTTTCATTTCAATATAAACCTTAAACAGTTCAACAGTTACAATTAATTATTAAAACCGAAGGCACGCGTAATAAACCTCCATGTTACTATTGTCACAGGTGGTTGAATACTAAGAGAGTCAATTACAAGACAAAAACAAAGTAAACAAAAAAATGGAAAACTGCATGATCTTAAAGCCAATGGCTTTGGAAAAAGCGGGGCAGTATGGAATATTTGGAATAATTACTCATCAGACATGGAATTTCATACCAACCAAAATTGATTTAACTTGTAAGAAGTGAATAAGTTGCACTTTTCGTATTCTAATTTGTTAAATAATACGGTTAAATAGTTAATATTCCTAGTCATTAGTATCCACCGTCAAAAGTGGTAAAATCGAACAAGGAACGCTGATGAGATGGTGGAGCGACCTCGAAATCAGTACTGATACGGTTTGCTAGTCTGATGAATAAATTGTTTCAAATAAAAAAGTACTCTCTTAATAAAATAATGAATTGATCCAAATATAAATTCTTAAATTAAAAAGAAATGGGTAAACTCAGATTTGAACTTAAGCCATAAAATTTTCATTTCAATATAAACCTTAAACAGTTCAACAATTACAATTAATTATTAAAAACGAAGGCACGCGTAATAAACCTCCATGTTTACATTGTCACAGGTGGTTGAATACTAACAAAATCAATTACAAGACAAAAATAAAGTAAAAAAAATAGAAAACTGCTTGATCTTAAAGCCAATGGCTTTGGAAAAAGCGCAATGGCTTTGGAAAAAGCGGGAAAGTATGGAATATTTGGAATAATTACTCATCAGAGATATAATTTCGTACTAACCGAAATTGATTTAACTTGTAAGATGTGAATAAGTTGCACTTTTCGTATTCTAATTTGTTAAATAATACGGTTAAATAGTTAATATTCCTAGTCACTAGAATCCACCGTCAAAAATAGTAAAATCGAACAAAGAACGCTGATGAGATGGCGGAGCGACCTCGAAATCAGTACTGATACGTTTTGCTAGTCTGATGAATAAATTGTTTTAAATAAAAAAGTACTCTCTTAATAAAATAATGAATTTAGCCAAATACAATTTCTAAAATTAAGAAGAAATGGGTAAATGAAGGCACGCGTAATACCCCTCCATGTTTACATTGTCACAGGTGGTTGAATACTAAGAGAGTCAATTACAAGTCAAAAACAAAGTAAACAAAAAAATGGAAAACTGCATGATCTTAAAGCCAATGGCTTTGGAAAAAGCGGGGGAGTATGGAATATTTGGAATAATTACTCATCAGACATGGAATTTCATACCAACCGAAATTGATTTAACTTGTAAGAAGTGAATAAGTTGCACTTTTCGTATTCTAATTTGTTAAATAATACGGTTAAATAGTTAATATTCCTAGTCACTAGAATCCACCGTCAAAAATAGTAAAATCGAACAAAGAACGCTGATGAGATGGTGGAGCGACCTCGAAATCAGTACTGATACGGTTTGCTAGTCTGATGAATAAATTGTTTCAAATAAAAAAGTACTCTCTTAATAAAATAATGAATTTATCCAAATATAATTTCTTAAATTAAAAAGAAATTGGTAAACTCAGATTTGAACTTAAGCCATAAAATTTTCATTTCAATATAAACCTTAAACAGTTCAACAGTTACAATTAATTATTAAAACCGAAGGCACGCGTAATAAACCTCCATGTTACTATTGTCACAGGTGGTTGAATACTAAGAGAGTCAATTACAAGACAAAAACAAAGTAAACAAAAAAATGGAAAACTGCATGATCTTAAAGCCAATGGCTTTGGAAAAAGCGGGGCAGTATGGAATATTTGGAATAATTACTCATCAGACATGGAATTTCATACCAACCGAAATTGATTTAACTTGTAAGAAGTGAATAAGTTGCACTTTTCGTATTCTAATTTGTTAAATAATACGGTTAAATAGTTAATATTCCTAGTCACTAGAATCCACAGTCAAAAGTAGTAAAATCGAACAAAGAACGCTGATGAGATGGCGGAGCGACCTCGAAATCAGTACTGATCCGTTCTGCTAGTCTGATGAATAAATTGTTTCAAATAAAAAGGTACTCTCTTAATAACATAATGAATTTATTCAAATATAATTTCTTAAATAAAAAAGAAATGGGTTAACTCAGATTTGAACTTAAGCCATAAAATTTTCATTTCAATATAAGCCTTAAACAGTTCAACAATTACAATTATTTATTAAAAACGAAGGCATGCGTAATAAACCTCCATATTTACATTGTCGCTTGATCTTAAAGCCAATGGCTTTGGAAAAAGCGGGAGAGTATGGAATATTTGGAATAATTACTCATCAGACATGGAATTTCATACCAACCAAAATTGATTTAACTTGTAAGAAGTGAATAAGTTGCACTTTTCGTATTCTAATTTGTTAAATAATACGGTTAAATAGTTAATATTCCTAGTCACTAGTATCCACCGTCAACTGTGGTAAAATCGAACAAAGAACGCTGATGAAATGGTGGAGCGACCTCGAAATCAGTACTGATCCGTTCTGCTAGTCTGATGAATAAATTGTTTCAAATAAAAAAGTACTCTCTTAATAAAATAATGAATTTATCCAAATATAATTTCTTAAATTAAAAAGAAATGGGTAAACTCAGATTTGAACTTAAGCCATAAAATTTTCATTTCAATATAAACCTTAAACAGTTCAACAATTACAATTAATTATTAAAAACGAAGGCAAGCGTAATAAACCTCCATGTTTACATTGTCACAGGTGGTTGAATACTAAGAAAGTCAATTACAACACAAAAATAAAGTAAACAAAAAATGGAAAACTGCTTGATCTTAAAGCCAATGGCTTTGGAAAAAGCGGGAGAGTATGGAATATTTGGAATAATTACTCATCAGACATGGAATTTCATACCAACCAAAATTGATTTAACTTGTAAGAAGTGAATAAGTTGCACTTTTCGTATTCTAATTTGTTAAATAATACGGTTAAATAGTTAATATTCCTAGTCACTAGTATCCACCGTCAACTGTGGTAAAATCGAACAAAGAACGCTGATGAGATGGTGGAGCGACCTCGAAATCAGTACTGATACGGTTTGCTAGTCTGATGAATAAATTGTTTCAAATAAAAAAGTACTCTCTTAATAAAATAATGAATTTATCCAAATATAATTTCTTAAATTAAAAAGAAATTGGTAAACTCAGATTTGAACTTAAGCCATAAAATTTTCATTTCAATATAAACCTTAAACAGTTCAACAGTTACAATTAATTATTAAAACCGAAGGCACGCGTAATAAACCTCCATGTTACTATTGTCACAGGTGGTTGAATACTAAGAGAGTCAATTACAAGACAAAAACAAAGTAAACAAAAAAATGGAAAACTGCATGATCTTAAAGCCAATGGCTTTGGAAAAAGCGGGGCAGTATGGAATATTTGGAATAATTACTCATCAGACATGGAATTTCATACCAACCGAAATTGATTTAACTTGTAAGAAGTGAATAAGTTGCACTTTTCGTATTCTAATTTGTTAAATAATACGGTTAAATAGTTAATATTCCTAGTCACTAGAATCCACAGTCAAAAGTAGTAAAATCGAACAAAGAACGCTGATGAGATGGCGGAGCGACCTCGAAATCAGTACTGATCCGTTCTGCTAGTCTGATGAATAAATTGTTTCAAATAAAAAGGTACTCTCTTAATAAAATAATGAATTTATTCAAATATAATTTCTTAAATAAAAAAGAAATGGGTTAACTCAGATTTGAACTTAAGCCATAAAATTTTCATTTCAATATAAGCCTTAAACAGTTCAACAATTACAATTATTTATTAAAAACGAAGGCATGCGTAGTAAACCTCCATATTTACATTGTCGCTTGATCTTAAAGCCAATGGCTTTGGAAAAAGCGGGAGAGTATGGAATATTTGGAATAATTACTCATCAGACATGGAATTTCATACCAACCAAAATTGATTTAACTTGTAAGAAGTGAATAAGTTGCACTTTTCGTATTCTAATTTGTTAAATAATACGGTTAAATAGTTAATATTCCTAGTCACTAGTATCCACCGTCAACTGTGGTAAAATCGAACAAAGAACGCTGATGAAATGGTGGAGCGACCTCGAAATCAGTACTGATCCGTTCTGCTAGTCTGATGAATAAATTGTTTCAAATAAAAAAGTACTCTCTTAATAAAATAATGAATTTATCCAAATATAATTTCTTAAATTAAAAAGAAATGGGTAAACTCAGATTTGAACTTAAGCCATAAAATTTTCATTTCAATATAAACCTTAAACAGTTCAACAATTACAATTAATTATTAAAAACGAAGGCAAGCGTAATAAACCTCCATGTTTACATTGTCACAGGTGGTTGAATACTAAGAAAGTCAATTACAACACAAAAATAAAGTAAACAAAAAATGGAAAACTGCTTGATCTTAAAGCCAATGGCTTTGGAAAAAGCGGGAGAGTATGGAATATTTGGAATAATTACTCATCAGACATGGAATTTCATACCAACCAAAATTGATTTAACTTGTAAGAAGTGAATAAGTTGCACTTTTCGTATTCTAATTTGTTAAATAATACGGTTAAATAGTTAATATTCCTAGTCACTAGTATCCACCGTCAACTGTGGTAAAATCGAACAAAGAACGCTGATGAGATGGTGGAGCGACCTCGAAATCAGTACTGATACGGTTTGCTAGTCTGATGAATAAATTGTTTCAAATAAAAAAGTACTCTCTTAATAAAATAATGAATTTATCCAAATATAATTTCTTAAATTAAAAAGAAATTGGTAAACTCAGATTTGAACTTAAGCCATAAAATTTTCATTTCAATATAAACCTTAAACAGTTCAACAGTTACAATTAATTATTAAAACCGAAGGCACGCGTAATAAACCACCATGTTACTATTGTCACAGGTGGTTGAATACTAAGAGAGTCAATTACAAGACAAAAACAAAGTAAACAAAAAAATGGAAAACTGCATGATCTTAAAGCCAATGGCTTTGGAAAAAGCGGGGGAGTATGGAATATTTGGAATAATTACTCATCAGGCATGGAATTTCATACCAACCAAAATTGATTTAACTTGTAAGAAGTGAATAAGTTGCACTTTTCGTATTCTAATTTGTTAAATAATACGGTTATATAGTTAATATTCCTAGTCACTAGAATCCACCGTCAAAAGTAGTAAAATCGAACAAAGAACGCTGATTAGATGGCGGAGCGACCTCGAAATCAGTACTGATCCGTTCTGCTAGTCTGATGAATAAATTGTTTCAAATAAAAAAGTACTCTCTTAATAAAATAATGAATTTATCCAAATATAATTTCTTAAATTTAAAAGAAATTGGTAAACTCAGATTTGAACTTAAGCCATAAAATTTTCATTTCAATATAAACCTTAAACAGTTCAACAGTTACAATTAATTATTAAAAACGAAGGCACGCGTAATAAACCTCCATGTTAATATTGTCACAGGTGGTTGAATACTAAGAGAGTCAATTACAAGACAAAAACAAAGTAAACAAAAAAATGGAAAACTGCATGATCTTAAAGCCAATGGCTTTGGAAAAAGCGGGGGAGTATGGAATATTTGGAATAATTACTCATCAGACATGGAATTTCATACCAACCAAAATTGATTTAACTTGTAAGAAGTGAATAAGTTGCACTTTTCGTATTCTAATTTGTTAAATAATACGGTTAAATAGTTAATATTCCTAGTCACTAGAATCCACCGTCAAAAGTAGTAAAATCGAACAAAGAACGCTGATTAGATGGCGGAGCGACCTCGAAATCAGTACTGCTCCGTCCTGCTAGTCTGATGAATAAATTGTTTCAAATAAAAAAGTACTCTCTTAATAAAATAATGAATTTATCCAAATATAATTTCTTAAATTAAGAAGAAATGGGTAAACTCAGATTTGAACTTAAGCCATAAAATTTTCATTTCATAAACCTTAAACAGTTCAACAATTACAATTATTTATTAAAAACGAAGGCATGCGTAATAACCTTTATGTCAACAGCAGAAATGCTTTACGCACGAGTTAAGTACATAAAACCAAATACTAACACTTACATTAAGAATGACCCTATAGATGAATTTATTGAAAATATAATTACTAACAAATAAAGCCAAATGTAATATAAAACCCATTTCCGATTTGCTAAAAGAAATTATAATTAAATTAATAAATCAAAATTATTTTTCGGTCGCAATTCCAAGAATTGCAACCGTCCAAATTTAATATTAAAGAATTAACTAAATTAAAGCACTAAATAACAATATTTATTTTTCGGTCGCAATTCTGAGAATCACAACCGTTTAAATTTAAATAACATTTCACCTATAAAATATTTTTCATTAAATATTGTCAAATTGCATTTATTGCATTTCCGTTCCCAAACGAAAATGCAATATTAAAATTCCATAGAATAATTAACAAAAAAACAATAATTTTAATCTATAAGAAGCGATTGTAATTTAGAATAAGTTAGTCTGATTCCTCCCGCCGGTCAACAAGTGTCAAAGCTACAATTAAAAATAAATAAAGTTTATTAATAAAAAAAAATAAAATAACAAATTGAGTTTTTTTTTAATAAAAACCAAACGCGGAAACATAATTGGCGCAGTCGGTAGGATCCTTGTGAAAAATAAAAGGATCCAGTGATACGAACCGCGTTCGCAATAAGAAAAAAAATTTTTGGTGCAGTGAAAGCTTAGATAAAATTTCAAGCCGAAACCATCAAAGTACTGTGAACATTTCTAACGTGAAAGTGAATCACCACAAAAGCAGTGGAAGCTTATTTAAAATTTTAAGCCAACACCATTAAAAGTGCAGTGACATTTTCTTTACGTAAAAGTGAAACACGACAAGCAGTAAATAAAATTTTTTTCAAAATTAATCCAAAAGCTAGAAGACAACGAGAATTTGACCAAAACAGGATGGCAGAGGAACAGCCTCAAACTGCAACTCTAAATTTGGCCGACGAACTAGCCAGGAAAGATGCCCAACTGGAACGCTTGAGGTCTGCATACATGGAATTGCAGCAACAACAACAGCAGCAACAACAACAGCTCCAACAACAACAGTTCCAGCAACAACAGTTTCAACAACAATTCCAACCACAACAGCATAGTCAGCTCGAAAGAATTTATAAAAATGTTGCATACCTACCAACATTTACTGGTATAGGAGACATAACAATAAACTCCTTCCTTAGCAGCGTGGAGTATATGCTTTCCAGCATAGAAGAAGAGGAACTTAAGAAGGAAGCCACAAAGGCCATTTTCTACAGGAATATACAGGGAGACGCAAAAAACGTAGTAATCAACGTACAGCAACCCGACAACTGGCAGATAATAAAAAGGACTTTGAAGCTGAGATACCGACCGAACTTGGAACCTCATCAAATCTACAGGAAAATAAATGAACTTCGAGTTAACACCGTAAGTGAATTAGCTATAGAATTACAAAATCTAAAATATAAAAATGATGAATTAAGTGTATATTATCAAGATGATCAGTGTATAGATTTGTCTAACGTTGACAGTTTACTTGTAAATATAGCCAAAGAAATTACACAGGGAATACTTTTAGATAAGATATACCCCGAAAGAGATCTAGGTACCATAATAGAGATTATGATAAACCGTAGATATGAAGATAGCTGTATTAGGCAAGAATTTAGAAAATTTCGCGGAAATTATTCCAGTACCTTTAAACAAACAAATAAAACTAATAGCTCAAACCCAAACTATAATAGAAATCAGAACAAAGGGCATGGCAATTTTAATTTTAGACCCAATAATAACGAATATAATTATAATAATAGATATATGAATAGTTCAGGGCAATACAGACAGAATAATAATGGAAGGATTAACAATTTTAATAAATATTCAAATTCGGGTAATTTCCAAAGGTTCACACAGGCAGGACACCCTGGGCCAAATTTTTACCAAAACCGTTTAAATCAACCCAGGCAAAGCCAAACTGAACCCATAGAAATAGATAACATTCAAACGCATAGGCAAATAAATGAAGTTAATTATAATGAAAATAATCAAGTAATTAATAATATTCAAAAAACCGCCCAGTTAGGAAACCCTAGAACAAAAGGCAGCCAATATCGCTTGCCGACACCTAGGCAAGAACGAAACGGAATTTTTGAACATAATAGTGAAGAAATAAACTATGACCAATTGGCAGGACACTCGGAATCGAACCTGTGTCACAGTAACACAGCTCCACCCCGACAAAGCCAGGATCAGTTTTTTTTCGAACGACATCAGATTACCTACCCATCATAACCATAACAATTAAAAATAAGAAATACAACGCATTAATAGATACAGGTGCGAATATAAGTATAATTGATGAAGATATAAAAGGATTTGAGAAAAAGCTATTAAAAGAGCCACTAGAATTTAGTACGATAAATGGAAAGGATATAATTAGATTTGAAGTATTGACAGACGCACCCTTAGAATTCAATGTAGAGAAAACTGCGAAAATAAAATGGAAAATGACGAAATTAATAGGAAGAAAGTATGAGTTCATTATTGGTATTGATCTGATGAATTGTTTCAACACAATAATGGATTTAGTAGAAGGACAAATATCTTTTAATAATAAAAAAACTAGTTTTATAATAAATCCGTACAAAACCGTTAAAATTTGTGCATTAGAAGCAGCTAACTTTGATTGGAATAGAATACAATTAGACCACTTAAATAAAGAAGAATACGACGCAATAGTAAAAGTCTTGAGTAAATTTAAAGGATTATTCTTCAAAGAAGGTGACCAATTAACTAGCACAATGGAAATCCAACACGAAATTCGAACGGTGACAGATGAACAAATAAATTCCAAATTATACCGGTATCCACCACAACACGAAACGGAAGTAAGGAAACAAATAAAGGAAATGGAAGAACAGGGAATAATAAGAAAAAGTTGTTCCAGATATTCAAGCCCTTTAATAGTAGTACCGAAAAAAGTTGATAATTCAGGAGAAAAAAAATACAGGATCGTAGTCGACTACAGAAAACTCAACGAAGTGACCATTGACGACAAATTTCCACTACCAAATATAGACTCAATTTTAGACAAATTAGGAAGAGCTCAGTACTTCACAACATTAGACCTTGCGAAAGGGTACCATCAAATTTTAATAAGGGAACAAGATAGGGAAAAAACCGCTTTTGTTACACCACATGGGCTATATGAATTCATAAGGATGCCATTTGGTTTAAAAAATGCCCCAGCAACCTTTCAAAGACTCATGAATGAAATACTACGTGACTTCATTAACAAAACATGTGTAGTTTACCTCGATGATATCCTTATATTCAGTACATCTCTTCAAGAACATATTAAATCAATAACAGACATTTTCAGAGTTTTGAAACAAGCCAATTTAAAAATACAGATAGATAAGTGCAACTTTATGAAAAGAGAGACAGAGTTTTTAGGCCATATTCTAACAAAGGAAGGACTCCAACCAAATCCCAATAAAATTAAAACAATTCAGGACTTAACTTTACCAAAAACCGAAAAACAAATTAAAAGCTTTCTAGGACTTACGGGATATTACCGTAAATTCGTGAAAGATTACGCAAAAATCGCCCAACCTATAACAAAGTACTTGAAGAAAGGAGTTAAAATAAATGTTCGAGATCCAACTTATATAGAGGCTTTTGAAAAGCTCAAATTACTTATAATTTCGCATCCTATTTTGAGATATCCAAATTTTGAGAAACAATTCACGTTAACAACAGACGCATCAAACTATGCTCTAGGCGCAGTTTTATCCCAAGAGGGACACCCAATTTGTTTCGCCTCAAGAACACTAAATAATCATGAACGAAATTATTCTGCTACAGATAAAGAATTTCTCGCCATATTATGGAGTGTGCAGTATCTTCGACCTTATCTCTATGGGAGAAAATTTAAAATCCTTACAGATCACCAACCGATAAAATTTCTACATTCGAAATACAGAGGAAAAGATATTTCCCCAAGACATCAGCGATGGCTACTGAAATTAGGAGAATACGACTTCGAAATAGAGTATATCAAAGGAAGAGAAAATAGAGTAGCAGATTTTCTAAGTAGACTGGAAAATGAGAAAGGCGAAAATAATTTTAAGGATACAGAATCCAATTTGAATGTAGTATACAATATTGAAGAAGACAACTTGTCAATGATGACAATTCACTCTGCGGATGAAAATCTCTTAGATCACTTTTCCATAAAAGAAGAAATAGTTAACAAATACAAAACTCAGCTAATTTTAACCAATAATAAAACAGAGGAATCAAAAACATTGCATGGAAAAAGAATTATTTATATAGCAGAATGTGACTTTAATGTAATGGGTGATATATTTAAGAATTATATCACTAAAGGAAAGATAGGCATATATTCAGAACTTTCAGATCATAGTTATAACATAGTACAGGAAAAACTTATAAGTATGTTTTCGAATGATAACCAAATTGAATTTATCAAGTGCACGATGAGGGCACAAGATATTGAAACGGAAGTAGAAGCAGTTAAGCAAATATCCTTTTATCACATAAGAGAAAGCATACATTCGGGAATCAATGAAACCTACAACAATATTAAAAATAAGATATATTTTCCAAAACTTAGGGAACTAATTCAACTAGTAATAAATCAATGTGACCTTTGTCAACTAGTTAAATATGATAGGCATCCGATTAAAAATAAATTTCATCTTACCGAGACACCGTCGAATAAAAACCAAATTATACATATCGATACATATGTAATAAAAGGCCATCACTTTCTAACAACAATCGATAAGTTTTCTAAGTTTGGAGCTGCTTATTCAATAAGCGACAGGAATCACTTAACCATAATAGAAAAATTAGAAGAACACATTACAAAACTCGGAAAACCAAATAAAATAATAGCGGATAATGAATTTAAAGCATTAAGAATAAAAGAATTTCTAATAGAGCAAGGGATAGAGTTACACTTAACAAAACCAAATAGCCACACTGGAAACTCAGACATAGAAAGATTTCATAACACTATAGCAGAAAAATTTAGAATTTTATATCAAACAAACAGAGATTTACCGATACCTCAATTAATTCAACGAACAATAAGAAATTACAACGAAAGGTTTCACTCTAGCATAAAATACACACCAAAAGAAGTACAGGAAGGACTTATAAATTTGGATAAAATCAAGCAAAATTTAGAAGAATGTAAGAAAAAGAAAATTGATAGATTTAATTTAAATAGAGAGGAGTACAGGGAAACAAGAGAAGAAGGATTTGTAAAAAACTACAAAGCACTAAGACATAAAGAACAGCCAAAATACAAAAAGGCTAAATTAGAAGGAATACACCCGAGTAATATTAAAAGAGCGTTAAAATTTACAGATAATAGCCATCTTCACCCTGATAATAATGTGGACACCAATGACTAAAGGAGAACTGACTACCAAACGACTTACGGAGCAAGCAGGATTTATAAACATCTACATGAAAAACATAGATATAGTTAAGGAATCGGACATAATACTACATATAGTGAACTTACATGAAATAGAAAATATTTTAAACCAGATGAAAGAAAATATCAATTTGCTGAAAACAAAAAATAAACATTTACTTCAATTAGAACTGTTAGATGCGAAAAACAAATTAGTTACTCTAATACCAAAACAAAACCGACAACGAAGAGGACTCATTAACGGAATAGGAAGTATATCGAAATTTTTATTCGGGACTATGGACGACGAAGACAGACAAAGCATTCAGAAACATATTTTAAGTATAGATGAATTCAAAGAGAATAATAACCAACAAATACTAATTAATGAATATTTTAATGAAACTATAAGCCATCTAAAAGTTATAGTCAAAAATGATAGAAAAATAATAGAAAGAGAAGTAAACTCTATCAATAAATTTTTAGAAACCGAAAATGATAAACACGTATATTTAGAACAACTATCAAATATACAGTTAATTAAGAATAGAATAGAAAATCTACAGGATAATGTAATATCCTCAAAATATGGAATTGCTCATCCTAGTATATTGACTGCTAGTGAAATAGAAAAATATGCAATAGATTATAATAAACTAAAATATATTCAGACAGGAACTACATTTTTTAATAATTCATGTTTAATTTTTGGTATAAAAATACCCAAAACATTTATAACTGTTAAGCTTAAATATATTGTTCCACTACCAAATGATCACAATGACGAGATAGACTCTGTAATAGAGCAAACAATTGAGTTTGAAAATAAAACATACAAATATGAAGAAAATAAACACCTAAAGAATTTAAAATTAAGCAATCACTGTCTAATAACAAATAACTGTCAACTAATAAAGAATAATGACTTAGAAATTATACAATTAGACATAGATACAATCATAATTAAGAATGCAATAAATATAAGTATCAATCAAAATTGTAATTTTGAAAAAATTATGCTAAACGGAAATTATATTATAAGTTTCAATAATTGTTCAGTTAGAATAAAAGACTATTATTTTTCAAATATAATTGAAAACATACAAGAAAAAGAAATTGTTGAAAATGTACACATAGAAAAAAACTTCTCTCATAAAATAACATTTCAAGAAATCAAAACATTAAATAGCAATAATTTTAAAAATATTAAAGCACTACAATATCATAGTAATATATCGTATGGACTTTATCTCCTATTAACAATAATAATTATTATTATCTTAATTTTTGTAATTGTAAAGCAAAGATATATCAAAATAATATTAAATAAAAGAATTCAGGAGAATTCTAATCTAAAGGAGGGAGAAGTTAAGTACATAAAACCAAATACTAACACTTACATTAAGAATGACCCTATAGATGAATTTATTGAAAATATAATTACTAACAAATAAAGCCAAATGTAATATAAAACCCATTTCCGATTTGCTAAAAGAAATTATAATTAAATTAATAAATCAAAATTATTTTTCGGTCGCAATTCCAAGAATTGCAACCGTCCAAATTTAATATTAAAGAATTAACTAAATTAAAGCACTAAATAACAATATTTATTTTTCGGTCGCAATTCTGAGAATCACAACCGTTTAAATTTAAATAACATTTCACCTATAAAATATTTTTCATTAAATATTGTCAAATTGCATTTATTGCATTTCCGTTCCCAAACGAAAATGCAATATTAAAATTCCATAGAATAATTAACAAAAAAACAATAATTTTAATCTATAAGAAGCGATTGTAATTTAGAATAAGTTAGTCTGATTCCTCCCGCCGGTCAACAAGTGTCAAAGCTACAATTAAAAATAAATAAAGTTTATTAATAAAAAAAAATAAAATAACAAATTGAGTTTTTTTTTAATAAAAACCAAACGCGGAAACATAATTCACGTCCACAGCAGCATACCTGGGTATGTACATACGTTTTGTATGGGGAATGGTACGTCGTTAGCATAAAAATGCTAATTACGTATCTACCTGGTTTGTTGGAATTTCCGAATTATTTTTTTAGTTTGTTAGAAATGGACAAAAGGCTAAAAAATTTTATGATAACCAATTTCATCCTCACAGTCATTGTTTGTGGAAAAAAGTGGTTGTATAGGTAGATGACATACGTATATAATAAATATATAATATAGGCAGGTAGAAACATTTATTGTTGCGGAAATTTCATTCTTTGTAGTATCGTCAGAAAATTTAGTTTACATTTGTGATTCGAAGTGAAAAGACGTTTCTGTTTATTTTGTGGAAATAAAAAATATTAAAAGTGAAATGGCTGATGGTGAATGGCTTACTCCGCGACAACTAAGCGCACTTTCGTACGAAGAACAACAAGCATATATTCGGCAAGCGCTTGAAGAGAGCCAAGAAGAAACAAGTGACCACGATTCAATAGTTGGTGACGAGGCTTTAGGTGATATTGGTGGAGATGACTCAGACGTTGAAGAACACATGTTACCAGAATATGACCCAGAGGGCGACAGTGATTCTGATGAAGATCTTGAAGATGCACCAATTGAAACTGGCGAAGTTTTTACTGCCAGAGATGGTAATGTTTGGTCCTCGATACAACCACAACCTGTAAGATTCCGTACGCACAACATTCTAAGAAGTGCAGAATCTGGACCAGTACGGGCAACGCAGGGTTTGACCATTGCAGAAACGTTCCAATTGATAATGTCAAACGAAATATGCGACATAATTATTCGTGAATCAAATCGAAAGGCAAGGCAATTTTATGATATTGACAACGCAAAACATCCAACAAGAGAACCGAGATCATGGATTCCCATAACAAAAAATGAATTTGATGCATATTTGGGCCTACTTTTGCTAAGTGGCGTTACACATTCTGGTTACGTGCATACGAAAGATTTGTGGAAAACTACTTCACACCCACTATATCGTGCCGCAATGAGTGTACGACGATTTTGGGAAATAAGCCGCTTCATACGTTTTGATAATGGAAACACACGCCAGCAACGAAAACAAACTGACAAAGCAGCAGCAATATCGGACGTTTTTTTGATGCTTAACAGCTGTCTTCGTAGATATTACGTGGCTGGAGCCAACGTCACCGTAGATGAACAATTGTATGCTTATCGTGGTGGAACTGGCTTCACGCAATACATACCATCAAAACCTGCCAAATATGGAATAAAAGTGTGGTGGGTGTGCGACTCCATTTCTTCCTATCCATTGCAGGTACAATGAATATTGTTGAAAATTGTAGAAAATCTAAGTAACTAAATTGAATATAATTTTTCAATGCAGGGACAAATCTATACAGGAATGGCACCGTCTGGTGAACGTGAAAGAAACGTTGGCGAAAGAGTAGTAAAGGATTTATGTGTCAACCTTTTTGCTGGAAGTGGAAGAAATATTGTATGTGACAACTTTTTCACTAGCTACAACTTGGCAAAAACTTTGATGTTAGACAACAATTTATCTATATTGGGTACTTGCAACAAAAGGCGTACATTCGTGCCAGCAGCATTTGCCAACCCGAAACGACGAGAGGCTGAATCATCAATGTTTGGGTTCTGTAATCCCGTTACGATGTGCTCGTACGTTCCCAAGAAAAACAAGGCAGTTGTAATGTTGTCCACTACTACAGAAACGACCGGTCCTAAGAAGAAGCCATTGCTTATATTGGACTACAACAAAACCAAAGGTGGCGTTGATAACATGGACAAGTGCTTGTCCGAATTTAGTACGAAGCGGCGCACAAATAGATGGCCTCTGGCTTTCTTTTATAATATTGTGGACGTTGCTGCGTTTGCTGCATACGTAATATACATTGACAACAACACTCACCTGAAGACATCTACAAACCGCCGTAGGATGTTTCTCCATCAGCTTAGCGAGCAATTGTGCAAGCCAGAAATGGAAAGAAGGGCGAATAACAGCAGAATATCCAGAGTTTTTTCAACGCGCAACGCCATCGAAGCCATGAAAGGTGGGCCCATCGGAGTTGTGGATGCTGAGGCACATGCATCGGAGGAACGTGATAGTACGGGCCGGCTAAAAGTAAAGGGGAATTGCTACATCTGCTCGAAACGACGCCCTACTCGTAAAGCATGCACATTATGCAACAAACCAGTGTGCGCAGAGCATTCCAAAGACTTACCTCAATGCGATAGATGTATTTGAATTTCAATAATTTTAAGCAAAAAAATTAAAACTGACATTATATAATAATAATAGAAAAATAATTACAAAACTTAGCTCAAAATAAACTATACTTTTATATTATATTATCATATTTGCATGCGTTTTACTATACATACCCAGGTATGTATTCTGTTGACTTAAGGGTGCAACTTTGTAAATGGGCTTTATCTTCCGAACGGATGATCTAATCCTAACCAAACTTGGAACTATTGCGTAAAACAGTTTTGACTAGGATATCAAGAAATTTCAAGTCGATCCGGTTGTCCAGTTTAGAGCTACAGCGTTTTCAAAACTAAAAACATACCCAGGTATGTTGCCGTTGACATAAAGGATAAACCTCCATGTTTACATTGTCGCTTGATCTTAAAGCCAATGGCTTTGGAAAAAGCGGGAGAGTATGGAATATTTGGAATAATTACTCATCAGACATGGAATTTCATACCACCCAAAATTGATTTAACTTGTAAGAAGTGAATAAGTTGCACTTTTCGTATTCTAATTTGTTAAATAATACGGTTAAATAGTTAATATTCCTAGTCACTAGTATCCACCGTCAACTGTGGTAAAATCGAACAAAGAACGCTGATGAGATGGTGGAGCGACCTCGAAATCAGTATTGATCCGTTCTGCTAGTCTGATGAATAAATTGTTTCAAATAAAAAAGTACTCTCTTAATAAAATAATGAATTTATCCAAATATAATTTCTTAAATTAAAAAGAAGTGGGTAAACTCAGATTTGAACTTAAGCCATAAAATTTTCATTTCAATATAAACCTTAAACAGTTCAACAATTACAATTAATTATTAAAAACGAAGGCAAGCGTAATAAACCTCCATGTTTACATTGTCACAGGTGGTTGAATACTAAGAAAGTCAATTACAACACAAAAATAAAGTAAACAAAAAATGGAAAACTGCTTGATCTTAAAGCCAATGGCTTTGGAAAAAGCGGGAGAGTATGGAATATTTGGAATAATTACTCATCAGACATGGAATTTCATACCAACCAAAATTGATTTAACTTGTAAGAAGTGAATAAGTTGCACTTTTCGTATTCTAATTTGTTAAATAATACGGTTAAATAGTTAATATTCCCAGTCACTAGTATCCACCGTCAACTGTGGTAAAATCGAACAAAGAACGCTGATGAGATGGCGGAGCGACCTCGAAATCAGTACTGATACGTTCTGCTAGTCTGATGAATAAATTGTTTCAAATAAAAAAGTACTCTCTTAATAAAATAATGAATTTATCCAAATATAATTTCTTAAATTAAGAAGAAATGGGTAAACTCAGATTTGAACTTAAGCCATAAAATTTTCATTTCATAAACCTTAAACAGTTTAACAATTACAATTAATTATTAAAAACGAAGGCACGCGTAATAAACCTCCATGTTTACATAGTATGGAATATTTGGAATAATTACTCATCAGACATGGAATTTCATACCAACCAAATTGATTTAACTTGTAAGAAGTGAATAAGTTGCACTTTTCGTATTCTAATTTGTTAAATAATACGGTTAAATAGTTAATATTCCTAGTCACTAGAATCCACCGTCAAAAGTAGTAAAATCGAACAAAGAACGCTGATGAGATGGCGGAGCGACCTCGAAATCAGTACTGATCCGTTCTGCTAGTCTAGTAGTGTATTTACACCGGTTCGCTATCAAGTTTTTCATATAAAATAGTGCTCATGCCTGGCTGGGAAACGTGATCGTTAAAAATATATTTTGTTAGGTAATTAAGCGTATTTATTATGGAAATGCGTTTTCCATCCTTGGATGGTTTTTGTATTAGGAGGTTTCATAAAATTTGTATTGTGTATTAAGGGGTTTCAAAAAAAATGTATATGTAAAATTTTTTTTTGTTTTCACATGCCTGATTTGAGAGTCAGTCAGGGCATCTCTATTGAATATCCCCCCTGAAACTTCTGTACGAACACCCCTACCCGGGCACCTATATTGAGCAACTCTGTTGAATGTTTGTCAGGAAGCTGGAAATTTTCTTCATAGGTACAAAATATTTCACCGAGTTAAATATGAACCTCCCTACTAATTTTTTTTCAGTTTTGATTGCTGAAAGAAAATGAAACTAATATAAAAAGGGCATTTCGGTCTATTTTTATTACCCTTATCCTTTTGTCTATTCATTAGCATTTTCTTTTTATTGCACTTGATAAGATGCATTAACTTAGGGCTTGTGTTTTTTCTTATGTTTAAAGTAAACCATAAATGTTTGACTGTCTCCTCTATTGTCTGTCTTTTTTTAATGAAAAATAAGGGTGCGAGAAAGTGAAACATTGTCTATTTTTAAATGCATTCATATGTCGTGTATGTATGTGATCACATTTATATTGCTATTAGTCAGTTTGAGTGAGCTCGTTAGAATATTTTATTATATTACGCATGTGTGCGTGTGATTGTATTAGATAATTTTCTATCGGTACCCTACCAGTTATGTTGTTGCACTCTCTCTATTTTAATTTGACGAAAAAAGGTATGAGAAAAAAAATTTTAAAAAAGTGAAACATATGCTGACTATTTTTAAATATGTGTTTACATATCCTTAGTTTGAGTGAGTGCAATATACATACAAATTATAACAACTCTTCATATGTTTGCTATACAGCGTGAACGTTTTTATATTAAAAACGTTCCGCTGGACTTTTTCTTCCCACCACCATAATTTTGAAAATAAATCTATTATATAATTAAAACAAAAATATATGTGTTTCATTGATTTTTATTGAATATTTCTTTTACTTTTCAGATGTAGGTATACAATTAAAAATTCTTTTATATAAATTAAAAAGTTTTTGTGTTAATATATATTCATTATAATATAAGTTACATGCGCATATATTAACATCCTGAACGCAATCCTTTGTTATTATATCACAATCATATTTATGTAATTTATTATGAAAATATATGAAAGGAGTATAGACATTACTATACATTCTTAATTCCTCAATCATTCTCAGAAATAATTTCTTGTGTTCCTTGTCGATATGATTACTGTATCCATCTACTAGCTCCTTTAATTCAGCTGATGAAACCATTTTAGATAAAGAAATACCAATGTAGCTCGCAACAGGATGACTAAATAACTAATTGTAATTTCACAGTCAAAGACTATTTATTATAAAGATGTTATTCAAATGAGTAAACAAAGTTTTGAGATGTTTTAATTGTTCTCTTTATTGAGTGATATAAATAAAAAAAAATCCTTTTTTAGTGTTTTACATATTATTGAAATTACAATTTTTACATTTAGTTATATTGTATATATTATAGTATGTTTGTATTAGATTTTTTGCCTCTTCTTCTATTTCCATATTTCTTCTTCGGTAGTATGAGCATGAGCAAGTGTCTGCTCCACATGTTGTATTATCATTCGACCAAGAACAATCTTCATAATGCTCTCCAAATTTGTTTTTTCTTGTTTTCAGACTGCTTGCACTCTCCAGATGTGATTGAATATTGATGAGTTTGTATTTATCTTCATCAGAAACAATATGGGAACATCTTTTTAAGAAATCATATATATCTTTTAATATCATTGTTACTAATGCGTATGACTACATGAGTGCACTAAATGATTATGAATAATCATTAATGTTTTTAGTTTTGTTATTTATACTGTTTTTCATTCTTTGCAATCGATAGAAAATCTAAAACTTACTTACTCATTGCTTTCTACATTATTAATAAAAAGATAACATTAATTTTTTTAATTTTTATTGAAATTATTTATCTAAACTAACTATAAAATATAGGTAATTAGTATGCTTACAATAGTTTTCTAATTTCGTTTGTAAGAGGAATATATTCAAACATTTTATCATGTATAATTAAACAATATGCAGATGTATTAGGTGGAATATTTTTCAAGGTTTTTAGTTCAATTCTAATATTGATTGGTCCAGTTTTCACTGTTTCATTTTGATGAGTAACATCCAAGACAATTATTGGCGCCATAGTTTTAAAATTTTCTCTTGTTAATAGTGGTTGTGGATCGCGTGAATAATAACTTTGTTGAAACTTTAAATACATATCATATAGAATTGCAAAACGATTTCTGTCAAATTTAAGGTTTAAATCATCATACGGATATGTATCAGAGTTAAGATGTACTTTTATATCGGTCAAATCACAATGCTGAAACTTGTTCTCGCTATTTCGAAGTCCTAAGAGCAGGAAGCGTGGTCTTTCGTTTTCAGTGGCTAGCTTAACATTCCATAAAACTGTTGTACTTTCTGGAAGTGAAGGATAGTAATACATATCCCAACTCCTAAAAGCAATGCTTAATGGATGACGATTGTTAATTGCTTTAAACATTTCCAATTTATAAGCATCAGCAAGTTGGATGTGTGGTACTTTCCAAGTAACATTTAGAATCGACAACTTAGTTTTTTCGGTTGATAGTTTAGATTTAAAAACCTGTTTGTCATCTTTAGATCGCAAAAGAATCAATTCATGTTTAGAATTAACTATTATTTTATTGAAATCTTCAGCAAATCCAAGCAATAGTTTTAGTGGAACACAAAAATTGAAATAGCCGTCTACAAGTGTAAGATCATCATTTTTGAATGGTGACCATCCTGCGTTTAGTAAATTATCACTTTCAGCTTTATTCAATGATACATAGTTCTTTAATTCTGTTGCAATACCCAAGTGACGAGTGCGATCAATTTCTACTCCATTGATTTCATATCGAATCTCATCAAATAGATGTCCTACACAATTGTTTAAAAGTTGTATAGATGTTGAAACTGTTGAGTCTTCCTTTGTTGCAAGTCCTTTGATATAGAGAAGACTTTCGCTTGGTAAAACATACAAATCTTGATTTTGAATTGTGATACGAATTTCATCATTATTTTTAAATGACTGCAAATATGATGTATAGCTATGATATTCTTTTTTAATAATTGAATTCTCAAAATGTGGTTTTTGTAAAATATTAATAATATTACTCATTGCTCGTTCAACGTTTCTTAATTTTTTATATGAAATCCCAAATTTCTTAAAAGCTCCTTATTGTCCTCACGAAGATTATTATATTTTTGCTTCTTTATGGTTCCTTTAATATGTTGTTTTTTCTTTTTTGTCTGATTATTAAAATTTGGTTGCTTTCTGGTTTCGTCTTCCGTTGGCAAAGATAAAATGAATGGCGAACGCTTCTGCAATTCAGTTTTATTATATATAATCATTCTCTCATAGGCTTCAAATGTAATCGTATTGTAATTTTTTCACCACGAAAATTTATTAAGTTTCCGTCTTGATCAATAACTTTCAAAACAAGACTATTTATTGTTCTTGCATTTACAGGTAGATATATTACATTAGTCGGAGCCTCAGTTATTTTGTAACCTGGGCTAACGTTAAGTGAAAACTGATGCAAAATATGTGCGGACATGTTATTTATATATGATCCGCTGACAATATTACATTCAACGATTACTGTATTAATTTTAGTTATATCAATTGTTTTATCGGAGTAATGTTCTATACCAGGCTTCAATACTCTGGTACTAAAACCTAATAAGGATCCGATTGATCTCGTTTTATTGAAATAAATTGTGTCTGTAGTGCTTTTTATGCATGTTTGCAAATTATTATAATTTGCTCGTACATCAAGGGTTCCATTTGCGATTATAGTATGGTATTTATTTTCTAGTACTTCAGCTATATCTGATAATTCGTATGATCCAACTGGAACTTCTATCTCGTGGTTACCAATATGAAATAAATTGTTTTCTACATCAACATTCGGAATTGAGTGATATGTGTCAAAACTTATTAGGCCGCAAACATAATTTTCATTTAGTTCGATTGGTGGAAAATAGTTTGCAACAAGATTTGAAGAGTCTCCGTTTAATGTTAATGTGATTGACATTTTAACGTTTGATGAGTGAATAGTTTATTATTAAAAATAACACTGATTTTTATAATGAAGTATTATCGATATTAATCCAAGAGTTGTGTTCTGACGAAAATCCCAACCATTTAACGTAAACCATATTTCTTCTTCTTTTTAAAATTTTTTCAACTAAATATGTTTCTGGAAATTTAGTTTTCATTAGCTCATGCTCGTAAAAGCCACCTTTAATTTCATGTCCTTGATAGTCTTGCAATATATAGGTATTAGGATTTGTATTTTTTATAGTTTTAATTTTAAATATTTCTGTAGTCCAATTTGGTGTGTAACCTTTTTCAAATGTATGCTTATATTTACTTATTCGAACATTATCATTTACCTTAAACTTTGGTTTTTTAAATACTTTTAAATTGTTGTAGACTGTATTCAATAAAAAAGTTTCATTTGAAGAATTTACTTCATTTGGGGTCATCTGTATTGTTCTATGAAATGTATTATTATATTTATCAACAAGTTCTTGATATTTGTTTATTCATTTGTATGATCCCTGGTAACTAAACTCTTTCCACATCATTCCTTTTAAAGTTCTGTTAAATCGTTCTACTATGTATGCCTTTAGAACACTATAAGTTGAATAGTGATTAATTTGATTAGATTGCATAAGTTGATGAAATTGATTATTAAAAAATTCTTTGCCATCATCTGTTTGTAAATTCTTTGATTTTCTGTTGTTATTAGTGAAAATACTTTTCATAGCATTCGCTACGTTGCATGCAGTTTTATTTTTTATGGCTACAGCCCATGCTTTTTTGGAAAAGGTATCTATTACTGTTAGAAGGTATCGATATCCATTATTATGTATTGCATAGTTCCCCATTTCAACCAAGTCCGCCTGCCATAAATCATTAATTCCTTTCATTATAACTCGTCTTCTTTTAAAATTTTTTCGCGCTTGTTTGTGCAGCTCGTTAACTATTTCTCTCTTATCCACGTTCATTTTGTATATGATAGTGTATGTCGACGATCTTCTTATATTATATATGTATGACAATCACTTGGCTGCCTTAATTTTAGGCCATTCAAGCTTTCGTTTTTTTACATCATCTACACCAACATTTTTATTAATCCTTTTGAACATAAAATCTTCAA
Organism: Gymnocheta viridis; assembly: GCA_956483585.1. Lineage (NCBI taxonomy): Eukaryota > Metazoa > Arthropoda > Insecta > Diptera > Tachinidae > Gymnocheta > Gymnocheta viridis. Next base: position 32,216,779 of record OY101443.1, read on the forward strand.
TTTTATTAAATCTTTCTTCAATATTTTTTATAAAGTCTTTATTTGCAAAGTGTATTTGGTTCTCTACTACTTTTTCAATAAGTTGAACATCTTCATCAATTTCTTTTGTAATCGTTTTTTGTAATTTTTTTATTTCACTTCCAATAATATTTAATTTAGAGTCATATCCATTTTTAAGTTCTTCAATTTTATTTGAAAAGTTAATATTTTCATTGTGAAACTGCTCCTTAAAAATCTTTATCGTGGTATATATTTGTTGCATATCTCTTGTTATGTTATTTATTTGTAAACTAGCGGATACCCGGCGTGTGCTACTACGCAAAGAAAGGAAAAAGTTTTGTAAATTTAAAGGAAAAAATGAACTTTGTTTATTTGAAAACTGTTTTTATCTTAGTGCTAAAGGATAAACAATATTTTTAGTTTTATTGTGAGGTGTGTAGACATAAAGATTTTTCGGCGTTCCAACTCTGGAGCAAGCCACATACAATTGACCATGCGAAAAACAGGAATTTTCTAAGTTCAAACCAGCAACACTCAGCGATTGGCCTTGAGCCTTGTTGATTGTTATGGCGAAAGCCAGACGCACTGGAAACTGCAATCTCTTGAAATTGAATGGTAAATCAGTTGAAATAATTGGAATTCGTGGTACCAAGACTTCTTCGCCTTTAAATTTGCCGCTGATGATTGTAGCTTCAATTAAATTCTGTGATAATTTTTTCACAGCAAGTCTTGTTCCGTTGCACAATTTCGGTGGATCTAAGTTGCGAATAAGCATCAACGGTGAACCAACTTTTAAATTTAAAATGTGTGGTGGCATTCCAGATGGTTCCAAAGAGTTAAGAAACTCTATCGGATAGTTGACAGCTTGTTCTTCATCTGAAACTGTGTCAATCGATTTGTACTTGACAACTTCACCGGTTAGCTTCAGTTGAATCTGATTGTTTATTTTGTTAACATCGTCATTCTTTGGAGCCAAAATGGCTCGTTCGCACAACCAATTATGATTTCTGAAATTGTCGGCAATATTGGGGAAAACTTTTTGCACAACATTTTGAATAGATGACTCCATTTGACAAAAGTTTTGCGGAAACGTTATTTCATGTGTAGCCGGATCAAACGGAAGTTTTCCATCACCCATATCCAAAAGTTGGTTACCGAATATTTGTGCAGTAGCATCCTGAAGTAAATGCACACGCATATTTGTTGACAATGTAAGTTTCTGTACATGTCTCCAAAGAAATGACTTTTTCAAGCATGCATTAAGTTCATCTGCTGGAGTTGATCTTGGAACCACGGGTAAAGTTTGACGAAAATCTCCTGCAAGTAGCAATAAAGCTCCACCCATTGGTCGGTCATTTTCTCTAAAATCTTTTAAAGTACGGTCAAGAGCCTCAAGAGATTTTTTGTGCGCCATAGTGCATTCATCCCATACAATAATAGAGCTTGTTTTTAATACTACAGCCATGCCAGAGTTTTTACTGATATTACATGTTGGTGCTTCGGTATGGTTTACGTTCAATGGAAGCTTAAGCGCTGAATGAGCTGTACGCCCACCATCCAATAACGTCGATGCGATTCCAGACGATGCTACAGCTAGAGCAATTTCATTTCTCGATCGAATTCCTGCGAGTATCAAATTGAGCACGAATGTTTTCCCAGTGCCTCCAGGGGCATCAAGAAAAATAATACCACCACTTCCGTTAGCTACTTGCTGCATAACTTTTTCAAAAACAAAATTTTGATCGGCAGTCAGCAGTTGTTTTTGAGTATGAACAAAAAGACGCAATTCATCGGAATTATATTGCCGCTCACGTAGCAAATCTCTATCGAGAACATTATTCCGATCACGTATGGGCGCTGGTAGTCCAAGTTGGCAAAGAATTTTATTGTTGATCGAAATACATCTATCCTCAAGTAGTATGAGTGCTTCATTAAAAATGTCATCCGAAAACTGGATTTCAACATCCGGATTCGTGCTACGTGCTCGTCTTAGTATATCCTCACTCATACTTTCTTTATGATTTTCCCAAAGGTTTTTCGGATCGGAGGGTGCGCAAGTCGTTAAAATAATAGCAAAGAGCGTACGAATACGTGACGGAGAACACGTGAGTGCTGCTTCAGACAATGTCATATACCAGTGCTGATCGTTTTCAAGTAAGCCGAGTCGTACTAAAAAACACCACAAAAATACACGAAAACTTTTCCAACTATGTATACAATTTAAAATTACAATTTTTTGTACTGCAACTACTATGAAAAATTTTAGTGTTTTTTTTCATTTAAAAAGTGAGATTCACTTACAATTGAAACCAAAGCTCTAAATCACTCCGAAATTACACGCAATTGATATTTAACAAAAAATTTTCTAATTTTTTTTTTTTTTGTAATACACAAAAATATGTGAGGGATAAAATTTTATCTGGAAATTTAACAAATATGGTTCAAAGAATTGACAAATATGGTTTTTACCTTGGATAGAGAATTTCTCACAGATTTTAAATCTGTTATTGGAATTAAAGTGGACTTAAAAACTTTTTTTTTATCTCAATTTATTCGACAAAAACATTAATTTTTACGTAAGCGTCTTGGGCTAGAATTGATATAGCGCCACATATATTTTTCAGATTGGAAAGGAGGTAAGCCTAAAACCATCCTCTATAAATTCCCTTTTGAATGATACCAGTTTGGACCAAATCAGATATACCCGGTGCGCTTCGCTACCCCCTCTTTATAAAATAAAATTCCTATTGTGAAAATTTAATGACAATCGGTTCAGTAGTTAAGACTATATTACGACTTTTCATTTTTTAAAAAGGGGCGTGGTCCCACCCACTTTTCTCCTGGCACGTAATCCAAATTATGCCAATACCATATGTACCAAATATCATCGATGTAGGTAAAAAAATGCCCAAAATATGGCGATTTGAACTTTTGGGTTATATGGGCGGTGCCACGCCTCTTTGTCCAATCAAAACTTCATATAGCCTATTATTCCTTCCAGAGGCACAGTAACATGCTGTGAAAATTTTAGGAAGATCGGTCCAGGGGTTTGGTTTTCCTAAAAAGGGGCGTGGTCCCACCCACTTTTCTCCTGGTAAGTATTCCAAATTATGCCAATACCATATGTACCAAATATCATCGATGTAGGTAAAAAAATGCCCAAAATTTGTCGATTTGAACTTTTGGGTTATATGGGCGGTGCCACGCCTCTTTGTCCAATCAAAACTTCATATAGCCTATTATTCCTTCCAGAGTCACAGTAACATGCTGTGAAAATTTTAGGAAGATCGGTCCAGGGGTTTGGTTTTCCTAAAAAGGGGCGTGGTCCCACCCACTTTTCTCCTGGTAAGTATTCCAAATTATGCCAATACCATATGTACCAAATATCATCGATGTAGGTAAAAAAATGCCCAAAATATGTCGATTTGAACTTTTGGGTTATATGGGCGGTGCCACGCCTCTTTGTCCAATCAAAACTTCATATAGCCTATGTCACCCGCCTGAATATTCTGAAGATTCTCTGAAAATTTCATCAAAATCGGCCCACCCGTTTCCGAGTCTATAGCGAACATGGGTACAAACATTTTTGTATTTTATATATATAGATTATACTTGTATGTTTTTATTTTCGAATTATTTAGATTATTCTTAATCGAACTTTCTCCAAATTTATTTATGTAACTCATTTTTAATATATTATATTAGCTGCTCTCAATTCTTCAACAATGGAAATTATTTCGTTTTTGTGATTATTATGACCAGCACTTTTCGATGAAAGAAGTAAACGTAATCTGTCAACTAATTCATTAGGATCATCCCAATATATATAGCTTGGCTTACAGTTGTCTACAGATTTTAACGACAATCCACTGCCTTCCTTTAAAATATTTGGTTTCGCAGTAAATAACTGTTTTATTATATTGACATATTTATATGCTCGAGTACCTTTAATTTGACCTTTTGATTGATATTGACGCTTGTGTGCATTTGTACGCTTTAAAAGTTCTTTATAATTTTTCAAATCATTTTTGGTGACTAATTCGAATAATCCTGGGGTCATTTTCCATGTTGTATTTCCTATTTGAATAGAATTATCTACATTAAAATTTAGCTCATTATTTCCATATCGCCACTTTCCGCTTTCATCTATATTGAAACCATAAACCATATCTAACTTTTTATTACTCAGGAGCAATTCTATATTTTCAACTAATGAGGACTTATTAATAACGGACACTTGATGTTTGCTCTTATAATAATCATCATCATCACTATCAATTTTTACATCCAACTTTTTTATTTTGTTGATAGGACTGTAAATAGTTATATTATCATCATATCCCTCAGCATCATCAAAATTATCAGAACTGCGATCGGATGGTAGTGATGGAAGTTCTGAATCTGATATGTCATTATTTGATTGATAATCATCTGATTTGTAATCCTGAGTTTTTTTAATTATCTTATTTATAGGTTTTGTTTCAGTTGTAAATGTATCTTTCAATAAATCATCGGATTGATAATCATCAATTTTTTTAATTATCTTATTCAGGGGTTTTGTTACAGGTTTAAATGTATCTTCCAATAAATTAAACCTATCTGCTTCATGTAATTTTATATTTTTCAGCTTTTCTTTTAATATCGTTCTTGTCTTAACAATATCTTTTAATAATTTGTTATTATTCATATCGAACCGGTTTGTATCTGTTGTGAACTGCTTTGTATCTGGTTATGAACTGCTTTTTATCTGCTCTGTATCTGCTTTTTATCTGGTTTGTATCTGCTCTGTATCTGCTTTTATCTGGTTTGTATCTGCTCTGTATCTGCTTTTATCTGGTTTGTATCTGCTTTTATCTGGTTTGTATCTGCTCTGTATCTGCTCTAAACAAATCTCACTTACAGTTGTATGAATTTATCAAAACCTTTTCTATATCGCCCTGTATTTATTGAATCGTCTTTACTGACAACAACGAACCCATATTTGTCTTTCCAGCACTCACTACATATATCTGTAAATTCTTTAAATGTCATATCTCCAATAACATGGTCATTGTATATATGTCGTAAATTCATTTCATCTTGTTTAAAAATTATAATCATATTAGCATTATCACGTATTAGATGCTTTGGAATTTTCGTATACGTTTGACATAAATAAAAGCAATCAATATGTTTATGTCTACCCATGCAAAAGTAATCTCTTATATTATCTTGTTTGCCACAAATGACGTCATCAAATATTATTATAGAATTAGAATTTGCCTCAGCTGGACTTAGAACTTTTTCGTTTTCCGAAAATGTAAAAAGATTAATTCCTTTTATTGGATCGATCAGTTTCTTAAGGTAGCAGTATTTAGGTTGATATAAAGACTTTGAATATATATATAAGTTTCTGAAGCTAAGACCATTAGGACTTTCTATTAGACTAATCATGACGTTAGTTTTTCCACAGTTTGAAGGTCCCACAATTAGTGCTCGTATTGAATTTGTTAATAATGTGCTATGTTTAATTTTAGCTTTCTTTTTTTGTGATATGTCCACATTTCTTACAACAATTTGTTTGGCTTGCTCTATTAATCGCATATTGATAACGGATGTGTCTTATCTATAAATACAATCTTATATAAGGAAATCTCACCATTTCCATTTTTAGTATAGTATAAAACACATCATACACGTATGTTAAAGAAAAAATAAATAAAATGGTTATAAACTACACCAAAGGAAATAAACTAAATCAGTGTAAGGCTGGAAGCGGTTTTGTAAACAACTTAATAGATAAATTGCCGGTTGAACTGCATTTACCTGGTTATCAGTTTTGTGGACCTGGAACAAAACTTGCAAAACGTTTAGCAAGAGGAGATAAAGGCATAAATTTATTGGATGCAGCTTGTAGAGAGCACGATATTGAATATTCACGAACAAGCGATATTAATAAAAGACATCAAGCAGATAAAATATTATCTGAAAAAGCTTGGCAACGAGTAATATCTAAAGATAGCGGTTTCAAAGAGCGAGCACACGCTTGGTTCGTAACAAACGCAATGAAAGCAAAAGTTAAATTTGGATTAGGCATGAAGAATACTAAGCCTCGTGTATCAAAGAAAATTAAGAATAATGTGAAAAAGAAAACACGCAAAGTATGCAATAAAAAATTGTTTTCATCTACTGTCAAACATGCTTTAAAACTTTTGAAAAATGAGAAACCCGATAATATAAGTGATGCTGTTAAGATTACCCAAAAATATGTTCATTCAAATTTTAAAAGGAAGAGGAAAGCTAATATTAGTATACCAAGAGTTATTCCAGTACCAAAAATTGGTGGATTTCTACCATTAATTCCTGTTTTAACAGCTCTATCAGCTTTGGGAGGATTAGCTACCGGAGGATCAGCTATTGTTAAAGCCGTTAATGATATTAAAAATGGAAAACAACAACTAGCAGAGGCTACTAGACATAACAGACATATGGAATCAATTGCTTTGGGAAAAGGTTTATATCTTAAACCGTACAAATCTGGCTATGGCCTTTATTATAACCCAGCTCCAAAAAACTTTTAGATAGTCTACCCAATCGACCTTTAACGGATCTAGATTTAATGAAATATGCTAAGCAACTCAAACATTTTAGAGGTGTTTTTATGCGTAATTGTTTGCCTAAAAAAGCACTAACTCAGGAATGTGGTATTGTTAATTTAGATAATTCCAGCGGTCCTGGAACACATTGGGTAGCCTATTATAAAAATTATAACTATAAAGAATATTTTGATAGCTTTGGAAACTTACAACCACCAGTTGAAATAGTTAACTATCTTAAAACTCCAATTGAATATAATTATGAACAAAAACAAAAATTTAATACATTTAATTGTGGACATTTATGTTTAAAATTTCTATTCAATAAATATCGTATGAAATAAAACAACAATTTATCTTTTTTCTTTTTTCATAATATTTTTTATATTTTTATTTTACAATTGTTTGTTATTATATAGAAAAGTTAACATGCAATTTCTTTAAAAATATCATCATCAGAATCATTTAAAAACTGATGTATAAAATTATTTGAGGTTTGATTATTTATATAATCGATTTGTATAAAAATATCATCATCCTCTTCCATAATTTCTTTATAAATATTTAAATTTGATGATGTTGGTACTGTTGAGTGACAATTTATTTTATAATGTCCCCACGCATAAGTATCAACACCATTTTCACGTATAAATCTCTTATCATCTAAATAACTTAATGTTAGTTTACTTATATATTGTGTATATATTTCATGCACCTTTGATCTAAACACATACATTGAATTATAATATAGTTTTTTCTCCAGCAAACATTTTCTAAAATCATTAATTGATAATTTGTTGGTTACACTCTGTTTTACTCCTTTTATTTTTTTATTTCTGTGTCTATCCTATCTATTTTTATAGAATACATTTTTGCTCGCAAACCAATGAATTCCTTAATTACTTTACCATTACATTCATCTTTCATCATCCCTAATACTTTTTTATTCATGAGTGGGAAATTGAATACATTTTCTTTCGGATATGCAGATGTATCGAAATGCTTTTTGATATCATTTCTAATATCTGCATACAGATCATTTGTTTTAACGTTATATATAAAAGAATCAGTATCCATGTAATTCAAATTAATATTTTCACAATATTTGGGTTTCATGTAATCGTAATGAAAATTATACATTTTCCATTTCGATAGTTCTAAAACAGAAAATCCAATGTAAATGGGTTTATTATATTCAGTTCGCACTCTACTCATTTCAATTGCAACCATTTCGTCATGAATTTTGAGGGAACTATGAAAATTATGTCTAGCAATAAGAGCTCTAGCTCCTAATCGTTTACCTCTACTTTCCCATTCACATACTATTTTAATGTCTTTTCTTTTATCGACATTCTCCATAGTCTTACCATATACAGCGTTGTTTAAGAGTTTAAAAAAGTTTTGCTCAAATGAATTTTTAGCTAATGTTCTGTGATAATTGTTTATATCAATATATTTTTTCAACCAATTAGACTGACTAAATTCAAGAATTCTATGAATTTTCTTTAATACCAATCCATGTTGAATACATTGTTGAAGATTTTTATAATGTATTACATAATTGGTTTTGTTGTTTAAGTCTGTTATTAATTTTCGCTGTTTCATGCTTTCAATTTTCTTGTTTTCTGCACAAAATGGTAAGTCGCTATGATAGTCGTGTAATGTGGTTGGATATTCTAAATCAACTTCCAATATGTAACCCAATGCTGAATCTTCTTTTACATTATTTACATCAAAATTTTTAAAGTTTTCTACCCACTTGAAATTTTTAAAGGGGAGGTATTGAGACATTGCATAACCATATAAGTTATTTACATCTAAATACATCAGGTAATTAGATTCTTTTGTAGGATCATAATCACTAACGTATTTATTATTGGCTACAGAATGTCGTTTACTGCATTGAACAATACCCCCCCTAATACCCCGCACAACAAAATTATACATGTTAATATCAGTTAATAATTCCAACTCAATTTCCGTTGTTTTCAACATTGCATCCCATGACAAGCCCGGACTAGTATAATATTGGCAGGGGTCTAAATTGTAAATGTTTTTACAAACTTTACGGAAATTTTCAAATACATCGCAAAGCAATAAAACATCTACTTTTAAATATAATAGAAGATAGTCCATCAGATTGTTACATTTGAATGTACTCCAAACCTTTTCAGCATGTTCATAATCCTCTACACTACACGGCTCATTAGAAAGTTTATTAAAGAAGCATGAACGGGGTGGTAGATGTGTTTCTTGGAGACGATTCACAGAATCTAGATAGTCATATGGGAAGACACCTTTACGTTTCATTAAGTTGAACTCATTGTCAATGCAATAAGTTGATTTAACAGTTGACAAATCATCATCGGACAAAAACCCTGCTAGTTTTTCTAAACTCGATGGCATAAACCGACAAGAATCTAGAAAACGTAATTCAAGAGTATTTTTTTCATTTACAGGGATTCTTTTTGATATGGATATATATAATTCCTTATTTAAAGGAATTATATATATATCGCCTTCAATAGATGACAGTTCTCGTACAAACAAATGACAATCGTATGCCGAAAGATTATGGAAAAATATCGGGATGAAGGATGCGATTTGGTACTCTAAATTGCACTTGTTATGTGCGGGGCCTCTATATTCGCCAGTTAAATGGCAATGGTCGGCCACCCGATCTTCAACAGATAAATATTTTTTACAAATGTGACAAATTGTATCCACATTTTGTCTTATCTGTTGAAGCGGTGTTAAGAAGTTCATTGGTTTAACTACACTTAAATAATTATTATATATATCTACACTATCCTTAACTAAATTATCAAAAAAGTGTTTTGGTGAGTTATCACCACTATATATTCTAAATATATCTAAGCTAGAATTAAATGAACATTTAATATAATAACTATAAGCAAATGGAATATGCCTTTGTGTAGATTTCACATTAGCTGAATTTTGAACATTCACTGATTCTAAAATGCTTTCAAAATCAGCGTACACCACAAAAGGCACATCCATTTGCTTCTTAAAATTCTTAAAACTTACTAAATTATTATCTGGGCTAGGCATCTTGGTTACCTTCTTATTACATTGGTCCTTGTGAGTTTTAAGTGATGAATCGGTGTGAAAATGAATAAGGCAGCAATTACAGATGTATATTTTATGAGTATTTTTTGTTAATTGACTTCTTATTAATCTGTAATTAAAAGAAAAAATCATTTTAATATAGTATTAATTTTCAACAATATAAATATTATTCACATACCTTGAAATATTTTTAATCCAGACGTAGTGAAATCGCTCGCCATCTTCCAAAAGTAATAAATTAATGTGATTTGCTTTTTCCTCTGTGGTATAGTAGTATGGGCCCACTACATTATCACCTTCTAAGCCAAACACATTTACACTGATATCAGGGTTGTTAACTTCAAAGGCTTTAATTTTGTTGACAGCGAGAGGGAAATTTAAATTTTTAAAATTTAAAACAGTACTATTTTCCAGTACTATAATTTCATCTTGTATATTATTAATATTATAGGATGTGCATCTATTTGAATTAAGGTCAACTGGATACAATGCCGATATTATAGCCCACTTGAAACAATACTCATCATTATTTTGCACATTAATGCATGCAAACTTTCTCTGCACTGTTGGTGGTAGAGGAATATATTGTGATCCTTTAATGGATTTGTATTCATTAATATTAATTTCAAGGCGTGATATTTCAATTAATGTCCATCCGCTATCACGCTCCTGAAATTCACTCATCTTTTTCACAATAACATCGCACTGGTCACTGTAGTGTTGGAGAATATCGTCTGTTGTTAATGAAATACTGAGGATAACCATTTTAGTTTGATGTGATTTTATATCTATGGTGCACGCATCCTCTTCTTCTTGTATCAGTACGTATTCACAAAATAGTTCGCAATTAAATTTTATGGAGCAATGTTTTTGGATCATATTCTTTAGCAATTCAACCACTTTGGGTTTAATTTCACCCAAAAAGGTTTCAGGTATTAAATTTGTTTTATTGGCATTTTCAATCATATACGTAACGATACGATTTTTAAATACAGACTTGACGCATTTTACGTCACTATCAAATTTTCCTGCACAATTCAATTTATGTTTATTTGTACGTATATGATAACACCAAATTGTTTTTAGAACATATACTCCACAATCTTTGCAATACATATTACTTTCTCCATCTGTTTTTGGATGTTCTATTAAATGTGAATGTCGTTGCCAATCTGTTTGATCTGAAAAACGTATATTACATACGTTGCACATCATTGAAGAACCTTGATGTTGCATCCTCACATGACGTTTTAAGGAACAGTTGTGATTAAATGATTTTTCGCAGATATCACAAGTAAAGATGGCCATTTTTTCGGTTTTAATTTAATTCTTTTTTAACGAAATGGTATAAACTGTTTAAATTTTCAGAACAAGAATGAATTATACTATTTTTCTAAACATCTATTTATACTTAAAACTGTGGGCGTGGTTTTAATGATTAAAAGAGCAAGGTTTTATCAATCAAAGAATTATATATGTATTTGTATATCCTTATACTCATAAATATACGCATTGGTGAGTGAAATAAAAAGAGACAACAACATTACTGGTAGGGGACCGATAGAAAATTAACTAATACAATCACACGCATACTCTTATGTAATGTAAATGTATGTTGTTTTAGTAACCAATTTTATTAATTTCTAATCCAATCTAATTTTTAATGTGTGTAATAAAAATAGAGCTAGATGCGCAGGTGTTTAACAAATTTTCAAGCACCCTTATTTATCATTAAAAATAGCCAGACGGTAGACAGACACTCATAAAAATGTCAATCCTAGAATTTTCAATAAATAAAAAGATCAACCGCAATAAAAAAGATAAACGAAAAAGCCAAATGCAATAAAAAGAAAATGCTAATGAATAGACTGAAAGGATAAGGAATTTCAAAAAGGACAAGGGTAATAAAATTAGAGCGAAATGCCCTTTTTTTATTAGTTTCATTTTCTTTCAGCAATCAAAACTGAAAAAAAATTAGTAGGGACGTTCATATTTAACTCGGTGAAATATTTTGTACCTATGAAGAAAATTTCCAGCTTCCTGACAAACATTCAACAGAGTTGTTCAATATAGGTGCCCGGGTAGGGGTGTTCGTACAGAAGTTTCAGGGGTGATATTCAATAGAGAAGCCCTGACTGACTCTCAAATCAGGCATGTGAAAACAAAAAAAATTTTTACATATAAATTTTTTTTGAAACCCCTTAATACACAATACAAATTTTATGAAACCTCCTAATACAAACAACCATCCAAGGATGGAAAACGCATTTCCATAATAAATACACTTAATTACCTAACAAAATATATTTTTAACGATCACGTTTCCCAGCCAGGCATGAGCATTATTTTATATGAAAAACTTGATAGCGAACCGGTGTAAATACACTACTTAGTCTGATGAATAAATTGTTTCAAATAAAAAAGTACTCTCTTAATAAAATAATGAATTTATCCAAATATAATTTCTTAAATTAAAAAGAAATGGGTAAACTCAGATTTGAACTTAAGCCATAAAATTTTCATTTCAATATAAACCTTAAACAGTTCAACAATTACAATTAATTATTAAAAACGAAGGCATGCGTAATAAACCTCCATGTTTACATTGTCGCTTGATCTTAAAGCCAATGGCTTTGGAAAAAGCGGGAGAGTATTTAATATTTGGAATAATTACTCATCAGACATGGAATTTCATACCAACCAAAATTGATTTAACTTGTAAGAAGTGAATAAGTTGCACTTTTCGTATTCTAATTTGTTAAATAGTTAATATTCCTAGTCACTAGTATCCACCGTCAACTGTGGTAAAATCGAACAAAGAACGCTGATGAGATGGTGGAGCGACCTCGAAATCAGTACTGATCCGTTCTGCTAGTCTGATGAATAAATTGTTTCAAATAAAAAAGTACTCTCTTAATAAAATAATGTATTTATCCAAATATAATTTCTTAAATTAAAAAGAAATGGGTAAACTCAGATTTGAACTTAAGCCATAAAATTTTCATTTCAATATAAACCTTAAACAGTTCAACAATTACAATTAATTATTAAAAACGAAGGCAAGCGTAATAAACCTCCATGTTTACATTGTCACAGGTGGTTGAATACTAAGAAAGTCAATTACAACACAAAAATAAAGTAAACAAAAAATGAAAAACTGCTTGATCTTAAAGCCAATGGCTTTGGAAAAAGCGGGAGAGTATGGAATATTTGGAATAATTACTCATCAGACATGGAATTTCATACCAACCAAAATTGATTTAACTTGTAAGAAGTGAATAAGTTGCACTTTTCGTATTCTAATTTGTTAAATAATACGGTTAAATAGTTAATATTCCTGGTCACTAGTATCCACCGTCAACTGTGGTAAAATCGAACAAAGATCACTGATGAGATGGTGGAGCGACCTCGAAATCAGTACTGATACGTTCTGCTAGTCTGATGAATAAATTGTTTCAAATAAAAAAGTACTCTCTTAATAAAATAATGAATTTATCCAAATATAATTTCTTAAATTAAAAAAAATGGGTAAATTCAGATTTGAACTTCAGCCATAAAATGTTCATTTCAATATAAACCTTAAACAGTTCAACAATTACAATTAATTATTAAAAACGAAGGCACGCGTAATAAACCTCCATGTTTACATAGTATGGAATATTTGGAATAATTACTCATCAGACATGGAATTTCATACCAACCAAATTGATTTAATTTGAAGAAGTGAATAAGTTGCACTTTTCGGATTCTAATTTTTTAAATAATACGGTTAAATAGTTAATATTCCTAGTCACTAGAATCCACCGTCAAAAGTAGTAAAATCGAACAAAGAACGCTGATTAGATGGCGGAGCGACCTCGAAATCAGTACTGATCCGTTCTGCTAGTCTGATGAATAAATTGTTTCAAATAAAAAAGTACTCTCTTAATAAAATAATGAATTTATCCAAATATAATTTCTTAAATTAAAAAGAAATTGGAAAACTCAGATTTGAACTTAAGCCATAAAATTTTCATTTCAATATAAACCTTAAACAGTTCAACAGTTACAATTAATTATTAAAAACGAAGGCACGCGTAACAAACCTCAATGTTTACATTGTCACTTGATCTTAAAGCCAATGGCTTTGGAAAAAGCGGGAGAGTATGGAATATTTGGAATAATTACTCATCAGACATAGAATTTCATACCAACCAAAATTGATTTAACTTGTAAGAAGTGAATAAGTTGCACTTTTCGTATTCTAATTTGTTAAATAATACGGTTAAATAGTTAATATTCCTAGTCACTAGAATCCACCGTCAAAAGTAGTAAAATCGAACAAAGAACGCTGATGAGATGGCGGAGCGACCTCGAAATCAGTACTGATCCGTTCTGCTAGTCTGATGAATATATTGTTTCAAATAAAAAAGTACTTTCTTAATAAAATAATGAATTTATCCAAATATAATTTCTTAAATTAAAAAGAAATGGGTAAACTCAGATTTGAACTTAAGCCATATGTTTATAATTAACATAGTTTGTTATTTATAAATTTATTAGTTTTTGGTTTTATTCTTTTGTCTTTATAAGTCTGATTAACTCTTGCTTATTATGCGTTTTTAGTTTCTTTGCACTCTTAAGTATTTTATTACAATTTTATTCATTATGTAGTCTGTTTGTAAGTCACTCTTGTCTATTATGCATTTTTTGTTAATTTGTTTGTTTTTTGTAGTACGATCACCTTTTATACATTAAATTGCATGCTAAGTATTTTATTCGCCTCAAGTTCATGGTCACACAGCCAATGAACTTAAAATATGATACATAATACCTTAACTGCTAAGTATGTAAAATTAACAGTAAACAACATTTTTTTTATTAGATTAATAGTAATCAATATTTCTGTATAAAAAGAAGAAAAATGTAAATAAAGAGAGCCTTTTTGTTATTGAACATTAAAGAGTCTACATCAAATCATTTCTGCAAACAACTCGGTTCAAGTACTGTTTGTTGTTGAATAAACCTTAACACTTTAATCCAGTTTATGTGCTGAGATTAAAACAAGCATTTAATTAACAAACGAGTTAGTTAACATTTTGGTAACCCCGACGTGATCCTGCTTAAAAGAGGAAAATGGCAACACTTGAGGAGCTGGTGACAAAACAGAAAGCCATCGGCGAGAGGATTGAGACGATCATTAGGAACTACAAGAAGGACCCGTTATCAAGGAAAACAACTGAAAGGTATTTTCAAGAACGGTTGAAAAGGTTGGAGGAAGAGTGGTCAGCATTTGAGGCCAACGACAACGAAATCCGTCTGTTAAAATATCTGCCGATGGATCATGAGTATTTCGCCAAGGGGTACTACGAAGCCATAAGAGATATCGTGGACCAGTACACAGGAGTTCTACAACAAATGATGTTAAAGGTTACACCAACCACTAGGGCAAGAGTCTTGTACAACAGGTGCAGAAGCAGCATCAACAGGAGCTAGTGGGATCCAGGTCGAAGTTGTTAGTGGGATCACAAAGCTGATCCGTAGATAGAGTGCGATGATGGCAGCGCTAGAGCGTTTATTGACGGACGATTTTACAGAAAGAGATGTCTCCAATGCACCCACATTGTAGCAAAATATTGAAGACATACATTTACAGATTTGCGAATTATGCGACGATCCAACAGACCAAGCATATAATATGGAACGATTCATATCACTGGAAACCAATGTAAGAAAATTGGTGAAAAAAGTTACCAGCAGATCCACAGCACCACAGCCATCAGAGTTTGTTCATCATCAGACAGAAAGTATTCCAATGCCAAAAATCACTATACCCAAATTTGATGGAAACCAGATGAAATGGCAGGAATTTCATGATCTATTTTTATCACTGGTTGTCAATCAACCAATGACAAGAGTTCAAAAAATTTGGTACTTACACACTTAGTAGGAGAGGCAGCAAACTTGATAAAGCATTTTGCTGCAACAGAAGAAAATTTTGAAGCCGCATGGACGATGGTCATAGACCGCTACAACAACAAGAGGTTACTAGTCAGCAGATTAGTTCATGAATTGGTCGAAGATGCAGATGATAGAATAAGTGACAACTTTAAAGAGCTTCATGACAAAACTCAGGAGTGCCTTTTAGCGCTACAGAACCTTCAAATTGATACATCATCTTGGGACCCGCTTCTGCTGCATTTATTACTGAAAAGGCTAGATCGAAACACACGATTGCGCTTTGAACAGTCTCTATTACAACCACGAGAAGTTCCAACAGTGAAAGAATTTTTGATGTTTTTGGAAAAACACTTTCAGTCCATTGAAGCAATGGGGGTCAAAAAGAAACACCCAATTTCGAAGGTTTGCACTTCAGTGGTAACTCAAGACGATTCCTGTGTCATGTGCAGAAACGGAAAACACCCCTTATTTGCTTGCAAGATGTTCCTTCAATCATCACCGGTAGCTCGGCTTCAATTCGTTCAAAAGAAAAAATATTGTTTCAATTGCTTAAAAACAGGCCATAACGTACAGAATTGCATTTCTAGAAGCTGCATGAAGTGTAACAAAAAACACAACACACTTCTTCACCTAGAAACCTCAGAACAAACCAGAAGCAACGTGGCTTCAAAGAACCAGACATCTAAAGGAAGCTTAACTCTGAATGCACAAGAAGTTGCCACATTAACCACAGCTAAAAATTCAAGTTCAAGCAATTATGTTCTTCTTAGCACAGCATTAATCATCGTCAAGGCAAGCGGAAAAGAAATACAATGCCGAGCAATTCTTGATTCCGGATCTCAACTTAATTTCGTCAGTGAGCGACTAGTTAAGCGCTTAGGACTTTCAACAAAACCAACTTCTATCTATATAAATGGAATCGGAGCAAGCAACACTAAGGTTCGGCATAGAGTCAATATCACGTTACATTCTAGACTCAACAACTTCACGACACAACTCGAAGCAGCTGTTCTTCCTCAGATAATATCTTCACAACCGTCGCAAACAATTAACATTGACAATTGGCCAATTCCCAAAAACATCAAACTTGCAGACCCGGAATTCAATCGCCCTGACAAAATAGATGTGCTTCTAGGTGCAGAGTTTTATTATCAGTTATTTTCAATCGGACAAATAAAATTGGGCAAGGAGCTGCCGACTTTGCAAAATACGGTATTGGGATGGGTCATTTCAGGAAGGGTTGGTGGAATTCAGCTATCATCGACAACCTGTGGAATGTGTACTGAGGAGGAAATCAAACTGGAAGAAACAATTACTCAACTATGGGAGCTAGAAAAGGTAGAAGCAGCAGATAAAACACTTTCTACGTCAGAAAAGCTTTGTGAAAATCATTTCGCAAATACTCATGCAGTCGATCAGAATGGAAGATTTGTCGTAAGACTGCCATCCCGAGGAACTTGGGGAGTCTCAGGGAATAGCATTCAACAGGTTTCTTGCTTTAGAGCGTCGACTTGCAAAGACACCAGAAATTAAAATGCAATACATACTATTCATGGAAGAGTATAATTCGTTAGGACATATGACCGAAATAGACACCAATTCCATAGATAAACCTAACTACTTCATTCCTCACCACTGCATACTCAAGCCTGAAAGTTCGACAACCAAATTAAGAGTAGTCTTTGATGCCTCTGCGAAGACTTCTACTGGTGTATCATTAAATGACTTAATGTACACTGGACCAACCGTTCAAAGCGAACTTTTTTCCATTATACTCCGTTTTCGAATACCACGCTTTGTGTTTACCACAGACGTGGAAAAAATGTATCGACAAATGCTTATACATCCGGAAGACAGGAAATTTCAAACCATCATTTGGAGAGAGAGTCCAACTGCAGCAATCAAGCATTACCAATTGAACACAATAACCTACGGCACTCGAGCTGCACCGTATTTAGCAACTAAATGCCTGGAAAAAATCGCAAAGAAGAATATAGCACGATACCCTCTTGGAGCCAACTTTCTACTCAACAATTTTTACGTCGATGATGGGATGGGAGGGGATGATAGTTTGAGTACAACAATCACCATTCAGCAAGAATTGAAGCACATATTAAAACAGCATGGCCTAACTTTGCAAAAGTGGAGCGCAAATCATCACCAACTACTCCAAAACGTCTCAACGAACGAAGAAGTAAACATTGATTTTAACAACGAAAATCATCAAACAGTCAAAACCCTGGGATTGACATGGGTACCAAAAGTCGATGAGTTCCGTATAAAGGTATGTTTGGGTGATACCAAACGTGTTACTAAACGAACAGTTGTCTCAGATTTGGCTCGATTATTCGACCCGCTGGGAATTGTATCTCCAATTGTAGTCACGGCAAAAATGTTCATTCAGGAATTGTGGCAATTGAAACTTGAATGGGATCAAGCCCTACCAGCAGAACTACATACAAAATGGATGAACTTTCGGAACGACTTAACACACATAGACAACCTCAAGTTTTCGAGACACATCTTCCAAGGGCAGATTGCATCAGGAATCCAAATTCATAAATTTGTAGACGCTTCGGAGAGAGCATATGGGGCAGCAATATACATGAGGTCAGTTATAAAAAATGGCCAAATAATAGTAAGGCTACTATGCTCAAAATCACGAGTAGCACCTTTAAAACAACAAAGCCTTCCCCGTCTTGAACTCTGTGCAGCACGCTTAGGTGCTCAACTAACGGCTCGAGTGAAAGAGGACTTAAAACTTGAGGATAAGCCTACCTTCCTCTGGACAGACTCAATGATTGTTTTGGCCTGGATTAACTCGCAGTCATCATCTCATCAAACGTTTGTGGCCAATCGAATAGCCGCGATTCAGGAGTTAACAATGGCCGAACAATGGCGACATGTAACTTCAAAAGAAAATCCTGCTGACATCATATCGCGAGGACTGTCTCCAAAGGCATTACCATCATGCAACTTATGGTTCCATGGCCCAATCTTCCTACATGGGCATGAAGCAGTTTGGCCACAAAGATACTCGAAGGCCACAGATATACTGGAAGGTAACATGGAGCGGAAGAAAACAGCTACCGTGTTAGCAATTGAGAATCCAACACCAATAATCTACAACATTGATCACAAGGGATCATTTCAAACATTGCAAAGAATTGTAGCCTATATGCTACGATTTATTAACAAAACAAGAAAAATAAATACACGTCCAGAACTCGCCTTGACAGTAATGGAACTCGAACAAGCCCTTGTAGTTATCGTACGAGCAATGCAGTCAGATTTCGAAGACGACTTAAAACATTTAAAAAGAAGTAATGTAGTTAGTAAGGCAAGTCCTTTCAACAACCTTACCCCATTCTTGGATTAAAATGGTATAATTAGAGTGGGAGGACGATTAAGCATATCTTCCCTTTCATATGACGCCAAACATCCGATGCTGCTTCCCTACAATGACCCAATCTCAAGGTTACTCATGCAAACGGTGCATGAACAAAACAGACATTGCGGCCCACAAGCACTCCTGTCATACATTAGACAAAGATATTGGCCAATCAAGGGAAAGTCCGCAGCAAGGTCGATTGTACAACATTGTATACGATGCTCCAAGGCCAAGTCAAGGCTGCTCAATCAGATTATGGGCAACTTACCAGCGGCGCGTGTCAGACCAGCTCGGCCATTCATCAACGCTGGAGTTGATTTTTGCGGACCGTTTTGGGTCCATTATAAAGTCAGAGGGAAAAGGCCTCAAAAGGTTTACATCGCAGTGTTTTGCTGTTTTGTTACCAAGGCGGTACACCTGGAATTAGTGAGTGATCTTACCACCGAATCGTTTATAGGATCACTAAAAAGATTTGTAAGTAGGCGAGGTCAATGCCGAAATCTCTATTGTGACAACGCTACCAATTTTGTAGGAGCAAAGAATCAATTAACAGAACTATCAGAAACTATCCATTCTGGCTCAGCTCAAGAAATAATTAACCGAGAGTGTACATCGAGAGGGATAACGTTTCATTTTATACCCCCAAGAGCACCACATTTCGGTGGCTTGTGGGAAGCTGCGGTCAAGTCAGCAAAACATCTTCTCGTCAGAAGTGTGTCAACAGCATCGCTCACGTATGAAGAACTTGACAGGGTAATCATTGAAATTGAAGGAATTCTCAATTCAAGACCAATAAGCCCAATGTCAGAAAACCCACATGATTTAGCAGCATTAACTCCGGGCCACTTCCTGATTGGGGAACCCCTCAATGCTCAAGTTGACGCAAATTTCACACAAGAACGAGGCAACTTATTGACCAGGTGGAAACTAGTAACTCATCTCAAGAACGAATTTTGGAGACGATGGTCACAGGAATATTTGAATGAACTACAATATCGACATAAATTGAAAACTCAAGCAAACAATATTAAAACCGGGGATATGGTAATAATCAAAGAAGACAACACAGCACCGTTACAGTGGCCATTGGGTAGAATTATAAAGGTACATCAAGGAGATGACGGTCTCGTCCGAGTAGCTGATGTTAAAACATTAACCGGCAACTTCAGAAGGCCTATTACACGTTTAGCGCCGTTACCAATAAATACTGAAGACGATAACGAAATATCTGTACAAGACCAAGCAATTGAAGCAAACGATAATGAATCTGAAATGCCCACGAAAAGGAGACGCACTTCCATCAATTCAAATATTCCCTTGATGATAATGACTATGATGCTGTTACCACTGGTACTAGGAATAAATATCTACGAGAAACAATTTGGAACACAACCTGGAATTTATTATGAGGGAATCGGAACAGCATTTATTTCACCCACAGAATGGCAATTTCTAATTTATTATGATTTGGAGGGGTTCTGGTCTGAACTAGCGCTATTCTCAAATGGAACCAAGACACTTAGTCATTTGTGCAAAGAAATGCAACAAAAGGCAACATGCACAGACCTAGTCAATTATTTTGAACATGCTGAGGCTAGGCTACTCATGGACAGCACATTACTTTCCGGGAAAAGACATAAAAGAGCTGCAATCGATCTTGTGGGAAACATTGCGCATACATTATTTGGAGTGCTAGACTCCGAATATGCAAAAACAATGGAACACACAATAGCGCAAGTTAACCAAAATGAAGCTCACTTACTCAATCTATTAAAGAATCAAACATCAATTATAGATTCTACCATTAACATAATTAAATTGGATGAAGAAGCGGTAAAGAAAAGGTTTGATAAAATGGATACCCAAATAGCAGAAATATACAATCGGATAAATAGCTACGGTGAAGAAGACAGAACCTATCGTATTTTTTCGTCATTATGCATACAACTCACAATTATGGCAGCCACTTTAGACCAAACTCAATCCTTGATTCTTGATATCCTAACAAATACACATCATGGCATTATAAGCCCGTCATTACTTACTCCGATACAACTGCAACATGAACTAGACAAAATATCACTTCATCTGCCCGAATCACTCCAGTTTCCTGCAAAAAGAGAAGATTTCTTACAATTATACAAACTCATGAAGGTCACAGGAGGACTCGCAAAGACCACAGCAATTTTTAGTGTTACTTTACCACTGATTGAGAGTGAACCGTTCGATCTCTTCAATCTCATACCAATCCCAAGGTGGACTAACAACACGCTGGTATCAATAAAACCATGTTCTCCGCTGTTGGCAATCAATAGGATTCAAGCCATATATTTCACCATAAGTAACTCAGAACTCGACGTATGCATTACCCTCAAAGAAGAAATATACATATGTTCAAAGGGTCAGATTCAATACAGGCCAGGTGCAGCAGCATGTGCTTGCGAATTCAATTTGTTTATAAACAAAACAAAATCAGACTGTACATTACAGCAGTTAACAGCAAATTCTGCTTGGATTCCACTACGACTTCAGAACAAATGGATCTATGCAACACCGTCTTCATCTCATGCAATTATTGTATGCAGAAAAGAGATCACGCATTTAACTCTCACAGGATCAGGTTTACTTGGTTTAGAACCAGAATGCGTGCTCCAATACAATTCCACAACCATACAAGCACGGCAGAAAATATCCAGCTCAATAAAAACATCATACACCAAGTTTTGGGAGATCTCGGATGAAGCACATACAAACCTTGTCAAACCCCTTCTACATGAAATACATGAAAGCGAGTACATCTCACAAATACAAAACTTAACAGAATTACAAACCTCATTAGCAGAACAAAATATTTTCCAGCTTCCAAACCAAATTGAAGCCCAAAACTACCACCACATAACGATCGGCTACTCCACCTTATTCATTACTGGTGTCATCATTGTTAATCTTATCATTAAAAGGAATACCAACGTCACACCAACTCCAGCTCCTCGTAACTTGCAACCCACACCAGATTTCACAGTCCAAAAGATGTTTACCCAGCAGTTCAACTCAAGAAGATAAGAAATGTCAGTCCAGCATCTTCAACAAACCGCGATTCAACACCGGTTTTGAGCTGCACTCAACGGGGGGAGCATGTTTATAATTAACATAGTTTGTTATTTATAATTTTATTAGTTTTTGGTTTTATTCTTTTGTCTTTATAAGTCTGATTAACTCTTGCTTATTATGCATTTTTAGTTTCTTTGCACTCTTAAGTATTTTATTACAATTTTATTCATTATGTAGTCTGTTTGTAAGTCACTCTTGTCTATTATGCATTTTTTGTTAATTTGTTTGTTTTTTGTAGTACGATCACCTTTTATACATTAAATTGCATGCTAAGTATTTTGTTCGCCTCATGTTCATGGTCACACAGCCAATGAACTTAAAATATGATACATAATACCTTAACTGCTAAGTATGTAAAATTAACAGTAAACAACATTTTTTTTATTAGATTAATAGTAATCAATATTTCTGTATAAAAAGATGAATAAATTGTTTCAAATAAAAAAGTACTTTCTTAATAAAATAATGAATTTATCCTAATATATTTTTTTAAATTAAGAAGAAATGGGTAAACTCAGATTTGAACTTAAGCCATAAAATTTTCATTTCAATATAAACCTTAAACAGTTCAACAATTACAATTAATTATTAAAAACGAAGGCACGCGTAATAAACCTCCATGTTTACATTGTCACATGTTGTTGAATACTAAGAAAGTCAATTACAAGACAAAAATAAAGTAAACAAAAAATGGAAAACTGCTTGATCTTAAAGCCAATGGCTTTGGAAAAAGCGGGAGAGTATGGAATATTTGGAATAATTACTCATCAGACATGGAATTTCATACCAACCAAAATTGATTTAACTTGTAAGAAGTGAATAAGTTGCACTTTTCGTAATCTAATTTGTTAAATAATACGGTAAAATAGTTAATATTCCTAGTCACTAGAATCCACCGTCAAAAGTAGTAAAATCGAATAAAGAACGCTGATGAGATGGCGGAGCGACCTCGAAATCAGTACTGATCCGTACTGCTAGTCTGATGAATAAATTGTTTGAAATAAAAAAGTACTCTCTTAATAAAATAATGAATTTATCCAAATATAATTTCTTATATTAAAAGGAAATGGGTAAACTCAGATTTGAACTTAAGCCATAAAATTTTAATTTCAATATAAACCTTAAACAGTTCAACAATTACAATTAATTATTAAAAACGAAGGCACGCGTAATAAACCTCCATGTTTACATTGTCACAGGTGGTTGAATACTAACAAAATCAATTACAAGACAAAAATAAAGTAAACAAAAAATAGAAAACTGCTTGATCTTAAAGCCAATGGCTTTGGAAAAAGCGGGAAAGTATGGAATATTTGGAATAATTACTCATCAGAGATGCAATTTCGTACTAACCGAAATTGATTTAACTTTTAGGAAATGAATAAGTTGCACTTTTCGTACTCCAATTTGTTAAATAATACAGGTAAATAGTTGATATTCCTAGTCACTAGTATCCACCGTCAAAAGTGGTAAAATCGAATAAGGAACGCTAATGAGATGGTGGAACGACCTCGAAATCAGTACTGATACGTTTTGCTAGTCTGATGAATAAATTGTTTCAAATAAAAAAGTACTCTCTTAATAAAATAATGAATTTATCAAAATATAATTTCTTAAATTAAGAAGAAATGGGTAAACTCAGATTTGAACTTAAGCCATAAAATTTTCATTTCAATATAAACCTTAAACAGTTCAACAATTACAATTAATTATTAAAAACGAAGGCACGCGTAATAAACCTCCATGTTTACATTGTCACAGGTGATTGAATACTAAGAAAGTCAATTACAAGACAAAAATAAAGTAAACAAAAAATGGAAAACTACTTGATCTTAAAGCCAATGGCTTTGGAAAAAGCGGGAGAGTATGGAATATTTGGAATAATTACTCATCAGACATGGAATTTCATACCAACCAAAATTGATTTAACTTGTAAGAAGTGCACTTTTCGTACTCAAATTTGTTAAATAATACGGTTAAATAGTTAATATTCCTAGTCACTAGAATCCACCGTCAAAAGTAGTAAAATCGAACAAAGAACGTTGATGAGATGGCGGACCGACCTAGAAATCACTACTGACCCGTTCTGCTAGTCTGATGTATAAATTGTTTCAAATAAAAAAGTACTCTCTTAATAAAATAATGAATTGTTATTATGGATAAATCAAAAGTGGCTAGAGAAAAAGTTAAATCTAGAGATGCAGTGCTTCGTACACAACATACAAATTCTTCCATAACTGCATTCTCTTTCGATGGTAGAAAAGATTGCTCATTAACTACAGGGAAAATTAATGACAAATTTCATACCACTATTTTTTTTATCTTGGACCAGCACTCATGGGATGACCCATGCACATGCAATGCATCGTGCTGGAACTAGTGGAAAGGGATAGTGATAGATATGAAAGGAGGTGAAGCTTCATTCGTTCTTTACAACTCTGCTTTTTTTTCTGCACGTTTATTCGTTGAGCAGTGTTGCAGCGCCTCTGGTGGCGAGGAGGACATTACGAGTTTTGACGTTGTGTTTAGTTTAGTAGCCACTTTTATTAATTTTATTTTACTTCACCGTTGATTGTGCTACTCAGTACCAACGAAGGAGGGCGCTCTGATGTTACATTGGAATTAGTATCAGCTGAAGTTGGTACTGTTCAGTGACCAGTGACCAGTGACCATGCCTTCGCCACTGAAACCTTCCGCCAACAACTGACACAAAGGCACACCAATGCACATCAGAGAAATGCGTGGTGTTTTTATTTCATGACTCTGTCTGACGCTGGGTTTGAACCCAGGTCCTTCGGTTTGAAGTCAACGTGCTTACTACCTGAGCCAACGCCACCCACTATGGTAAAAGAACCGCATTTAGTTGTTCTGAAAGAGCCCTATAATGAGTTGCTTGGATATGTAAATTTGGGTAGTCAAGAAGATGCAAAAACCAAACATAGAAAACTGAATGAATTTTTCAACATTAAAACAATAACAGTGGATCAATTAATTGGCATATGCAGTGATGGTGAGCAAATACTGGAACAGAAAATGGTGTTTTACAATTATTTAAAAAACAGTTAAATATACCAATTCACTGGTTTATATGTCTGCTTCATTTCAATGAACTGCCATTTCGTCATTTATATGAAGCATTGGACAAAACAGTCACCAGTGGACCATGAGCAGCAAGTGGAAAGTTATTCAAAGCTATTCAAGAATGTGAGAAATTGCAGGTATGTTACACTTTTTTTTATTTAATATCATAATTTATTATCATTATTTATTGTCATTATTTTACTTTTTCGATTAGAATAAAGTTAAAATAAAATAATTGCATTTTAATTGATCTAAACATTTCATTTTTCAGTTAGTAGCTGATTTTGATCCAATACCACTGGAGAATATGCCAGCAATGATGAATCATGAACATGAGCTCGAACTATCAACAGATGTTAAATATTTATATCAAATAGCTTAAGCAATTTCGAATGGTATTGTTCAAGTTAATTTAGCTAAAATTAAACCAGGACCAATTGCACATTCTCGTTGGTTAACCAAAGCAAGTAGATTACTACGATTATATGTAACAACTAATACACCATCGACCAATTTAAAAACTTTGGCAGTTTATATTATTACAGTTTGTGGGTCAATGTACTTCAATGTGAAGTTTTATAACTCTGTTGTGTACGGCAATGCACTTTTATTAAAATTTATACGTTGGACACGATACTTACAACCAAACTTTCGTAATATTCTAGATGGTGTAATTGAAAACAACTCATATTACGCACATCCAGAAAATATCTTATTAACAATGTTATTTGATGATCGAAAAGCAATACGGGATAGAGCTATCAAAAAGATTTTACACTATCAAGAAAAATTGTACAATCCAACTAAACTCAGAGTTTACAAAAAATATATCTTAAATTTCGATGCTACCGATTATGTCAATATGGTTGATATGAATAACCACGACATATTATTTGAACCAGCATCTACTCCACAGATTCCATATGATCACTTGGTAGAATACTTAGATTTCGATGAACCACCACTGGCTGATCCACAAATTCCAATGCACATACAAGGAACAGAAAGACATGTACAATTATTAACGAGTGTTTCAAAACGCGTTATAGAAAAGAATCGTGAAGGAGTTATGGCAGTGACATTAGAAAGTCGTAAGAAAACTCTTTGAATGGAAAGTAAAAAGGACCTTAAAAAATTATATTACCACGTTAAAACATTAAATTGTAGGTCAAGAATAATATTTAAAAATAAATTAAATTAAAATGTAAAAATAGTGTTTTTTTGTTGACACCTTGAAAATTTTGATTTTTTCAGATCGATTTTCCTACAAAAAAGAGTTCGAAAACAAAAAAATTTATCGTAATAAAAGTTGTTGGAAATTATCTGAATTTTCATAATCTGTTAATTAGTTAAAAGTTCATTTTAGGCTATTTTTCGACAAAAAATTCCTAATATCTCTACTAAAAATAAAAAAAAATATTGGTATCAATCAAGATTCTGAAACGTGATAAAACCTTTCAAACAAGCCCAGATTGCGAAATCTGCTATAATTCTATACGATTTTATTTTACATTTATATTGAAAAATATCTATTTTGAAATTTTGGGGGGCTCCAAATCCGACCTAGAGCTATGGTCTCTCTTCATCAAAAAAAATCGTTCCATACAATTTAACCCGCCCTCATATATATATATATATATATATATATATATATATATATATATATATATATATATATATATATATATATATATATATATATATTTCACTCAAACTGACCAATAGCGACTGTACACACATACACGAGATGCGCAGGTGGTTAAGAATTTTCCCATAACCTTTTTTATTAGTTTCATTTTCTTTCAACGATCAAAACTGGAAAAAATTAGTAGGGAAGCTCATATTTAACTCGGTGAAATATATTGTATCTATGAAGAAAATTTCCAGCTTCCTGACAAACATTCAACAGAGTTGTTCAATATAGGTGCCTGGGTAGTGGTGTTCGTATAGAAGTTTCAAGGCTCAAACAGTCACTGTTTGAAATTCGAATGTGATTCTCTATCAGAAATATACAGGTTATATTGAACCTAAACCTTTATCGTCTGGTCCAACCGCAATGCAGATAAGTCAATCGACAAATTACCAAAATTCAAAAAAGACAACTATAAGAATAAAATTAAAATAATGAATTAAAATATGTTGTTATATTTTACAATTTAAAATTTTTTCTTACACTGTTAAGTTATTTTATTTTTTCGTGGTATCAAATAAAAATGTCGACAACTTACTGAATTCATTACATAATTATTTTATCACTGTACAAAATCCTATATGATAACATATTAGGAATTTTTGAAAAATAAACCTTTTATCGTTCATGAAATTGGAAAAAACGCAAAAATTCAAAAAATATATATTATAAATGAGATTGTGCCGTGGTTTTTTAAATAAATTGTGGAACAAACTTTTTTAAATAAAAAGTAAAAGTAATAAAAACAATAAAATGTATCGAAAATTCTAAAAAAATAGCATTGTGTTGTGTTCTGGATTCGAAACCGTGGTACCGGGTGAGAAGGTACGGTATCAAATCCTGACCTACCATTTAATATTTTTTTTTTAATTTTTGATACATTTTAGTTATTTTTATTACTTTTTATTTGAAAAAGTTTGTTCTATTATTAAGAATTTTTGATAGCTTTAAATTATTTTCAATATTGTAATGTACAAACGAAATAATTTCGTATATTCTTTGGTCATGCTCAAAACGAATGAACAAAACGGAGCCATTCTGTTGATAGAACAAAACGAAACATGGTGAAAAAATAGCTACTGATTTTTATTGCTCTATTTAGAAAATTCAAGAACGAACGGGAGCCATTGATATCCACTAGAGGTCAGTCGGTTGGGGGATTCGTGTTCATTTGAATTCTCTCTTGCCAATATAATTTGTCTACATAAATATTTTTTTAGACTCCCTATTTTCAGTATAGAAATATGGACCGGAAGTTGATCTTTTCTTCGTATTTGTATATATGATGTTATTTACCCCTGATTAGATCAACACAACTGCACAAGTTAAAATCATCAACCATATAACAAGCTTAGCAATCTATCATGAATGGAATTGGATAGACACGCGCCTCTGTACCCTCCCTACCTTTGACTGTAGTGGCGCTACAACTTTACCCTACAGTCCCAGATGTAATCTACCGTTCTATCCTCACCTCACATCGTAAGAAAATAAATATACGTTTAGCTTTCCATTATATAAACTATTATCTTTTTATTCAGAACATTTTTATCCGGAGCAATGTTCAGTAATTGTAATTCATTCATTTAAACTATAACAAACGCGGTCTTAAATAATTGGTACTACTTTTAAAAGGAAACTCATTGGCATCAAAAAAAATATAAAAAAATGTAAACTATTTCGTAAATACAATTCAATTATACTTAAACTGACTGAATAATATTCAATAATTGCATAATGAAATAGGTGGTACATTTAAATAAATAAATATTTCCATAAGGGTCTTAACTTTTCGATTAACTTAGGCAACGGTGTAATAAAATATATTAATAAGCAATAACAAGACAGAGAGATGTTCCAAAATCTCAAAGCACAGCAAACAGCAACATGTAGATAAACATGTTCACTTATATTCAATAAATTAATACAATCATTTACAAAAGAGTAAATAAAAGTTCATTCCCTTACTTTTTATTGTTTATCGATGGATTAGCTCTTTTATAATAATTGCATTTCTCACTCACCGATATGTACAATATGTATTCAGCAGCTTTTGATGAGGCCTCTTCAATCGCTGGTTTTAACGGAGTCGCTGAATTTAATTATATAAATTTGGATGTGTCATATAATTATGGAGATATCCATGCAAAATATATTATTATGTCTTAAGGCTAAATTAAAGATTTGATAAAAATTATAAATAAGAGAATATTGAGACTAAAAGTAAGTTTCATAATGCTTTAACCCACATTGATCTATGCTATTACCGTGGAATATACATAGGTACATAAATATGAAGTTTTTAATTTGTTTGTTGATTAGTATGTGGACAATTTAAATTTTAAGTATGAGAGCGGTTAAGCACGCTAATACAATAATGTTATTTTTTTGTTTTTTTACGGATATCTATTTTCATGGTTGGTTTTGTTTTTGTTTTTCTTATTTGATTAATTTATTCACGTTTTTATTTTCTTTTGAAATTTTAATTTTTTCTTGGGTATTACGGGCATTATGATACTTACATTTAGGACATTTAATTAGAAATACATTGTAGTTACGGTAATGGCAAACTCTTAAACAAGTTTTCAATGGAGCATTAGTTTTTGACCTCTAGATGATGGTAATGGACATGATAGGGTTGGTCCAGATGGACGATGTTAAGCTGATTGGGTTTTATTTTCTTTGCCCACTTAGATAGTCTTTATATTGCTACACACTTGGCCCGGTAGTATATTAATTTAAAATGATGTTTGCTTCTTGTTTGAGTTATTTTGATTTTTTTTCAATGCCGTGTCATATGCTCGAGCTGTTGATCCGTTAGTCGACACTATAATACTGGTTCCTGGCTTTACTTTATTACTCTTCTTGTTCGATTCTCTTGCTTCTGTTTTTTTTTTTGTTTTCTGTTTTTTTTTAAGTCAAGTGTAATGATTTACTAAATGCTGGATGAAGCAAACAGTAAGGAAAAAACACCGTGGTGGCCCCGTTAGTGAGCCCACCACACAGATAATTGGCAAGTATGAAAGGAATGAACTTCCTAACGATAAACAAAAAAAATAATAACCTTCTTAGCATAATTCCAAAGATAGTTAACGTTTAAAATGTACCTGAGGTAAATAATACTTCTTGCGGAGAATAGTTACGGTGGCTGCCCTGAACATTTGGACAACGCCGAACCACACAGACAAATTTAGGAGATAAAAACTTACTTCTGACTGGCTGATGCGAAGTATTTTTTTTTATTTTTTTCTGCAATAGTGCTTCTATCTTTTATTGAGCGATAAGGCAAATGAGATTGCTATCTGTACTTAGGAAATATTTTTGCAAGTTTTCTTCACGAGAAGGTTATATGTAATTTTCCCAACAAGTGCTAACGCGTGTGTTTGGATCCACTGCTCGAATAGAAAAGACTTTTGGCGGAAGAAAATGGCTCTAACATGCTCTCGTGTGTTTGGATTTTTTTTTCAATATTATTTAATCACAGAGTTGCATACAAATTTCTTCAAGCAATTGGCTTGTAACACTTGCCTAATATATGTTGACATCATTGGCCGTAGATGAACAAAGCCAAAAAATTACATTGCGACAAGGAAACACAGCCCGATGTTACATGACATCCAATAAAAAAAATTTTAAAAATAGCGATGGATGACTAAATATTCAGATAGATTAGAAAGTAGCTCTTCTTCCGATATTTTTTTGTAATCCACAATAATGAATATCATGAAATTCCCCATCCTACCACTTCGTACCTTTCCAAGACATGAACCATACCCAATTCTTGCCATCGTCTATTAGCATAAAACTTTGGCACTGTTACATTTGCCTAACAATTAGAACACTGTTAACATTGTCAAAGCTTTATGTAAGGAAGAGTTTAAAAAAAATGTACTTCGTTTACATGGTACCGAACCCAGGTGATCTTTTATGCATTAATTGCCATTCCTGTTAAACAATGCCTAGGTTGGCTGGTATTTAATATAGATAAAGCCAAATAACTAATAAATCAAATATATATAAAAAAATGGTATAAAAGATAAAATAGTATAGTGATAAAAAAAAATAACCTCATATTGAAGGAAAGAGATTCTGAATTAAAATAATTTCTACTACAGACCCACCAATGAATACTAAATGTGATTGTGAGCTAATTGTGCATTACAATATGAAGATAATATTGGAACATTTTAAGCATTAGACTAAGAGATTTATGTAATAGTTGACGATATTTTTTTTGGGAGAATTTCTTCATTATTAAACCTTTTCTTACGTTTCACATCATTTCTTTGTTTAGTCGAAGACCTCTGGCTTTTTGATAAAGATGTTGAAACACTTCTAGGATGTGTGAAAAATTATATAAGTGCTAATAAGGGGATGTTAGTATTTCTATAATGCACTCTAGGCAAGAAAAGGTTACAAATTTGTTACGAAATTCATAATTTATGGCTGACTTCATAAGTCAGTTTGCAAAGCAATACTAGAATGCCTTGTAAACTCATGCTTACAGGGTTGATTTGCAAGCTGTGTTTATGAAATCAGCCTATACTATGAAATAGAGATAAGAACCAATAATGCGTTATCGTGATTAATTTTTTGTTTCCATTACGTGAGTGTGCGTCCGTTAGACGGTAATGGCAATTTTTTTTTGCTTTAATGTAATTTTTTCCATTTAAATTCTTATTTTTATTTTCGTATTTCGTGGGCGCGAATTTTCGTGATTGTGGCTTCTTTCGTCACGCCATACTATGGTGACGATTATATAAGATTCGGCACAGCCGAATATATCTCTCTTACTTGTTTATAATTACTTGTTGATACATTTTTTATATTATTAACTTTTCACCAAGTTTTACTCTGATTGGTGGTTGTGGTGGTGATGTTATTGTTGTTGATGATGACGATCTTCTAAAAAAAATTGGTGGTGGTGGTGTTGTTGTTGACGATGTTGAAGATGATGACGATCTTCTAAAAAATAATAGTTTTGCTGGTGGTATTTCTGATGATGATGACGATCTTCTGGAAAACTATGGTAGTGGTGGTGGTACTTGTGATAGAGATGATGATGCAAACAGGAGCTGCGTCTCCTCATCATTATAACTACTGAAGTTTAATATTGGTGTCTCTTATCCCATCTTTATTAAAAATTTTTGATAACATATTTTCTTCTTATTATAATTGATACTGACTTCACAATTTTCTTTGAAAAAAAATCTGAAAAACACTCGCATTTATACTAAACTATGTTAGCGTATATCATTAAAAAATATATATATATATGTATTAGGGCGGGTTAATTTTTGATAAAGCGTATAGCAAAAACAAAATCTATAGGTGATTCTGAGAAATTTTGCTCAAGAGACCATAGCTCCAAGTCGGATATGGAGGTCCCCAAAATGTCAAAACAGTTAGTTTTCCATATATACATAGAATAATTTATTTAAATTCGTCATAAAATCGGATAGAATTATAGTAGATTTCTCAATCTGGTATTGTTTGTATTTTTATCACCTTTCAGAATCTGTATTGATACCAATATTTTTTTTATTTTTAAATATAGTGTGACACAATCAAAGAGTGCAGTGATAATATCAAAGTTATTATGAATAATCAAGAACCATCAACATCGTCTGCGGTGTCTTCGCAAATGGAAGCAACAACATCAACAAGTTTTCATCAAGATAGTGTTGTTTTTGGTTTATCAAGTGATTTAAATGATCTTAGTTCGCCTACTAAATGTGACATTTTAAAATATTATTTTTTTAAATGATCGTGCTAAATTTGAAAACAAAATGTTCTCGTATTAAACTTTTACTCCTCAAGTAACAGATAAATTGATCCAAATTTGGTGTAAATTAAAGATTGAAATCATTAATAGAAAGAGTGTTTTAAAAAAATTAACTGGTTTGCTTGATAAATGCCAGAAACATGTACAACATAGAAACAAAAGAGATGAATTTGAAGCATTTGTTGATTCAATAAACGAATTATTTTATATTTGCAAATGTAATTGCAAATTAAAAACAACAGAATACTCGTGTGGATTAACTCCAGATCATCAAAAAGAATTTATGATGGACCAGCATAATGATAGAAAATCCACAATACCTGAATATACGGAAGACGTTGAAGAAGTAGCTACAACAATACCAATACTTACAACTGGTACCGATGATCCAAGATACGAATCACCTGAATTACACATTGATAAAGATGAAAATGAAGCAACAACAGAAGTTCCAGAAGCAGCTGTTCAAATGAGACGAGGTCATTATACTCAAAGATACGATGCCTTAAATTTTGCTATGATGTGTGATAGATTCGGTGTTTCAGATAGAGTCGCTTCATGTTTAGCAACAGCTTTATTCGAAGATATAAATTTTAGAGATGTTCATGGTAATCTTGTTATTATGGATAAATCAAAAGTGGCTAGAGAAAAAGTTAAATCTAGAGATGCAGTGCTTCGTACACGACATACAAATTCTTCCATAACTGCATTCTCTTTCGATGGTAGAAAAGATTGCTCATTAACTACAGAGAAAATTAATGACAAATTTCATACCACTATTTTTTTTTTCTTGGACCAGCACTCATGGGATGACCCATGCACATGCAATGCATCGTGCTGGAACTAGTGGAAAGGGATAGTGATAGATATGAAAGGATGTAAAGCTTCATCGTTCTTTACAACTCTGCTTTTTTTCTGCACGTTTATTCGTAGAGCAGTGTTGCAGCGCCTCTGGTGGCGAGGAGGACATTACGAGTTTTGACGCTGTGTTTAGTTTAGTAGCCACTTCTTTTATTAATTTTATTTTATTTCGCCGTTGATTGTGCTACTCAGTACCAACGAAGGAGGGCGCTCTGATGTTACATTGGAATTAGTATCAGCTGAAGTTGGTACTGTTCAGTGACTAGTGACCATGCCTTCGCCACTGAAACCTTCCGCCTACAACTAACACAAAGGCACACCAATGCACATCAGAGAAATGCGTGGTGTTTTTATTTCATGGCTCTGTCTGACGCTGGGTTTGAACCCAGGTCCTTCGGTTTGTAGTCAACGTGCTTACTACCTGAGTCAACGCCACCCACTATGGTAAAAGAACCGCATTTAGTTGTTCTGAAAGAACCCTATAATGAGTTACTTGGATATGTAAATTTGGGTAGTCAAGAAGATGCAAAAACCAAACATAGAAAACTGAATGAATTTTTCAACATTAAAACAATAACAGTTGATCAATTAATTGGCATATGCAGTGATGGTGAGCAAATACTGGAACAGAAAATGGTGTTTTTCAATTATTTGAAAAACAGTTAAATATACCAATTCACTGGTTCAATATGGTTGATATGAATAACCACGATATATTATTTGAACCAGTATTTACTCGACAGATTCCATATGATCACTTGGTAGAATACTTAGATTTCGATGAACCACCACTGGCTGATCCACAAATTCCAATGCACATTCAAGGAACAGAAAGACATGTACAATTATTAACGAGTGTTTCAAAGCGAGTTATAGGAAAGAATCGTGAAGGAGTTATGGCAGTGACATTAGAAAGTCGTAAGAAAACTCCTTGAATGGAAAGTAAAAAGGACCTTAAAAAATAATATTACCACGTTAAAACATTAAATTGTAGGTCGAGAATAATATTTAAAAATAAATTGAATTAAAATGTAAAAATAGTGTTTTTTTGTTGACACCTTGAAAATTTTGATTTTTTCAGATCGATTTTCCTACAAAAAGGAGTTCGAAAACAAAAAAATTTATCGTAATAAAAGTTGTTGGAAATTATCTGAACTTTCATAATCTGTTAATTAGTTAAAAGTTCATTTTAGGTTATTTTTTGACAAAAAATTCCTAATATCTCTACTAAAAATAAAAAAAAATATTGGTATCAATAAAGATTCTAAAACGTGATAAAACCTTTCAAACAAGCCCAGATTGAGAAATCTGCTATAATTCTATACGATTTTATGACGAATTTAATTAAATTATTCTATATACAGATATTGAAAAATATCTATTTTGAAATTTTGGGGGGCTCCAAATCCGACCTAGAGCTATGGTCTCTCTGCATCAAAAAAATCGTTCCATACAATTTAACCCGCCCTCATATATATATATATATATATTTCACTCAAACTGACCAATAGCGACTGTACACACATACACGAGATGCGCAGGTGTTTAAGAATTTTCCCATAACCTTTTTTTATTAGTTTCATTTTCTTTCAACGATCAAAACTGGAAAAAATTAGTAGGGAGCTTATATTTAACTCGGTGAAATATATTGTATCTATGAAGAAAATTTCCAGCTTCCTGAAAAACATTCAACAGAGTTGTTCAATGGGTAGTGGTGTTCGTATAGAAGTTTCAAGGTTGATGTTCAATAGAGGAGCCCTGACTGACATTCAACAAAAAAAATTTACATATACATTTTTTTAAACCCCTTAATACAAAACACAAATTTTATGAAACCTCCTAATACAAACAACCATCCAAGGATGGAAAACGAATTTTTATAATAAATACACTTAATCACCTAACAAAAAATATTTTTAACGATCACGTTCCCAGTCAGGCATGCACATTCATTTTGTATGAAAAACGTTGTCGCGAAGGAACAAAAGCGCACTACTTAAGGCCAAGTTAAAAAGTAATG
This sequence comes from Gymnocheta viridis, assembly GCA_956483585.1. NCBI lineage: Eukaryota > Metazoa > Arthropoda > Insecta > Diptera > Tachinidae > Gymnocheta > Gymnocheta viridis. The sequence goes on from OY101443.1 coordinate 32,252,323, forward strand.
AGATCAAAATAATTTGTAGGCAACCTGTTAGCTTGGCAATATTGTTTGTCTTGCTAATATGGGAAAGAATTATGAAAAAAATGTTGCCAAGCTTACGATTGCCTAGAAATGAGATGGTATTGTGCCTATCAAGAACTTGGTATTGAAAATCTCCCTTTTCAAAAATATCTGTTTAATTGCTCGCTAAGACCTACCTGCATACCAAATTTAATCTCTCCAGCTATAGTGGAAGTGCCCAATAATATTGATGAGTCAGTCAGTGAATATGTAATAAAATATGCACTTTTTACACCCGAAAGTGTAGTTTTTACGGAAGGGAAGTTTTTACGGTGAAATTTCATTTATAAGGTAAGCTCTGTAGGGAGACCTTATGTTTGAAGTTTCATTATTTTATGATAAAGTGAAACAAAGTTATGAGGGGGTAAAACAGCTCGAATGGTTTCGTCTAATAATAGACACTGTGTGGCCGGAACTTGGTCTGACGCACCTAGATTACATCATACATAGATAAGAGCATAACTATTTAAAATTTTAGTTAGTTTTTTGAAGCCATTTCTAGGAGGCCAGCGGACAATTTTTCTATACCTTGGATTATCCTTAAATAAAAATTCACGTACAAAAATATTTGTCATAGACATTTGCTAGAACAGCAATTTTAAAAGATATTATATTCGTCGGCTCTGAATATAAAAATTTAGATAAAAATACATCGGCTCGTCATCCAATTTACATTTTAAATACTCATCAATGTCTTCAATGGTTATATTATAAGCCGAAAGAGAAATGAATATATATATATCTTTTTAAAGGCCAAAAAATTAATTGCTTAGTCTCTGGAACATTATTCACCGTACCAGAATTTGATGAACCAGGAAAAAAAGACGGCAGAGTACCACTGTTAGATTCCTGGCCATAGACATTATTCACATCACCAGATGGACCAGGAACGAGATCAGAAGAAGATTCTCCCTGATGGGCTAAAACCTTATTCTTTGACTTTATTCCTGGTGATGATAAAGCGTCATAATTGGACTTATGGCCAGTAGTTGTAAGATCATTAAAATTGATTAAGGCCTCAGAATTGGCTCTATTCTTATTCCTGTTAGGCTTACGGCGCTTAGATAAGACTCAAGCGATTGCAAATTATCAATTTGTTTAAAATCAACAAATAAATATCCATATGCAGCAATTTTATTAGACAAAACAGACATTTTCTTTGGTATGTTGATAAAAATATTCTTAGTGATTTGGTAAAAATATTAATATGTGACGGATGCGTCTTAAATGAAACACTTCTTTTCTGTTCAAACATCATCAGTATACTGACTGCGATTTATTTACTAAATCTTAACGAAATTAGCTTAAACTTTGCAACGAACTTATTTTCTTGCTGGGGTGAAGCTCGCCGATATCCAGCTTTCGTCGCACAAATTTATTTAATTTTTAAGACCTAGAGAGAAATATAAATACAAAAACTCACCCCCTTCGCTTAAAATTATAAATTCACTCTTTATTGCTTTATTCTTACACTCAGTGTTGTTAAAAATTGTAGCTCCTAAAACCCGCTTAAAACCAATATCTAAGTAAAAATAAACGCTAACAAAAACCGCTTAAATTTTTATAAACAATTTATTTATTTATCTTGACTTTAAAGTAAAAAAATAGAATGAGATAAATTTTATAAGTTGTACATATGTATGTATGTATGTATGTATTATGTATGTATAAATAATATTTTTTGTTTTAAGAAATCAGTTTTCTTAACGTGTCTTTTAAAGATATTTTTCTAACTGAGATCGTCAACTTACATTTATCCTATCATCAATGTCGAAAATGGAACATAAATAAATATCAGATGTTCCAATTAAACGTAAAATTCTGCCGGAACTTCATAGTCGAAACAACACTATGAATAAAATGAGCTAAAAGGGTTTACTGAATTTTTACTTGCTTAACTGTTAAAATAGCACTCACCATTTGAGTTTGCAATCGATTTCAAAGTTTTAATTTAGTTACATTTACGAGGGCGGATTGATATTGAAGCTACTTAGCTAGATGGCAGTACAAACACAAAAAATTTCCTTTTTTAGAAATTGCAATCTGTCAAACGTCAGCTGTTAAAATTGGTCGATTAGTTTATTTTTTGTAGTTGTTTGAAGCAAGCAACTTTTGTGTTTCTTGAAAAATGGAAAAATGTGAATTTCGTGCAGTGATTAAACAATATTATTTGAAAGGGAAAACGGCGAAAGAGACAAATGAAAAGCTCGACGAACATTATGGTGAGTATGCTCCGTCAGATTACATGGTAAAATATTGGATTGCTGAATTTAAACGCGGCCGAACAAGCACTCTAACAATGCCATCAACATGAAGGCCAAAAGAGGTGGTTACTGAAGAAAATATCAAGAAAATCCTCGATATCGCTATGAATGATCGCCAAGTCTAGTTACGTTGATTGTTGAAATAGTAAACATATCAAATGAACGTGTGTTCAATATTCTGCATGAACATTTGCATATGAAAAAGCTATCGGCATGATGGGTGCCGCGTTTGCTTAGTGTCGAACAAAAACGAGTTCAACAGACCACTTCACAGCAGTGTTTGGACATGATAAAGCGTAATCCTGTTGATTTTTGGCGTCGATTAATAGGTTTTGATGAAACAACTACACACCTGAAACCAAAGATCAACCGAAACAATGAGTGGAAGTGCTCCGAAGAAGGCGAAGACAGCACACGGAATGTTGCTCATCGATTATCTTGAAAAAGGATCCAAAATCACAGAAAAGTATTATCGTGCATTATTGGATCAATTGATTGATGCAATCAAGAAAAAACGACAACATCTTTCTTCAAAATTACGTGAAATACACTTCGAATTGGTTGATCATCTACTTTATAGTCCAGACTTTGCTCCTAGTGACTTTTGCCTGTTTCCAAACTTGAAAAAATGGTTCGCAGGAAAAAAATTCATCTCAAACGCAGAAGTGATTACCGAAACTAACGCGTATTTTGAGGGGTTCCCGAAATCGCTTTATTCAGATGGTATAAACAAGTTGGAATATCGTCTTACTAAGTGTATTGAGCTAAAAGGAGACGTATGTTGAGAAATAAATGGTTTTTGAAAAAAAGTTTTTTTTCCTACTTAGGTAGCTTCAATATCAATCCGCCTTGTAGTTGGCTGAAAACGCGTGCAACTTTTGCGTTAGACCATGGCATACATAAAATTTGTAAGCAAAATTCAGCCAATTCTTTAAATATTTTATTTCCTGCAGAGTCCTCATAATCTAAAACTTCGAACTAGAAAGAGGTAGTATCCGAAATATTATTCCATCTGACTATATTAATATTTTTAAGCTGGCTTAGTATATTTTCTGGAATACACCCTAATTGTTCTAAGCATGAAATAACATATTGTTGGTTTGCTTGAAATATGTTACGAACTGAAAAGTTATAAGAAATTTTTCAGCTAAAAAATCCACTGGCGGTTTTTTTAATAGACTTCCCGCTAAGGACAACAAAATACAGTCAAATATAGCGGGAAAACGGCCGTTTTGGCAACACTGTGCATCACTGATATGCTTTGCTCTATGCATGCGCACTTGTCATTGCCTCTGCACAAAGTAGTGAGGTGACACGAAACGGCATGCTATTGTTGTTGTTAAAAAGTTAAACAAATAATTTTTCTTGTTTTGCTTTGATACATTTTCTGCCACAATAAATATTCAACTCTTATTTCTTAAAAACTTTGTGTTTAAATTATTACTTTGTTTACAGGAAAACTAATATTGTTCATGTCACATATTTTTCTTGGCTTCTGCATTTTTCTACACTGTAGAATCTACAGCAACTTTCAATAAGCACTTTCGTTGAACAAACGCATACTACATGTAGAAACACACAACCACACACGATCAAAATATTTCACCTAGGCTTCTAATATTTATTCAGTAAAGTAAACCATACACTACTCCAGCAGACTGGCACCAACGATACTGACATACTAGTGCAATATTAATTTCTTTAAAAATTTTGTACGGATGATTAGTTGCAACTAGTGCGCACCGCATATATTATTGATATTGTTTTGAAACTACAAATTAATGAAAATGAGTATATTTTTATTAAAAATGTATTAGAAATGATTTGTTTTATTTCAGAAAGACTATAAAATACATATTTTCTTCTTAATAGTAGTTTATTCAATTAAATGTTTTTTATCCCGATGTTTACTCTCTGAACACTTTTCCCAACTGACCTAATTTCACCACACAATACTACAAACTGGTACCATCAGCAAAATATCAAACTCTGTTTGGGTGTGCATGTGGAGTCGTGTATGGGCCTATTGACGTTCGAAAATAAAAATGAGGATGTATTGAGAGAGTTACCCAGCACATATGTATAATGTCAAACACTTAAAATAAGAAAACAAGAACAAAAGCTTAGACTTAGAATTTTTGTCAGATATAACCAACTATTGAATGAATGTAATTTAAATTCTTTTTTTTTTATTTTTTTTCTTCCTTTTTCTTGTAATTGAAAATCGTTTAATTTGCTTCAACCCACAACAATGCAAAATAAATTTCTGAAAAAAATACGATGGTCCACCCCATGTGTTTTCATCGCTTGCTCAACGATGAATGAATAAAAGTACTTAAAAGAGCGTAACAAATGTCTGTAAATTTTTTCCAACAATTATTGTATGGAACGAGCACCGCTGTATTAATTACACTAAACAACTACTAGCACTTACACGCAGGGTTGCCGTTTAAAATTTAAAAAAAGTGTTATAAAAAGGGTATTTAAGAAAAAAAGAGTCATTTTGTGAACAAAAAATAATATTTAATTCCATTAAAAAAAAATAAAACTGAATTTTAAGAATTAATCATATATTAAAACTAAAAAACAATTCACAGGGACATTCCAATATTAGTCATATGTATTATAAAAAAAAATTAATTTTACCAAAATTTTTGATAATGTTTAGAAATACTTTTTCTATATTTTGTAATTAATTCTTCGCTTGAGGTCCATTCTTCCAGCGCCGATAAGAGCAAAGAGTGGGAGGAAAGTATGGACTCACAAGTTTCTATTTTAAGTTTGATTGTAAGTTTTTTTTTTATCATTGATAGTTTTGAAAAAATTTGTTCAGCGAAAGCATTACTATGAGGCAAATTAAATACATACATACGAGTATATGTAACGAATTCATATAAAATTTCCTTTCTCGAACCAAAACTTTTCTGCGTTAGATATTTTACGTAGATCTTTTTTTACTCATTTTCAAAAAGTGGCATGAATTTTGTTAAAATGATACAAAGGGATAAATTTAAAAAGGGATCATAAGAAGCGTCTCTGGTCAAAAGTGATACTTTAGTGTCACAACGGCAACGCTGCTTGCACCACACATTTCCCACTGCACACATTTCAATAAGAGAACAAATTAATAATTCCTCTGTTTTATATTAATTATTTTGTATTTTGAACTGTAAAAAATTTATAATTCTTTTTAGTTACTCGCAAAATGCTTAAATATTTTTTTGTTTGTTTTCCCTTATTCTTACATTTTAACTATAAGTTGATGGGGCTGATTTAGGCCAAAACAAAACCGCATAGTTTTATGTCTGGTCTACCCTGTGGCCACAGTGACGACTTAATGATGGAACAGAATAAACTGCAACTTCAGGCTGAATGATGTTTTCCACACAGTTTGACACAAAATTTTGCCAGAGAATGTGGTCATGAAATAGAATCTATTTTATTTCTACATCGTTTTTTCTTATACTCTCAGTTTTAGACACTCATTCCCTCTACAATGTTACTGTGTTTTCATGAAATCACATACATACATGTTTCATACGAAAAATGCATACAAAAGAAAATCAAACAATAATAAGAGAGAATTAAAAGTTACTGCCGTCGATTTTGTTATGGGCCATCAGCGTTTTTTCCTGAAGTTGCAGATTTGTTCTGTTTCACCATTAATTAAAAGAGCATAAGACTGTGTATGAACAGCGTTGCCGTTGTGGCAATAAAATATCACTTTTGACCCTTTTCCATGCCATTTTTATAACCCTATTTTTCATTTATCCCTTTGTATCAGTTTAACACAATATATGCCTTTTGACCCTGTTTGAATATTAGTAAATGTTCCAATATTCCTTACGAAAGTTTTATTTAGACCCGGTTCTTGCAAATTCCAAACAATATTGAGATTGAGCATAAATTGCTAGATCGAGATTGGAAATTCGAATATAAAATTGTATAAAAATATAAACAGTGTTTGATGCGAATGCTCTGCATATGCACAATATCGTAGTTTTTTTATAAAATACAATAACAAAATAGAAAGAAAAGAAGATATTTTGCATTTACAATTTGCAAGATCATTTGCATTAAACAATGAATACCACTGGAGTATTTATCGCTTACATCCATATAAAATTTTGCACAAATTTTTGTGCTCATAAGCGAGAATTGCTTTAAAAAAACTCGCTTATATGCATCGAAAGTGCTTATAAAAAACCTCTCCTATATGCTACAGTAGCTTATACAAAAAAATTACATTGAGTATATAAAACCTAAAATTTTGATTATAAAACTTTAAGTAAAATTATTGTTCTGTGTACACAAGTAACAAATAAAAATAATAAAAGAAACTTATATAAAAACGTACATTAATTAAGTCTTGTTTTAAATACGTTGTGATACTTTTCAGATATATAAAAAATATTAAAACGCAAATTTGAGTTTATGCGTACATAAATACATAAGTAAACATATAAACATCAATTCAACCTTTTTTCTGAAATCACAACTACTAATCAAAAATAATATGTTGACATTTTTAAAACTAAACTGAAATTCAATTTCATTGATTTTGTATATTTACCATAGCGTCTTTTTACGACCCATCGGTTTCTGTTGACAAAAGTCAAAGTCGAAATGGAAAAATACCACTAACAGTTTTCTGATGTTTTTATGATGTTTGTTTGCTGTTGAAAAATTACTGTACAAATGAAAAACTTTGTATTTAAAATAATTTACATTTCTTTACGGTACATAAAAGAAAGAAAAGTAAATACAAACAAAATTATGGTGTTTTATATACGAAGAGAAAATTGCTGATCTTGGGATTCATATAAAAGTTAAATGCAAATAACCGACATGCATATAAGTGATGAACACTGCATATGATAAAAATTTATATGAATTCTTGACATATATGTATATTTACTTTTCTTCATAGTAGTGCTTCCGCTGAACGAATTTTTTCAAAGTTATCGCTGATTAAAAATAAATTTAAATTAGAAACTTGTGAGTCCATGCTATGCTCTCTAAATTTGCTCGAATCGGAGCTGTAAGAATTGATTCCTAGTGAAAAATTAATTACAATATATAAAATACGCATTATCAAAAGTTTTTGTACAAATAACTTCTATTGTTGATAATATGTTTTTTGTTTATTTTCGGATTGATTTATAATTCAAGTATGTAGAATTACTTTTACTTTAGTCTAATGTATTTAATTAATTCTTAAAATTCGTTTTTTTTTTATTTTTAATAGATTAATTTTTTGTTCACAAAAAGCTTGACCCTATTTTTTACCCTTCTTTTTCTTGAATGACCTTTTTATGACACTTTTTAAAAATTTTCAACGGCAGCCCTGCACACAGGCTAACAATGACAAAAAGTTGTGACGAAGACCTAGAGTTTTTGACGGCTTTTCCGCGGTTTAAATTTGCTGTGACAAGCTTCTTTTTGCTTCTACCCACGCAAAGTTTAGTTCAACAAATTTTATGTTCTTCTGTTGGATGAACATGCTAACCAAATGTACACACAACCAAATTCAAGTATATATAAATGATGAATAAGAACTCCACTTTGCGAGTACAGCAAGACTCCTTTTCATCATTCTCTCCACTCCCATGGTAGAATAATACAGGTAGTAACGACGCGTTAACGCATTTCTTTTCGCAGCTGTCAAAATTTTATTATGTACTAAAAAAGCACACTTTAATATGCAAATAAGAAAAGGCAAAGAAATAAAATTCTTTATAGAACAGAAAATGCAACCTAATACACATGTGAATATACAATTTAATGCCATTTTTTGTTATTTTTGAAAACTTCGAACCTAAAAGCAGTATTTTTGTAGTATCGACACTACCTGTATTATTCTACCATGACCACACCAAACGGAAGACTTTGAAAAGTGAACTTTACTTGTGCAAAAGCACTCTTTTCGCTTGTATCAAAAAGAGTATTAAAGAGAATTGGAGAGAATCACATCATTCGCACTTATTCCAACTAGTGATGGTACTACAAATTATGATTTCGTTCCGAGAAATTGCCAAAAACGTACCAAAATGTCTAAGGGTATGTACAGAGCAGCTTGTTGCCGAGCCGAGCTGGTTGACGCTTATTGCGAGAATTGTTCATGCGAGAAACAAGTTTGAGTGTTCATAGTGGATGCGAGAATCAGCGCTGATATTTTATCTATTATGCAATAGACAAAAACAGAAAAACACATTTTTTGCATGTTGCTGTGCGTTCGAAACTAGCTTTTCAAAGAATATCTGCTGCTGCTGTTGATGATTGTGTTTATAACTTTTCTTAGAAAATAGTACAGAGGAAAAAGACTGACATTGAGTTTTAAAATTTTACTTATTATTTATTTGAATTTTTATTCTTTTGTTCAATTTTTATTTTTAATTTTTATTACTTTTTTAATTTTTTGATTGCATTTTTTATTTACTTTTTCTTAAATTTTTGTTTTTTATTTAATTTAAACAATGTTATCGGCGCTGAAATAAGCTTTGAAACTGTTTTCTCGCATATAATCAACTTTGCACTCTGACCAGCTCGGCGCCCACTATGACCGCTTCGCGCTAGTTTGAACAAATTTGTATAGAATCAGTTTTCTCGCAAAAAGCGTCAACCAGATGGGCTCGGCAGCAACCTGCCACCCTGTACATACCCTAAGTAGTGCCAAAGCTATATAATCAACAGAAGATTTAATGTTGTCAAAACATAAGTACAGGTTGTACGATAAGGTTTCTAATGGCTTCCAAATAAATTTTCTTGAAAATAAATTTTCCAAATTTGCTTCCCTAATCGAGAGCGCTCTTTATTTCGACTAAAATTTCATGTCATAATCTAGGGACTGTCGTAGAATATATATATACTTATTATAATTAGTCGCAATAATTTAAACAATTCTTTGTTTCACTTTTTAAGGCACCGGATTATCTAGATTGTGAATTGTAGCCATGGATTTCCATCACGCAGCAGATTCTTGCAGTATCACTTTCAATGACTACAACCTCCTCTAGAGATTGATTCGAATCTTCTCTGAATAATTCGTCAGATTCTTTGTCTTTGGTATATATTATACCGAATAAGAAACACAACAAGGATATTGTATGAATTTCAAAGTAGAGCTAACAAACATTTATTGACAAATGTCTAGTCTATGAAACCACTAAAATCAAAAGTCTCTCAGGCCACCAAAATGAAACATTCATAAAAGTCAATCACCTTTTGAAAAGAAACCCAACTTATTAGAACTTTAATATAATGTGGACAAAAAAGCTCTTAAACTTCACGTACACCAAAGCAATTTTCAAAACGTCGATTTTCGAGAAATTGACAAAAATTGTTTAAAATATTCATGCAAAAAAATAGATAATCGAATTACAATATAAAAAAGGTGCCAAATATGGCACAATTGTGCAACATTTCACATCACTGATTTCAACTAGTAAACGTGTGGATGATAAAAACGTTGAAAATGCCAAAAGCTTAATTCATTACAATTCAACCTGCACAGAGAAACGTTCGGAAAATATTTGAATAAGAAAGGATGTAAATATTAACTGTTTTATTATTAAAGAACACTTTTTTCTCCTACTTAAAGATAAAATGACAAAAAAAATTAAGAATAATAAGTGATAAAATAAAACTTACAAAATAAAAACGGCAATAAATTAAAACTTATAATTTGCATTTATGTATATACATATGTATATCCACGACAAAAAAAATAAAAACCCAGCAACTACAAAATACATAATACAATATTGATACGGTGTAGTTTTTTACAAATAAGTAAATTAAATTAATTTAAATAAATTTACGAAATGTCAGTCATGAATTCCAAATCGAGTTCATTAGAAGAAAAAGTAAAATTACCACCTACGGAAACCATCAGTCGCTGCTATCACCCGCAGGGTAATCGTAAGGCCATACGCATTTTAACGGTAGCTGTTTATGTCCTATGTGTGTCACTGGCAGCCATAATGCTGTCTCTGTACTATATATTCATATGGGATCCAACGATACGCCCATTTGTAATAAAAAATTATAACAGTGGTAAGATATTTTCCTCATACATAAAGTACCTCACAAAAACATATTCAGTTTACTTGGTAAATTAGAAACAAGCTTATTATTACTTATTGTGGTGTATTTTATCAGAATGATTTGTAGTACCCGACCGAACACTCCGGTTCGGAGTCGCGTGTGTCCAAAAAGGTATGTTTGGTTGATGTTCGACATTTTTATAGATGGTAGCATATCATCAAAAGGTTTTTATGTGTGTTGTTACTGTCTGAATGCATTTTTTCAGATCGAACTTCGATAGATTTTTCAGACCGAACTTTTTTGCTTGGATGAAAAGAATTTTAATTGATTCTTTTGATGGGGATTGCTAAAATTTAGTTTTTTTAATTTATAACCGTGGTTTTGTTCCTAAGATTAATATTTTACATATTTAGTAAAATAACTGTTTTATTAAAAACAAATTGAAATGGATTATTTAGCAGCGTTCTAAGTTTTGGGGATTTGTCCCCAAATAAGGGATTTTTTTAGTTATTGGGGATATAAATTTCGGAAAATACCCTGGGGATTTTTTAAGGAAAAAGCTCTTTTTTTGCTGGGGATTTTGAGGATAATCTTGTTATTTAGTTTTTCTTTTTTGTAATCAAATTCATGTACATATTTAAAAATCATATTTTTCTGCTTAATGATAGTAACATTTAAAATATACGCACTACAATACAGTATGACTTATTAGAAGCAGGCTTGCCATTTTAGCACTTTTAGTGCTAGATCTAGCATTATTTTTTCTGAGTTAGCACTAAGATTTAAAAAAAATGCTAAATGTTAGTTTAGCATATTTTTATAATTATTTAGCATTTTTAGCACTTCTTTAGATCGCAGAATTATTTAAAAAATCATACACATACGTAATATCAAGTTAAGTGTATATTCTCTCACTGTATAAAAGCGCACATAAAACTGGGAACGCTGTTATTTAGGGATATAGCTAATTCTCAAAGAATATTTATACAAGTACGCTTGATTCTACAACAAAAAAACAGACATTTTCGAAGTGTTGTTGACTATAAGTCTTTAGCTGATTTTGGTCTAACTCGTTCTATGTCAATAAAAAACTTTTATTACATATTTACCCAACGTTTCGTCAATTTTATGTTGACTTTTTCAAGGGTGTTGTCTATTTAAAAATTAAAACTTAAATAATTACAATTTTTCACCAAATAGTATGTTATATATACTTACAATTTTAAATTAAAATATTGGTTACATTAATTTTAAAAAACAAAACAAAAGCTTAAATAATTACTTGTATAAAGCTACTCTGTAACTCGTACTTATATTGTCTGTGTCTTCTTTTAAGTTCATGGTTCTGTTTATGTTTTGTTGTATCCGTAAACTTCCTATCGTGTACCTTTTTCTTCCTTTGTTTTCCCTATCTAATATTTTGATATTTTCAAAGTCTGGTATATGTTCAGTTTCCAGTATGTGTTGTGATAATGCTGTTGTCTCTTTCTTTTTGATAATATCATTCTTATGTTCATTTATCCTTGTCTCTAAAGCTCTTTTTGTAGTTCCAATATACATTAAATCACAGTTTTGTTCGTGGTTGCCTTTACATTTAATTTAATAAACAACATTACATTGTAGTGTTTTTTCTACTTTGTCCTTTATTTTCGTAAATATTGTGTTCAAAGTAGAATTAGGTTTAAAGGCAAACTGTATGTTGGCTGTTGTTGTTGTTTTTATTATTGTTTTTAGACTTAGGTTGTCTGTTAAGCCCGGTATAAATGTTACACTGTGAAAATGTTTTTGTTCTGTTGTATCATTGTCATTATTTATGTTTTCTTTTAGAACTTTTTTATTATGTTTTGTTTTTGTTTCGTATATTAATTTGTTTATTAGTTGTACTGGAAAACTGTTGTTTTTAAGTATTGTAATGATTCTATTGATGTTGTTGGTGTGAAATTGTTCGTCACTAATGTTAAGAACTCTAAAAATTAAACTCCTGGCTGTGTTTATTATTTGCGATTTCGGCTGTGTAGCATAAAAGTTCATGATCCTACCAGATGCAATGTCTTTGATGTACCAATCAAATACGATTTTGTCATCCTGTCTTATTAGTACTGTGTCTAAATACGCAATTTTATTTTCATTGTTTTCCTTCTCAACAGTAAACTGAATTTTTGGGTGATAATTGTTGAGATTTTTGAGAGTTTCATCTATGTCCTCAAATTTTATAATGGCTAGAATGCCATCTACATATTTCACTATGTATTTTAAATATATGTTTTTGTGGTTTAATTCAGTCATAGCTTCGTCCAACAGACTCTCAAGAACAATGTCAGCAATGGTGGGCGATAGTGGGTTACCCATTATCATACCAAAAATTTGATTGTATATTATTCCATCATAAGAAAAAAAGTTGTTATCTGTAAGACAAAATTGTAGAATTTTGAGAAACGTCGACTTTGGAATTTTCGTAAAATTTTTTATCTGATTCCATTTTTTCATTATATTTTTGATGGCAATGTGTACGGGGATATTAGTAAGCAGCGATATTACGTCAAACGATACTAAGACTTCATCTTTTTGGAGTTTGATAACTTTTAGTTGGTCTTTTAATTGGATAGTTTTTAATATTGTATTTTGGGGAGATTAGATTACTTGCCCAATGTGTTTGGATAATTGATAACATGGGATATTTATGGATGAAACTATCGGACGTAAAGGTAGACCTTTTTTGCGGAGTTTTGGTAGCCCATATATTCTAGGGGCTATGTTAATAATGTCGTTTTTATAAAGGTTTGCTACTATGTTGTTATTTTTGTTGTCGTAATTTTCCTGTTGGATCATTTCTTACAGCTCTGTAAGTGTTTTTATCCTCTAACAGTGATTTCATTTTGTTGATGTATTCAATTTTTTCCATTATAACTGTTTTGTTGCCTTTATCCGATTGTGTTAAAATTATATTCCTGTGTTGTAGAAGAAATCGTTTGGTTACTTCAAATGCTGCTATTATAAATTTTTCTCTAGATGTATTAGTGATTCTTCTTTTAAATTTTGATACATTAGTACCCAGTTTCGTTCTAATCAAATCCTTTTCTTTATCTATATTTTCTTAAATTGTCTGCACATACTGTTCTAGATCAGCAATGATGTGTAACGGTGAAAAACTTTTTTGTCTGATTGGCAAAGAAAACTTTTTCCCCAAAGATGTTATCCACATGCATTCTTTTGGAATATCGATATTGGTTTTGTCATCATTAAAAACAAAGCTATGTGTTTTGAAATATTTTTCTTTCAGTGTGTTGTTGAACTTTTTGTTTTGTTTCCGGTTTATTGTTTTCTGTATGTGTTTTGATCTTTCTGTTTGATTGTGTGTGAAGTTGCTGAAGTCTTCAGTTGTAATCATATTTCGAATGCCAACTTTTAATTCATATATTTTTCTTTTAATTATTTGAATGTTAGTATTCGTTTGAGATATTTCTAAATCTAAAATTTTGTGATGGAAATTATTTTCTACTATCTTTAGTTTGTTTATTATTTTGTTACATTGAAAAAACGTTTTTAACTGGGTTGTTGTGTTTTTGGTATAGTTTGGTATTATTCCATATGTTGTAATGGGAGATTTCTGTATTTTAATTTTTTTTTGTTTTTTTTCAACAAAACTAATTTTTTTTGGTCCAGTAATATTTCAACACATCAATAAAAATCTTAAAGATAATTTTGAACAGTGTACTTTGTTAACGGATTTTTAACAGATCTAGTACGCATGTTCAGTGACATCTGACAAGTTGTCAAGTTTTAGTTACTTGTTTACTGTTGAATAATAAACAAGGCTCTAATGCTCTCATTTTTATAATTGGAAAAATAACCAAGTTGTCAAAAGACAAATTCCAATAAATATGTATCTAAAATTAGCCATCGTGATTTTCACAAATGTTACTTACGTCCAAACTCGGACGCCATCATTCTTTTTCATTTGGACCAGCAGCCTAATAACACCAATTGTAAGATTTTCTTATAAAACACCAAATTTTCTTCATTTAGTGCAAAAGGTAAAATAAAAATATCGGCAAAGAATAAATTCTTGTATAAAGTAAATTAATAACATAATTTCATCTAAATATTTAGCAAAAGGGAAACTTGTTCAACATAGTCGAAATACAGGGAATGACACGGAATTTGTATTTAATTGGCTGCAGGAATCTCAAGCAATTTACCTAAGGGACGACCCTAAAATTTAATTTCAGATACAAAATTTTCCAATTAAATCACCAGATATTTCGGAATTCAAGTGTAAAATTTAGTTCGAAAAATTTCCTAAATACTGTAAAAAGTAATCCCCATATGCACTGTTAAGTTCAAAGAGGAATCTCCAAAAATTCTCCAGTTTTAGAAGTTGTACAAAAGAACAGAAAAAAACAGAAACTACAAATTTCCCATCAGTCGTGTATAAAACGCAATAGAGTAAGAACCAACGAAACGTAAATTGAGTAAAAGAAAGAAAAAAAATCTTTATTTGTTAAATTAAAAAGTTATTAATACACATAAAAATTGACTAATTGTCGTCAAAACGTGAGTTAGTTCCAAATACTTAATATAGTTATATAGTTTGTGTGAGTACATTACTTGTAACATAAATCACTTTGCGTTAATACCGTGGTTCAAAAATTATAAAAAAATTTACTTTGCCATCGGAATATATTATGTTTAAAAAAAAAATGAGATATATAAATTTTGTTTAGCCGCGGAATTCTAAAGTTAAAAACATCAAGAAAAAAAAAAGAAATTAAAAAAAAATTAGTACTTGTGGTAATTTGTATATTACGGTGGTAAGGAGGAAGGGAGGTATAAAGTGCAAAGATACTGGAGAACAGAGAAACAGAATATTAAGTGGACACATCATATGCATCATCGATCAGAAGCGGCGATTTGGAAAGCTTTCCCAGTTACTGCATTTTTATTGTTTTTATTATTGTTTTTAGACTTAGGTTGTCTGTTAAGCCCGGTATAAATGTTACACTCTGAAAATGTTTTTGTTCTGTTGTATCATTGTCATTATTTATGTTTTCTTTTAGAACTTTTTTATTATGTTTTGTTTTTGTTTCGTATATTAATTTGTTTATTAGTTGTACTGGAAAACTGTTGTTTTTAAGTATTGTAATGATTCTATTGATGTTGTTGGTGTGAAATTGTTCGTCACTAATGTTAAGAACTCTAAAAATTAAACTCCTGGCTGTGTTTCTTATTTGCGATTTCGGCTGTGTAGCATAAAAGTTCATGATCCTACCAGATGCAATGTCTTTGATGTACCAATCAAATACGATTTTGTCATTCTGTCTTATTAGTACTGTGTCTAAATACGCAATTTTATTTTCATTATTTTCCTTCTCAACAGTAAACTGAATTTTTGGGTGATAATTGTTGAGATTTTTGAGAGTTTCATCTATGTCCTCAAATTTTATAATGGCTAGAATGCCATCTACATATTTCACTATGTATTTTAAATATATGTTTTTGTGGTTTAATTCAGTCATAGCTTCGTCCAACAGACTATCAAGAACAATGTCAGCAATGGTGGGCGATAGTGGGTTACCCATTATCATACCAAAAATTTGATTGTATATTATTCCATCATAAGAAAAAAAGTTGTTATCTGTAAGACAAAATTGTAGAATTTTGAGAAACGTCGACTTTGGAATTTTCGTAAAATTTTTTATCTGATTCCATTTTTTCATTATATTTTTGATGGCAATGTGTACGGGGATATTAGTAAGCAGCGATATTACGTCAAACGATACTAAGACTTCATCTTTTTGGAGTTTGATAACTTTTAGTTGGTCTTTTAATTGGATAGTTTTTAATATTGTATTTTGGGGAGATTAGATTACTTGCCCAATGTGTTTGGATAATTGATAACATGGGACATTTATGGATGAAACTATCGGACGTAAAGGTAGACCTTTTTTGCGGAGTTTTGGTAGCCCATATATTCTAGGGGCTATTCCAGCTAAACAATGTAATAATTTTTTCTGTGTTATGTTAATAATGTCGTTTTTATAAAGGTTTGCTACTATGTTGTTATTTTTGTTGTCGTAATTTTCCTGTTGGATCATTTCTTATAGCTCTGTAAGTGTTTTTATCCTCTAACAGTGATTTCATTTTGTTGATATATTCAATGTTTTCCATTATAACTGTTTTGTTGCCTTTATCCGATTGTGTTAAAATTATATTCCTGTGTTGTTGAAGAAATCGTTTGGTTACTTCAAATGCTGCTATTATAAATTTTTCTCTAGATGTATTAGTGATTCTTCTTTTAAATTTTGATACATTAGTACCCAGTTTCGTTCTAATCAAATCCTTTTCTTTATCTATATTTTCTTAAATTGTCTGCACATACTGTTCTAGATCAGCAATGATGTGTAACGGTGAAAAACTTTTTTGTCTAATTGGCAAAGAAAACTTTTTCCCCAAAGATGTTATCCACATGCATTCTTTTGGAATATCGATATTGGTTTTGTCATCATTAAAAACAAAGCTATGTGTTTTGAAATATTTTTCTTTCAGTGTGTTGTTGAACTTTTTGTTTTGTTTCCGGTTTATTGTTTTCTGTATGTGTTTTGATCTTTCTGTTTGATTGTGTGTGAAGTTGCTGAAGTCTTCAGTTGTAATCATATTTCGAATGCCAACTTTTAATTCATATATTTTTCTTTTAATTATTTGAATGTTAGTATTCATTTGAGATATTTCTAAATCTAAAATTTTGTGATGGAAATTATTTTCTACTATCTTTAGTTTGTTTATTATTTTGTTACATTGAAAAAACGTTTTTAACTGGGTTGTTGTGTTTTTGGTATAGTTTGGTATTATTCCATATGTTGTAATGGGAGATTTCTGTATTTTAAATTTTTTTTGTTTTTTTTTTGAACAAAACTAATTTTTTTTGGTCCAGTAATATTTCAACACATCAATAAAAATCTTAAAGATAATTTTGAACAGTGTACTTTGTTAACGGATTTTTAACAGATCTAGTACGCATGTTCAGTGACATCTGACAAGTTGTCAAGTTTTAGTTACTTGTTTACTGTTGAATAATAAACAAGGCTCTAATGCTCTCATTTTTTATAATTGGAAAAATAACCAAGTTGTCAAAAGACAAATTCCAATAAATATGTATCTAAACTTAGCCATCGTGATTTTCACAAATGTTACTTACGTCCAAACTCGGACGCCATCATTCTTTTTCATTTGGACCAGCAGCCTAACAACACCAATTGTAAGATTTTCTTATAAAACACCAAATTTTCTTCATTTAGTGCAAAAGGTAAAATAAAAATATTGGCAAAGAATAAATTCTTGTATAAAGTAAATTAATAACATAATTTCATCTAAATATTTAGCAAAAGGGAAACTTGTTCAACATAGTCGAAATACAGGGAATGACACGGAATTTGTATTTAATTGGCTGCAGGAATCTCAAACAATTTACCTAAGGGACGACCCTAAAATTTAATTTCATATACAAAATTTTCCAATTAAATCACCAGATATTTCGGAATTCAAGTGTAAAATTTAGTTCGAAAAATTTCCTAAATACTGTAAAAAGTAATCCCCATATGCACTGTTAAGTTCAAAGAGGAATCTCCAAAAATTCTCCAGTTTTAGAAGTTGTACAAAAGAACAGAAAAAAACAGAAACTACAAATTTCCCATCAGTCGTGTATAAAACGCAATAGAGTAAGAACCAACGAAACGTAAATTGAGTAAAAGAAAGAAAAAAATCTTTATTTGTTAAATTAAAAAGTTATTAATACACATAAAAATTGACTAATTGTCGTCAAAACGTGAGTTAGTTCCAAATACTTAATATAGTTATATAGTTTGTGTGAGTAAATTACTTGTAACATAAATCACTTTGCGTTAATACCGTGGTTCAAAAATTATAAAAAAATTTACTTTGCCATCGGAATATATTATGTTTAAAAAAAAAATGAGATATATAAATTTTGTTTAGCCGCGGAATTCTAAAGTTAAAAACATCAAGAAAAAAAAAGAAATTAAAAAAAAATTAGTACTTGTGGTAATTTGTATATTACGGTGGTAAGGAGGAAGGGAGGTATAAAGTGCAAAGATACTGGAGAACAGAGAAACAGAATATTAAGTGGACACATCATATGCATCATCGATCAGAAGCGGCGATTTGGAAAGCTTTCCCAGTTACTGCAAGTAAGTGCATGTTATTTTTGTATACCTTGAAGGCTTTGGTTTGTTCTTCATAATTGTCCAGCATTTTGAGACAGTGGGTAGTAAAACTAACTAGTAGTAATATATGAATTGAACAGCCAGAGTTTTCTAACAATTATTAGTGTTCTTTGTTTTTTTCTCTCCAAAATCAAGATCATTACAGTTGTGTGCAATCATAAAATTTTCTTAAAATTTAAATATTACATTGTTTAGTTTTCCTAATAATAAATTTTTTTAAATTGTCAAACGTTCTTGTTTGTGAATTTTTAACTGTACGAAATATTATTAACGTTAACGTTTCCTTATTAGCATATTAAATAATGATATAATTAGTTAACACCAATTTGAGATATTATTCAATTAAAATCATTAAAACATAGTTAACACAGTTTTGATCTTTATTGTGGATTTTGCACACGTTATTCTTTTATCTTCTCCTTTACCATAAATTTTTGTTATAAAAAAAGTACATATACATACATACTACAGTTTTAGAGTCATTGAAAATTAAAATTAAAAAAAAAAAAGAAAAAAAAATTTAATAAGTAATAAGTAATAAGAACAAGCATTTTTTCGTTGCAATTGTAGCAAAACAAAGAAACTCGTGATAAATAAGAGAACATAATTTACAAAATAATTCGGTATATTATGTTGGCTCTACGTCTATAAAGTAACATTATTAGTTGGTTGATCGGTTTGTTTGGAAATTGTAATTCTTATTATCGAAGCGAAACAAAGTGATTTATGAACGCAAGTAGCTAAAGTTAAGAACGTAATTTTTACACATCTGTTTTGTAAACTTTAATTTTAATTAGAATTTGCTAAGTAATCGACACACATATCGCGCGTAGAATATTATTATCTTTAAAATAAAATCAAAATGAATGAATTTGTTATGTGAAAAATAAAAAGTTTATTAATATGGAGTAATTTTTATTGAGCTTATCCTTTGGGGTTGAAGAAAACTATAAGTAGGGTACTTCTACAAATCAATTCGCGCATAGAAGTACATAGGTAAAGGGTGGGTTATGAGCGCAGGGCACTACTATCATCGCCCAAGGTAATACCAATTCGATTCGTCATTTTTCATGTAGATTTCAAATTTTTAAAGCTTAAAATATTTGTTTTTTTTGGACCATAGTTATCCCAGACGTGGAATTTTTATCGTGTATTATGCTTCCTCATAGCATCATGCTACATGGCACATGACAAACCAGCACCGCCAGACGAGCTGAAAGCGGTTATGTCATCTATGGGTGCCAACGAGAACATCATATTATGCTGTGATGCCAATGCTAGGCACACAATATGGGGCAGTAGTGAAATCAACGAAAGAGGTAAGCATATCCTAGATTTCATTAATTCCCACAATTTAACAATTTGTAATTCCGGCAACTCGCCGACTTTTATCTTTCCGAGCTCGGACAGATTTAGAGGGTGGGAAGAAGCTTTGGACATTACTCTTACGAACGACAAATTTAGATTTCTGATCGACAAATGGAGGGTGTCCAATAAAAGATCCTTTTCGGATCATAATTGGATACTCTTTGAAGTCAGACTTCAAAACAAAAATAAACATTGCTTTAGAAATCCGAGGAGAACAGATTGGAATAAGTTCAACGGGATTCTAAAGCAAAAACTAAAACGAGTACCAGAGATCGAGAATACGATAGAAGGACTTGAACACCATGTGGACATCTTCAACAAGGCTATTACTAGAGCCTTTAAGATCTCCTGCCCCTTGACAAAAGCCCGGAAAAGCTATCCTCCTTGGTGGAACTCAGAACTCTCTATTCTACGCAAGGAGGTACGTAGGGCTTTCAACACAAGCTACGAGAATAAAATGTGGAAACCCTATCGCGATAACCTGAATATATATAAAAAAGCTATAAAAATCGCCAAACGTAACTCATGGAGAAACTACTGTGAGTCCATAGACAATACCAGAGATTCTGCAAGGCTTGCTAGGATTCTGGCTACGAATCACTCTTGTCCAACTTTTATAAAAAGGGCGGACGGCTCCCGGTCAGATTCCTCTTCGGAATCCTTAGACATACTACTTAACACTCACTTTCCTGGCTGCAAGGACGCGCATAGTGCGAACAGCTTTATCAGTGGGCAACAAATGACTGTAAATTATGAGATAATATCCTCGGATAAAATCTCATGGGCTATTGACAGTTTCTCACCATTTAAATCGCCAGGTCCGGATGGCATCATGCCAAAGATGTTACAGAGCGCGAAAAGCTCCATCATCCCCTGGCTTTCTAAATTCTATAAACTTTGTCTCTCTCTTAGCCACGTTCTGACTAGCTGGAGAAAAGTCAGAGTCGTATTCATTCCGAAGATCGGTAGAAGAAGTCATGAAGACGCAAAGGACTTCCGACCAATCAGCCGCTCATCTTTCCTGATAAAGACATTGGAAAGACTATTAGATACCCACATTAGGCAGCGGCTACTGGGATCGCCAAGGCTCTCAAATAGCCAGCATGCCTATCTTAAGGGACGCTCCACAGAAACAGCTCTACACGAAGTAGTAGGTTTCATAGAGAGATCTCTGGAACATAAACAATACACTTTGGCGGCCTTCCTAGATATAGAAGGTGCCTTCAACAATGTATCGGTGACAGCTATCCAAAATGCTCTCCAGGACAATGATGTAGAGGATTACATCATACACTGGATAATAAACATGCTGGGGGCAAGAAATGTCACCGCGAAATTAGGTAACAGCGAGAGGTCTAAATGGGCATGCAGAGGTACACCGCAAGATGGGGTGGTCTCACCCTTGCTCTGGCTTCTTGTTGTTAACACAATACTTTTCAGATTGGTTGCCGCGGGGGTAAAAGTTGTGGCGTACGCGGATGATGTGGTAATAATGGTCTCAGGGATGTTCACGGACGTGATTAGCGATATCATGTCCAACGCTTTGGGCACACTCAGTAACTGGGCTACAGACTGTGGGCTAGGAGTGAATCCAAACAAGACGGAACTGATGCTATTTACCACAAAGACCAAGGTACAGGACTTCAGACTTCCTCGGCTGAAGAATCATCAACTGTCCCTATCGGACAACGCAAAATATCTAGGAGTTATACTAGATCAAAAACTTTCATGGAAACTGAACGTTCAACACAGGGTTAGAAAGGCAACGGTTGCCTACTATTCCTGCCGTAGGATGTTTGGCTCAAAATGGGGCTTAAACCCCAACATGCTAAAATGGATGTATACAGCAATCGTGCGTCCAATACTGACTTACGGCTCTGTAGTATGGTGGCCGGCCACAAGTAAGAAATACGTGGTAGATCAGCTTTATAGAATACAGAGATCCTCCTGTGTCGGGATAACAGGATGTTTACGTACTAGTCCTTCGGAGGCTCTGAATGCTTTACTTAACCTTATTCCGATTGACCTTCATGTATTGGCGGTATCCTCTAGCAGCGCGGCAAGATTAGCGGCATCTGGGTGGTGGAGATCAAGGTCGTATGGTCACACCAGAATCCTGGATCAACTACCCCCTACGCTGAGGAAACCTACTGATTACATGATACCTCATCTGAACTTTGATAAGGTGTTCAAAGTTCTATTTCCATCCAGGCGGGAGTGGAAGGGAGGTACAATAGTTAGACAATATGACGTCAGAGTATATACTGATGGATCAAGAATGGTCTGCGGTGTCGGCTCTGGAGTCTTTTCAGATGATCTAGGTATAGAACGTTCCTTCCGTCTCCCTAACGAAGCCACAGTTTTTCAGGCTGAAATTCTGGCTATAAGGGAAGCGGCCAGAATGCTGGTCGACAGGAAGGTACAAGGTAAAGTCGGCATCTTTGTCGACAGCCAAGCAGCGCTTCTATCCCTAAGATCACATACCACATCCTCTATCCTAGTAGGGCAGTGCAAGAGGGTGCTATCTAGACTGGGTGATCAGGCTGATCTCACCCTTATCTGGATTCCAGCACACAGCAATTTCTTAGGCAACGAACAGGCGGACGAGCTGGCTAGGGCTGGCTCTGCTCTGAATGCCTCCAGCGCCGAAACGGTAGCCATGCCGTTTGGCACTATTAGAAACTGCATCTTCAAACATTATTTCCATAAGGCTGAATGTAGATGGCGCAATATAAGCACGTGCAAGGTTGCAAAGAAATTGTGGCCTTGCTATAATTATAAACGCTCAATACAACTAACACGCAGAAACCGCAAGGACATCTCGAGGGTCGTTGCAGTTATGACGGGACACTGGACGGTTGGCAGACATGCCAGTAAGATAGGTCTGTCCTACAACGAGTTCTGCCATAGTTGTCGAGAAGAAAGCAAAGAGGAGACAATCTTCCACTTTCTTTGCGAATGTCCGGCTTTGCATATCTCGAGACACAAGTTTTTAGGCAATCATGTACTAGAGGACCTATCAGATCTATCAGAGATAGGACTGAGCGATCTAATCAGATATCTCAATGCGACGGGTTGGATCTAGTATCAATCACTGTATCCGAGTACTTAGATACGGCTACACATAGTTTGACACCGACGAGTGTAGTGGTCCTTTCAAAAAGGAATCATATAGATTCTACTTGAATGCCTACGTGTAGTGGGCAGCCACGTAAACCAACCAACCAATCAATGCTAATTTCGGGACTCTGTAATAAAAATATAGTAATGGTGTTTTGTATGACAGAGGTCAAGAACCTCCCCAACCACTGAAGCTAGAGGCTAAGACGGGTCCCATCGACTTTCTGTCATGCAATTTCATTTACTTCCGTGGTAACATAAGAAAGTTAAATACCTTTGGTTTTTAAATAAAATCATTAAAATTACCCCATAACACATTACAATGTTCTGGACGATAATAGGAACTTTAATCGCTGTTGCTGTTGCTGTTGTATTAGTCTTTTTGTTTCGTTACAGTAGTACTTCATAGATCTACAAGTTTCGTTGTCGTATTTAAATTGTATGTGTTTAAAAAATCCTTTCACTTTTAGTATTTATAATTTTTGGTAATTATCTTGTAATTATACAAGAATTAGTTGTTGAATGTGCGTGTTTCGGCAAGCTTCCCGATATTCTGCTTTATAATGTTAATATTTGGTAACTCTGAGATTTTAGAAGTGTTGTTGACTATAACAGACAACCTAAGTCTAAAAACAATAATAAAAACAACAACAACAGCCAACATACAGTTTGCCTTTAAACCTAATTCTACTTTGAACACAATATTTACGAAAATACCTTTACGAACTTCATCACCTTTGAATTTTCCTTTCAGTATCATCGCGTAAATTACATTGTTCATCAATTTTCTAACCACCAAACGCGTACCGTTGCACAGTTTTGGTTGGTTTATGTTTCGAAGTATGATTACTACGGAGCCAACCTTTAGGCAATCTCTTGTTCTGCGTCGCAAATTATCTATTTGTTGACCTCTGTTGTTCGCTCGACGATTTTACATTGCCAACCGAGCCGTTTCACGGGCTGACTCACTTTGCTCTTGTGGTTGAGAAGCACGAAGTCGAGCCATACTAACGCGACGGTGTTCACGTGCAATTTCTTGTTCTTCTTCATTCCTTGCATTTGCAGTGTTTCGTATCCTTCTTGCATTACGGCTTTGTCGGGAAAGATTCGATCGTCTTGGTCGCGGCATTGTTAATTACACTTCACTTCAATTCACCTAAAAATTTATTTAAAAACTCAAATTTTCAACCATTTATTCATAGACAAAATTATTTAGCTATTCGAGATGCGCGTTTTGTTATTCCAAGTCTGATGCGTTTTTGGTTTACCACCTTTTATAGTTCACTTCACTTTTTATTTAAATAGGCAATGGCTTTACCATTACATTATGATTGTTATTTATTTAATAGAAATAGTTTTAATATTGATTTCTTACAAAAATCAAATTGTCATCCATACGTCCATTTCATAGCTGTTATTTAAGTTTTGTTATCCCAAGTCTGATTCTTTTCTGTTATACCACGTTTATGTCAAGCCACACGGGAACGCTTTCGAACGGGATAAACAGTATTCTATGTCCGTCTCCTGGCTCTAAGCTACCTACCCACCAATTTTCAGCCATATCGGTACAGCCGTTCTTGAGTAGTAACTAACACGACTTTCTTTTATATATATACATAGATAACAACATATTTTAATTCATTATTTTAATTTAATTTTTTCTTTGAAACTCGTATGATGTACGTATGTATGTAAATTAGTGGTATTCTGATAGTTGTCTTTTTTAAATTTTGTTAACTTTTCCATTTACTTATCTTTATTGCGGTTGGACCAGACGATAAAAGTTTTGGTTCAATATAACCTGTATATTTCTGATATAGAAACACAATAGAATTTCAACCACAGTTGATTTAAAAAATGCGAATTCGGTAATTCATATTCAGACTGCTAAGAAAACAGATGGATTTAAATAAAAACATTTTTTATTTTATCACATTGTACAAATATAATAATACCGGGTTCTGATATACTGCAGGTACGCTCTGCACCTGAATATAGAAAACAATTAAAATTACACAAGTATAAAAAGGATATAAGCATACTTTTGCCTTTCTTCTGAAATCACAAATAGTCATAAAAAATGAAATATTAATACATTTTTTAAACAAAACTAAAATTCAATTTCATTGATTTTGTATATTTACTCGTACATAGTGTCTTGACGATCCATTACATTTCTTTAATAAAATAATAATAAAAAAATTAATTATGGTTATTTATATACGAAAAGAAAATGTAAACGATAAAAAATACTGTAATATGCATGCATAATATTATACTAATAAACGTACAAAAATAAGTTTAAAGAAACAAATAAAAACAAAACAACAAATCTCTGCTTTACGTTTGTTTAGCTTACACATGTATACACACAATGTGTACATATGCCCATGAACGCATTTCAGTATGTATGTAATCAATGTGTGACAAAAATGGCCAATTTACAACAACCACACCAATTTCCATCAAGAATTTGAAGTTTTATTATTTTATAATAAATAAGATATATTATGTCCTTAAATGCGTAAACCACTATAAAAAATACAACTGCTCTGTGGTGTACAAGAAGCGCTTGTGACTACCACCCAATAGGTTGTTGGATTGAATCCCAACGCTACTTTTTTAAAGTATAATTATTTCGAATGCCTTTTTTTTGCTCATATTTTATTCGTTAATGGACCGACTTCAATTATTTTCAGTCTCAACCTTCGTAGAACTCCATACAAGATATCTGCTTCATAAAATTGACAGTAGGACAGTTGGGGCCATAAAAAAACAACAGAATAAGAAATATAACAAAAAAAGTCTTTTGTCTATATCTCATTAATTATTGGACCGAGTTTTGTTATTTTCAAACCGAAAAATTTTATGAAAAATTTCAAGAGAATGGTATAAAATTTATTTCTGTAAGTTGTGTTTTGGCCTTAATTCTAAATACACCAAAATGTAGCAGACGGCCAGACGGACATCGCACTTTCGACTTCTTTATCTATAAGGATCCAGAATATATATACTTTATGGGGTCTTAAATGAATAATGAAGAAATTACATACATGACAAACCTATATATCCCCCTTCCATTTTTTGGTGAAGGGTATAATAAGGAAACTATTAATAAACCGTCTTGAGGAAAATTTGTCACAAAAACCTCCTACAAACCTTGAAAATGTTATAATGAAATTTGGTAAAACAAACGCTAGTAAGATTATTTTTAACAAGAGATTCTCAGCGACTGTTTAGTAAATTTCTTATTGTTTCAAAATTAGACAATCTGCATTTTTCATTAAATGACACCGTCAAATCATTAGCGAAAGTGTTTATCGTTTTGTATATAAATCTATTGTGCAGTAAGTCCGTGGGGAATCTTGGGGGAAGATTATGAATTATTTTTAAATGTCTTTTTGTATGTGTCTTAGCAGTTTTGTTAAACCAGGGTGTACAGCCGTAAGTCAATATCGGTCGAATACACATATTGTACAACAATATCTTATTTTTGAGGTTGACCTTAGATCTCTTATTAAGTATAGCACTGTCATCAGCATAAAATGCTGCTTCCTGATTTCTGTGCACCTCTACATCAGACGTATATTAGGAGTAGTGTAGGTGACAATACTGACGCTTGCGGCAATACCGCTGGGATTGTTCTTTCTGTTGAGAGTTCCCCGTCAACAAACACAATAAATGTATGGTTCTTTAGAAAACTTTGTATAATTTTTTGCAAATACAATGGGAAACCTAATGCACTGAGCTTGAATAGCGTCCATTGTGCGAGATAGTGTCAAAAGCCTTTTCTATATCGAGAAAAACAACGCCAGTGGTCTTGCATTTTCCTTTGTTATCTTCGATATAATTCACAACTCGCTTTTTTGGTGTACGGTAGAGTGCTCCTTTCGGAATCCAAACTGTTGGTGTTAAATAATATTATTTTTATGTGCAAAATCAACTAATATTTTATGAATAATATTTTCAAAGACCTTGTCCAGTAAACTTAAGATGCTTTGCCTTTTTATGAATCGGTACTACTTTCGATTTTTTGAAAGTACGGGGAAAGAAGCCATTAATTAAGCAACAATTAAGTATTTTACTTAGAATATCATAAAAGCAATCTGGCATATGTTTTAGGATAATACTATTTATGCCATCTAAGCCAGGGACTTTATTATTTTTTAATAGCATAACAAATGCCTTAACCACAGTGACATCTGTACGTTCCATATAATTACTACCAATAGGAGAACTATTGTCGAGACAATTAATAAAATCTGATACACATGTATCCAAATTCGATGGGTTATTGATAGTAATAGTATGAGAGCCACCAAATGCGTCGGCAATTGCATTAGCTTTTTCTGTGCTGGTTTTGAAAACTTCATTATTACAAGTAAGATCTGAACAAAACGAGTTCTTTCCCTTTGAAGCTTTTGTTATTTAACAGAATTTTTTGGACTCCAGGGGTAGTTTTGAAATAAATCTTGCCCAGGATTCATGTCCTTGTTAAGGTGGAATTCAATTAGACTATTTAACTGCCTTACCGTTTAAATGGGCTCTGTAAATTGCATCCCTACATTTCAGAAATTTACGTTTGAACTTATTTCTTTAAGCAATAAGCATTTTTGATGTATTTGAGATTTCTCTCTGCCACCGGTTTTTCCTCCCTACGGGAATCTTACTAAAAGCATTATTAACATTTGAAATTAATTTATTTAGCAATAAATCTGGGGATACAATCTGTTTGGTCAATATTTTGGCGTCTAATTTCAATTTCCACCCAAACTGTAATTGCTGGCGAGTCTGCACGATTATACAAAGTTACTATATATAATTTATTTCTAAACTGTCCATAAATGGAACAGGAAATCGGAACATGATCTGACTGTAAAATATTTGGGTGTGACTCTAAGTTTGAAAAAGGGATATTGGAATTAGATAGTAAAATGTCTACCGTTGAGGGAGGGACCAGGGCTAAGTTTTGACCGAATCGGGTAAATGAAAAGTAAATGTAATAGTTTGCAAGCAAACAATGTGTGTAAAGCTCAATACCGGCTGTGTTATTAGATACACAGTTCCAATGTGTGTGATGTGCATTAAAATCACCAAAAATGAAAGTCACAAGAGAAGTTTGTGAGTAAGTCTTAGTCCGCCTTAGAGTCCGGAGTATAAATTGGATTATATGCAGCAGTAAAAACTACAGGACGTCGATTTACAGTAACATACATATATAGAAATATTTTCAATGCTTTTTGTGTTAATTTTAGGTACTAACTTATGAACTATGTTAGCTTTAACCACAATGAGTACTCCTCCGCCATGCGTTAGCCGGTCTTCAAGATAAATTTTGTAGCTTCCAAATTGAAGTTTGTGATGTGGTTTTAAAAACGTCTCATTGAGCAAAAGTATATCAACTTTTTTGTCGTGAAGAGCTTGCTCGAGCTGTGCAGCTGTTGACTCGGTTGTTAAGCATTGAGCGTTCCAGTGCATAACATGAACATTGTGTACAATAAATGATTAACATGGCATGTTTAAGCATCATACCTAAGACTCTCAATTTGTTAAACTTTGTTTGACGTTTTTCCAATTCATCTACTGCATTAAAAAATATTTCCAATAGTTTATCATTGGATAACTCGTTGTTGTTGTCCCGTGTTTTGCTTTTAGCCACTTCAGAAAACATATGTTTCCCTTATAACCGGGAGTCTTGAGCAATACCGTGGTGTGCTTGGCTCGATAGTTGCGGGAAAGTACTCTCGTCTATTACATAACTACTGTTATATCTCATACTAGTCATTCTAGTTTTTGCGGTTAATCTTTGTCGAATCTCTAAATAATCTTTACGACACGAGCATTTAGGATCATTTGCCCTGTGGTTTACATTTCTGTAATTTTTATTTGTACACTTATGACATTTGTACACTATACTGTCATCAGATGAGCTTTTGTTTAGTGAACAATCAGCGTAATCGTGGTTACGCGCACAAGCTGTATATACCATGAGTCTGTTGCAGTTTTTGGCTCTATGATCGTACATTGAACACTTGGTACATTATGTAGGACCTTTATTGCTCTTAAAAGGTTTTCTCCAGTAAACTACAATGTTACAGAAAAACCTGATTTTTTTAATTTCACGCTTTGAAACGTGTTGCCTGTCAAATGCATGTTGTTCTTCTTTAGTATTTTTATAGCCTCCTCGTACAGCACCATGGTGATTGAAATAATGTTCGTTCGAATCGACATTCTTTTGAACATAAATTTCTCACCTATTTGAAATTTGAAACCTATTGCTTGTGTTAGGCCCGTCGTTTATGTTGCGCATCTTATACTTGGGACAATTGCCCCAAAATTTTATCCTGTTTTTGACCACTCATAGTCAAGAAAATATTATTTATTTCATTTAACGAAAAAATTTATTTATTATCCGCGAGCAAAAATAAACGTTGATTATAACTCAAGGCAGTGTTGCCGGATGATCAATAAACTTAACATCACCAGAGTACACTGACAAAAACAATTGCAAACAAGTAAGAGAGATATATTCGACTGTGCCGAATCTTATATACCTTTCACCATAGTATGGAGTGACGAAAAAAGTCACAATCACGAAAATTCACGCCCACAAAATACAAAAAAAAATTAAAAAATAATAATTTAAATGTAAAAAATATATTAAAGCAAAAAAAATTGCCACTCACCGTCTCACGGACGCACCCCCACGTGATGGAAACAAAAAATTAATCACGATCACGCATTATTGGTTCTAATCTCTATTTCATAGTATAGGCTGATTTCATAAACACAGCTTGCAAAGCAACACTGGAAGCATGAGTTTACAAGGCATTTTAGTGTTGCTTTGCAAACTGCGTTTATGAAGTCAGCCATAAGTTATGAATTCCGTAACAAATTTGTAATACTTTCTTGCCTGGGGTGCATTATAAAAATATTAAAATACTCTTATTAGCTCTTATATCATTTTTCACACATCCAAGAAGTGGTCTTCGACTAAACAAAGAAATGATTTGAAACGTAAGAAAAGATTTAATAATGAAGAAATTCTCCTAAAATTCATCAAACAAATCGCCACCTATTACATAAATCTGTTAGTCTAATGATTAAAATGTTCCAATATTATCTTCATATTGAAAATAATTTAAAGCTATCAAAAATTCTTAAAAAAACGAACTTTTTCAAATAAAAAGTAAAAGTAATAAAAATAACTAAAATGTATCAATAATTAAAAAAAATTAATAAATGGTTGTTCAGGATTTGAAACCGTACCCTACCGGGTGGCACGGTTTTGAATCCTGAACACAACACAATGCTATGTTTTTAGAATTTTCGATACATTTTAGTTGTTTTTATTTCTTTTACTTTTTATTTGAAAAAGTTTGTTCCACAATTTATTTAAAAACCAGGCACAATCTCATTTATAATAATTTTTTTAATTTTTGCGTTTTTTACAATTTTATGAACGATAAAAGTTTTCTTTTTCAAAAATATCCAATATGTTATCAGATAGGATTTTGTACGGTGATCAAATAATTATATAATGAATTCAGTAAGTTGTCGACGATTTTATTTGATATAATAATAACACCAAAAATAAAAATTACATGACGGTGTATGAAAAAATTTTAAATTATAAAATGCTAGCTGACCCGGCAAACTCTGTTCCGCCTCAAATGCAATAAATAAGCAGATTTTTTAATTTATTAAGTTTTTTTTTATTAGAAAATACATATAAAAATTAAGTACCTACATTAATTATTCATTATTGTTCTGTATTTTAGTACATAGGTTGCTCTTCACTTAAGTACCTTGTGATACACGATATTTTTTGTTTTATTATCAAGCGCGAAAACAAACAATGCATGGTCTTCCGACCCGTGAACATGCCACATATAATTGACCATGGGAAAAACATGGATGTTCTAGATTCAAACCACAAACTTTTAAGGATTGGCCTTGTGATTTGTTGATGGTCATGACAAATGCAAGACGCACCCGAAATTGAAGTCTTTTAAATTCAAACGGCATATCGGTTGGGTTCATCTGGATCCTCGGAATGGGAACTTCATCACCTTTGAATTTTCCTTTCAGTATCATCGCGTAAATTACATTGTTCATCAATTTTCTAACCACCACACGCGTACCGTTGCACAGTTTTGGTTGGTTTATGTTTCGAAGTATGATTACTACGGAGCCAACCTTTAGGCAATCGTATGGAAACGCTGCTCGATTCAAATCAGCACTTGATAAATCTCATGTTCTGCGTCGCAAATTATCTATTTGTTGACCTCTGTTGTTCGCTCGACGATTTTACATTGCCAACCGAGCCGTTTCACGGGCTGACTCACTTTGCTCTTGTGATTGAGAAGCACGAAGTCGAGCCATACTAACGCGACGCGTTCACGTGCAATTTCTTGTTCTTCTTCATTCCTTGCATTTGCAGTGTTTCGTATCCTTCTTGCATTACGGCTTTGTCGGGAGAGATTCGATCGTCTTGGTCGCGGCATTGTTAATTACACTTCACATCAATTCACCTAAAAATTTATTTAAAAACTCAAATTTTCAACCATTCATTCATAGACAAAATTACTTAGCTATTCGAGATGCTTTGTTATTCCAAGTCTGATGCGATTTTGGTTTACCACCTTTTATAGTTCACTTCACTTTTTATTTAAATAGGCAATGGCTTTACCATTACATTATGATTGTTATTTATTTAATAGAAATAGTTTTAATATTGATTTCTTACAAAAATCTAATTTTTAACCATAAATCCATTACTTAGCTGTCATTTGCGTTTTGTTATTCCAAGTCTGATGCGTTTTTGGTTTACCACCTTTTATAGTTCACTTCACTTTTTATTTGAATGGGCAATGGCTCCATCATAACATTATGATTGTTAATTATTTATTTAATAGAAATAGTTTTAATATTGATTTCTTACAAAAATCAAATTGTCATCCATACGTCCATTTCATAGCTGTCATTTAAGTTTTGTTATCCCAAGTCTGATTCTTTTCTGTTATACCACGTTTATGTCAAGCCACACGGGAACGCTTTCGAACGGGATAAACAGTATTCTATGTCCGTCTCCTGGCTCTAAGCTACCTACCCACCAATTTTCAGCCATATCGGTACAGCCGTTCTTGAGTAGTAACTAACACGACTTTCTTTTATGTATATACATAGATAACAACATATTTTAATTCATTATTTTAATTTAATTTTTTCTTTGAAACTCGTATGATGTACGTATGTATGTAAATTAGTGGTATTCTGATAGTTGTCTGTTTTAAATTTTGTTAACTTTTCCATTTACTTATCTGTATTACGGTTGGACCAGACGATAAAGTTTTTGGTTCAATATAACCTGTATATTTCAGATATAGAAACACAATAGAATTTCAACCACAGTTGATTTAAAAAATACGAATTCGGTAATTCATATTCAGCCTGCTAAGAAAACAGGTGGATTTAAACAAAAACATGTTTTATTTAAATCTTCTTCTGCGTTTACTAAGTAGACAGAGAACTAAATATGAAAAATTACGATAAAATCGCAAACAGATAGCTTTTTGCTCTCAAATCCAACCCATAATTCGGCTTATTTTCGTAATATTTTACCATTAATCCGCTTCCAATTCCGTAGTGCGTGCTATCGACAATGCGATATTCCGCAAAACTATGATTTTTTAGGTGTTTTTAATGAATGTAAGACCAGTTAATTTCATATGAATATAAAGAAATCAATTTGTTTCTCCTAAGATCTTCACTTATCATTTTGTATATGCTGAATTTGGGAAAATACGAAAATATGCAAAAAAAATATAAATATGTATCCATATACTATTTTTGGAAATTTTCCCCAAACATTCCGATCTAAAAATCCAAAGATCATATGTATGTATACGATAGGAACTGATTGTTTGAAAAATATTTGATGAATTGCGGACTATTCTTAGAATACATTTTAATTAAGCCCACATTAAATTATTCAATTAGATAGTGCAATCTAGAAGCTAAACATAAATTTGTGGAAAGTAGGTATTTGCAATACTTTTATTCAAAATACAAATGCATTTTAAATTTTTATTCCTACAAAATAGTTTTTAATAAAAGTTTAATTTTCACAATGGAAATGATATTTTTTAAGTTTTTTTCACTCCATAATTTTGCTGTTTTTAATCAATATTGTATCATACAATTTTTCTGATGTTCGCATATATTTAAAAATTTTCGCCATTTTAGATTTTTTCAAGGCTTTTGGCTGAAAATTGCCAATTATATCATGTTTTTTATAAATTTTGGGAATAATTTCCAACTTTTTCAAAAAAATTTTAAAAGTAAAATTATTTCGAATACCATTTTATTCTCATATTTTAGACTTCAAATATTTTCAGTCTAAACCTTCGTAGAACTTCATACAAGAGATCTGCTTCACAAAATTGACCGGAGGACAGTCGGGACCATAAAAAAACAACAGAATATGAAATATAACAAAAAAGTCTTTTGGCTATATCTCATTAATTATTGGACCAAGTTTTGTTATTTTCAAACCGAACAATTTTATGAAAAATTCCAAGAGAATGGTAAAATTTATGTCTCTATGTTGTGTTGAGGTCTTAATTTTTAATACACCAAAATGTAGCAGACGGACAGAGGAAGTATTAAATATATTAAATGACTCCAACATATCATATTTTTAATACGTACGTCGTTTTCAATTTTGTCATCAAGACATAAACCGTTGTGCCAGTATGTAGTAATGTACTGATTTGGAAGAAAAACATCCTCATTTCTTTTTCGTTTTTTCATTCGCGTTCCCACAGACGAACAAGAACTAGAAATTTTAAGTTTTTGGAAAAAAATTTAAGATCTTCCAATTCTGAAAAAATTGGCTAAACGAATACTGTGTAAACTATCTACCTCAGCTACAAGTGAAGGAGTTTATTCAACTCATATATCTATTTATCTATTAACGCTAAAGAACAAGATCCTACTTAATCTTAATCACCCTTATTCCATTTAGCGTCGTCGTCATCAATTTATTATCAACATAAATTTTTATCGACGTCGTGATCAATTCGATACAAAACTTGTATTCCATAACAGCAATGTGACGATGTCGATTGTTTATCGTTTTTTAAAGCATATGTCTAATAATTTAGACAGTTGGTTTGTTTTCAGTTTTAATTGAAAAAATTTCTTAATAACTTAAAACAACTAAAATGTTTTTTTCCTGTTTGTAAGTCTGATCCGCATTATGAGAAAAAAATGGTGTTACAAAGAACATTAATAAGGCAGAAATCAAAGATATTTCATTATCTGATTCCCACATTCAGTAAATTGCACTCCCTGAACAGCTTCTTCAAGGTTTAGTTGATTCTGATATTGAAGCAGGTTTGCCATAGCTTCTTTCCGTGGGCTAACTATTATTTGTTTATAAATTGCGCCTTCAGTACACGTGCACTCTGCACTTTTTGTGACTAATTTTTTTTCCACTTTAAATTTTAAATTCCGCCTATCTTTGCCAAACGTCACCTGCTCTTTTTGGTGGACTAAGTTCATATAGTATCGTTGAAATTCTTTCCCAATGCTCTTTAAAATTATAAGGAAGACTGCCTTTTTGAAAACCTTTGGCAAGTGAAAGATTTCTTTCCATCTCCTCCACTAAGTTATTGCTTTGGAACATGATTGTATTTTTTTCTATGTTTTTAATTCAAGATTATTATTGAGAAAAATTCAAAAGGAATAAAACTGTTTCGACACCAATAAGACTGAGGACAAAATCAGAGTCAATTTATATCGATGCCGACGTTAGCGTTGCGTACGGCATATCAAAAATACATCGACGCTTATCGATAATATTTGATATTGACAATGGGCATACCGATTTACAACCATCGGCACAAAACGATATCGTTTCATATTGCTGACGCTAAATGGTATAAGGGTGAATATTTTACACAGATTGCTTATGAGCTAGAAAATGAATGATTTTAATAAAAATATTTTAAATATGTACATTAGGGGCGTTACAAGGTATATGGTAAATTTTTTTTAGGCTATCTTTCGGGGCACCAATCTAAAATGTGCCAACAAGCTAGAAAATGTGATTGGCAAAGTTTCAGCCCATTATGATAATGTTAACACGTGACTCATTGAGGTTAAAAGAGTGTAAACTTTCTAATCATACGTTTTAGTACCACTTATAATGGAGTAGAGTAAATTTACCACAAACGCTTGAACTGACCAAAGTTTGACAATTAATAACGGTTTATTTTTTTCCGTTAAAGTACAGACAAATAATTATGATTAGAGGGATTTCCATTTTTTTGGTGTAACAAGTCATACATCAAAGTTCATTCAGTCTGTACGTGTCTCTCAATACGAGCTTTTATATATATGCTCTTTTAACCGTCTTTTTCGATTAAATTTTTTTTATATTATCATGTCCATATTATCAATGAGCATGAGATCAAGGCAGAAAGATCAAATTTTTGTAATTGGTCACACGTCTCATCAAATAACTGGCAGCAAATTACCATCCAATTGTCTTGCGTAGTTTATTTTATAATATGCGCCAGGTTAAATTAAATAAAAGAGATGCTGCTAGGCTTACAATAAAGGAAGTTCTCGTGTTTTGGGAGAAAGCAAAGATACCAACCAAAGAAATTAAACATTGTGTCTCAAAGCTAGAAAAACTATATGATAAATGGAGACAACTTCAAAAAAACTGTACAAGATCTGCAAGCGCTACTCAAAATCAAAAAGAAGAAGATTTCAAGTTGACCTTTGACGACTTATTTGATGTTGCTCATCAGGATGCACTTGTCAAGATAGCTCAAGAAGACAGAGAGTTTTTGATACTCCAGAGAGAAAAAGGACGTCCTGGATGCATGGGAGGCGTCGACATGAAATTTGTTAGAGCAGAAAAACGAAAAGAATCCAGACAAATAGGTAATATGGCAAGATTTGAAAAATCAAAAAAAAAAATATTGTATTTTTCATAAGCTTTTTATTTACTATATATTTATGTTATTAACTTAAAAATATATAGATGTGGAGTCTATACCAAGCAGTAGTAGCATTTCAGACGAGGAAGAGCCAGTGCAAGAAGATACAGACACAGAATTTAATTTTTCACACCGACAGGAAGCAGAACCAGAAATCAAAAAGAGGAGATACTGTCGAGGCTCAGAAGAGGTTATAACTGAAAAATTGTCTGTATTGTTAGATAGATGTAGTATTTCTGACAGAGATGCGGTGCGAATTATTTCAGCTACAGCAGAAGCACTGGGCCATGACCCACAAAATTTAGTTGTTAGTAAATCGGCCATAAGACTCCGCAGACAACAATATCGCCAACAAAGAAGTAATCTCATCAAGAGTAGATTCAGAAATTCTGATCTGGAGGGTGCTGTTGTGCACTGGGATGGAAAGTTGCTTCCGGATATATTGAGTAAGAGAAATGTAGAGAGGTTAGCCATTTTAATTACTTGCGGCAATGAAGAACAGTTGATAGGGGTTCCAGTCCTTGAAAATAGTACG
Source organism: Gymnocheta viridis (assembly GCA_956483585.1). Taxonomy (NCBI): domain Eukaryota; kingdom Metazoa; phylum Arthropoda; class Insecta; order Diptera; family Tachinidae; genus Gymnocheta; species Gymnocheta viridis. The sequence continues at coordinate 32,288,969 of OY101443.1, forward strand.
GGGATTACTCAGGCAAAAGCTGTATTATCAGCAGTTTAGCAGTGGGGAGCAGCCGAAAAAATTCAGGCAATGTGTTTTGATACCACGGCAGTAAACACTGGTCGCCATAAGGGAACCTGCGTTGTGCTAGAGCAATTGTTGGGAAAAAATCTTCTTTATTTAGCTTGTCGTCACCATCTTTTGGAAGTTGTTTTAAAGGAAGTTTTTAACTGCAAAATGGGTACATCCACTGCACCTCAACCAGATATTTTTCGAAGATTCCAGAGTGGATGGTCAAAGATAGACAAAAAGAAATACAGAACAGCAATAGAAGATGAATATTTTAGAGACAAAATAAGTTATTTAGACCAAATTTCAAATTTCCTTTTTGAAGAATTAAAAAATTGCCAGCCCAGAGATGATTATAAAGAATTCATCCACCTTTGGCTCATATGCTTAGGACGTCTTCCACCGGAAAAAACTACTTTCAGAGTACCTGGAGCTATTCACCACGCAAGATGGATGGCAAAAGCCATTTATTGTCTAAAAATATATATTTTCGAGGATCAAATTTCGTTATCTGTTTTAGAGAGTAAGGGTATTAAAGATATATGTTTATTTATAATCAATATATATATAAAAGCATGGTTTACCGATATATGGTGTGAAAATCAACATTATTTAAGAGCAAAAAAAATGTGAAAGGTCTAAGAGTAGTAAATGACACAGCTGAGAGAGGGGTAAAATTAATCCAAGACTACAATTCATCCTTGACAAAAGACGAAGAACAACGCCAGTGTATTTTACAAGTTGTATCTGAATGTAGGCATCTTTTTCCAGACTCTTCAAAAGATACAATGTCCAAGCCATTACCACCTTAATTTGTGATTTTAAATAATAATAATGTAACGAATAAAAACTTTAAATGAACTCACATAATTGTTATGATATACATATAATTTAGTAACAAAAATAAAAAAAAAATATTTTCATTTATTTACTTATTTTATTGTTTATTGTTTTCGAATACAAGACATTAAATCTTATAATTACAATATAGGATAAAAATCCGTTTAATGTATTTGAATACTATTTTACAATATGTAGTTAAATTCGATGTATTCGATTATTGGGATATCTACTACGATATAATCTGATAAATGTTAAATAGTGTGAAAAATAACAGTTTTGGTAAAAATATTATCAGGACCAAAATTAATAAGAATAAAATTTCCTATGAAATAAGACTCGAGTCAGGTTCATAGAATAAATGGTGTGGACTGTAAGGGCAAAAAACTATGATTTTTAGTGAAAAACCGCTGTTTGTCCCAACTTTAACCTCAATGAGTCACGTGTTAACATTATCAGAATGGGCTGAAACCTTGTCAATCGCGTTTTCTATCCTATTGGCACATATTAGGGTGTGCCCCGATGGAAAATCCAAAATTGATTTCTTCTAACCACCCTAATGTACATACATAGTTTTTAATTTCACATCAAAACTTTAAAATAAAAGAAAATTTATATTTCCTTTAAGAATTTTGAATTGTATTTAATTGTAAAATTTAATTTAAGCTATAAAGTTTGAAATCGCATGATACATATGTAAATCTTGCGTGACGAACGATACATTCGTACGCGTTTTCACATTAATATATAAAATTTGTTTGGTCTTTCAAAAGAGGTGCCTTCAACTTATGCATGGTGTTTAGTGGGATATAAGTGTACTTTCGAATGGCACAAAAAAATAATTTTTAGCAGGTATTTGTTGGGAAATAATTAATCACAAAATTTTGTCACTCACGCTACAAAAAACGGAAGTAACTTTATAAATTAAAGTGTGTTTTCATGATTTTTTTCGATTTTTGCATAATAAAGTACACAAAATATAGTTCCTAAAGGAAAGACGAATATAAGACTATTCTAAAATAACTTATTTGTAGCCAAAAAATTTTGTCGTTTTTGACGCACGCTTTGTGACGCACCCTACGTAACTCACGTTACATTTGTTCTGTTATATTTCTATTTTGAAATTTCATACCTAATTTCAATGTTTCCAAAATAGTAAACACAACATTTTTTGCTAAGATTGAAGTGAATTCAATGTATAAAAATATAGCTTTCGATCGGGCCATCTTCACTAACACTAAAGTAATGATATGAATATTTAAAAATGGTTAATTGCTGGTATGAAATTAGAAGCTCAGAGGTAGGGTAGGATTTGATAATAATTTGTGTGTTAATGATCCAAATACATTTATTTTATTTATAAAACTATATATCTAGTATAATACTCCACCAAAAAAATAACTTGGATCATTTATCAAAATTGAAAAATTGTATTTCAAAACTATCAAATTGTTTCAGAAAAGTATATTTCTCAGTTAAACATAATTTTCCTCTTTTATTGCAAATTTTTCTAATTGTGTATTAGATTTTTCTATTTGCATTCAGAAATTTTAATGTATAAATACTTATAGGTTGAGACTTTTTCGTGAGTATTTCGTGATTGTGACTCCACTCACGTGAGCTTCAGTGAATGTGAGCCAAAAATATAAGGTCGTGCGTGAGCGTGCATGAGTGAAATTTTTTATCGTGAGCGTGCATGAACGTGAGTGAAAAGTCACTCACGATGCCATCTCTAGTTCCTACCCCAAACAAGTATGGAACTCTGCATGCGCGGATTCGCACTGGGCTGATTTAATAGAATTTATATGAAAAGTAATTTTTTTAAATTTTGTTTCTGTTTTCTACATGCTTATCATTTTCTTGACATATACATGCATACATATGTACATACATAAGTGGCAAGAACGATGGAGAGCAACTGATAAGAGAAGATAGACTAACTTACTGATACCTGACATCAAGACATGGTTAACAAGGAGAAATGGTGACTTGAAATTCTACATTACACAATTTTTGAGTTTATATGGTTGTTTTAAGTCGTACTTGTATCGTTTCGGACATGACAGTGTTCCGTTTTGTCCGAGCTGTGATGGTAATATCATGGAAGATACGGAATATGTGTTCTTTATATGTCCACGATTTGTTAGCGGGAGGGCGTATTTAGACCGGACAACATAGTTCCAATCATGTTGGAATCTCTGAATAACTGGACGTGTGTATGTAATTTTGTGAAATTGGTTCTACTGGAACTTCGTAGCTTAGAAGCAATTCGCACCCCGTGACGTAAAGCCTTGCGGTAGTTTCACGGGGAACGTTTGGGTCAGTGTAAAAGGGTGTGTTAGCCTGTTAAAGTCTCGCACTCCTGGCAAACACCATCACTGCCAGTGTCTTTATATGATTTCATCCCATGATAAAAAACATACATACATACAATTATGAAATTTATATTAATCGAGATTGCCTCGATATCTTTTTTCAAAGATTTAAAAAACTTTTGTTTGTTGAGGGTTTTTAGCTAGTCTATATACATGCATTTCATTGGTGCTTAAGCCAAATCATCAGTAGACCTTAAACCTAATTTTTAAATGTTTCAAACCTCTTTACTTATACAAAAACTTTTAAAAACTCAATGAGAGTTATAAATTCATATCGAATATAATAATTTGTTTGTTGGGATTTTTGAATAAGTTTCAAAGCATACTATGCTTATACTATTGTAATTTTTATAACTCTCATTGAGTGTCGGTGTGAAAAATTAAATTCTGTGTCTGTATCTTCTTGCACCGGCTCTTCTTCGTCTGAAATGCTACTACTGCTTGGTATAGACTCCACTTCTATATATTTTTAAGTTAATAACATAAATATATAGTAAATAAAAAGCTTATGAAAAATACAAACTCACCCATATTTTTTTTTTTTGATTTTTCAAATCTTGCCATATTACCTATTTGTCTGGATTCTTTTCGTTTTTCTGCTCTAACAAATTTCATGTCGACGCCTCCCATGCATCCAGGACGTCCTTTTTCTCTCTGGAGTATCAAAAACTCTCTGTCTTCTTGAGCTATCTTGACAAGTGCATCCTGATGAGCAACATCAAATAAGTCGTCAAAGGTCAACTTGAAATCTTCTTCTTTTTGATTTTGAGTAGCGCTTGCAGATCTTGTACAGTTTTTTTGAAGTTGTCTCCATTTATCATATAGTTTTTCTAGCTTTGAGACACAATGTTTAATTTCTTTGGTTGGTATCTTTGCTTTCTCCCAAAACACGAGAACTTCCTTTATTGTAAGCCTAGCAGCATCTCTTTTATTTAATTTAACCTGGCGCATATTATAAAATAAACTACGCAAGACAATTGGATGGTAATTTGCTGCCAGTTATTTGATGAGACGTGTGACCAATTACAAAAATTTGATCTTTCTGCCTTGATCTCATGCTCATTGATAATATGGACATGATAATATAAAAAAAATTTAATCGAAAAAGACGGTTAAAAGAGCATATATATAAAAGCTCGTATTGAGAGACACGTACAGACTGAATGAACTTTGATGTATGACTTGTTACACCAAAAAAATGGAAATCCCTCTAATCATAATTATTTGTCTGTACTTTAACGGAAAAAAATAAACCGTTATTAATTGTCAAACTTTGGTCAGTTCAAGCGTTTGTGGTAAATTTACTCTACTCCATTATAAGTGGTACTAAAACGTATGAGTAGAAAGTTTACACTCTTTTAACCTCAATGAGTCACGTGTTAACATTATCATAATGGGCTGAAACTTTGCCAATCACATTTTCTAGCTTGTTGGCACATTTTAGATTGGTGCCCCGAAAGATAGCCTAAAAAAAATTTACCATATACCTTGTAACGCCCCTAATGTACATATTTAAAATATTTTTATTAAAATCATTCATTTTCTAGCTCATAAGCAATCTGTGTAAAATATTCACCCTTATACCATTTAGCGTCAGCAATATGAAACGATATCGTTTTGTGCCGATGGTTGTAAATCGGTATGCCCATTGTCAATATCAAATATTATCGATAAGCGTCGATGTATTTTTGATATGCCGTACGCAACGCTAACGTCGGCATCGATATAAATTGACTCTGATTTTGTCCTCAGTCTTATTGGTGTCGAAACAGTTTTATTCCTTTTGAATTTTTCTCAATAATAATCTTGAATTAAAAACATAGAAAAAAATACAATCATGTTCCAAAGCAATAACTTAGTGGAGGAGATGGAAAGAAATCTTTCACTTGCCAAAGGTTTTCAAAAAGGCAGTCTTCCTTATAATTTTAAAGAGCATTGGGAAAGAATTTCAACGATACTATATGAACTTAGTCCACCAAAAAGAGCAGGTGACGTTTGGCAAAGATAGGCGGAATTTAAAATTTAAAGTGGAAAAAAAATTAGTCACAAAAAGTGCAGAGTGCACGTGTACTGAAGGCGCAATTTATAAACAAATAATAGTTAGCCCACGGAAAGAAGCTATGGCAAACCTGCTTCAATATCAGAATCAACTAAACCTTGAAGAAGCTGTTCAGGGAGTGCAATTTACTGAATGTGGGAATCAGATAATGAAATATCTTTGATTTCTGCCTTATTAATGTTCTTTGTAACACCATTTTTTTTCTCATAATGCGGATCAGACTTACAAACAGGAAAAAAACATTTTAGTTGTTTTAAGTTATTAAGAAATTTTTTCAATTAAAACTGAAAACAAACCAACTGTCTAAATTATTAGACATATGCTTTAAAAAACGATAAACAATCGACATCGTCACATTGCTGTTATGGAATACAAGTTTTGTATCGAATTGATCACGACGTCGATAAAAATTTATGTTGATAATAAATTGATGACGACGACGCTAAATGGAATAAGGGTGATTAAGATTAAGTAGGATCTTGTTCTTTAGCGTTAATAGATAAAAAGATATATGAGTTGAATAAACTCCTTCACTTGTAGCTGAGGTAGATAGTTTAAACAGTATTCGTTTAGCCAATTTTTTCAGAATTGGAAGATCTTGATTTTTTTTCCAAAAACTTAAAATTTCTAGTTGTTGTTCGTCTGTGGGAACGCGAATGAAAAAACGAAAAAGAAATGAGGATGTTTTTCTTCCAAATCAGTACATTACTACATACTGGCACAACGGTTTATGTCTTGATGACAAAATTGAAAACGACGTACGTATTAAAAATATGAAAAAAGCTCCAAAATCGAAAAAATCACGAAACAATCACCCAAAAAAATCTACTCATGCACGCTCACTCACGTTAAGTTTTTTTACCTATCACATGTTCCAGGTATTACTAGACCCAGAAAAAAATCATTGTAAAATCAACTAAAACAATGTTGATTCAACTAGTTTTATTAACAATTTTGCTTCATAAGCGTTTCATGTTAATTTAACATGATATTAAAGTAAAATAAAAGTTATAGTTATCTACTTTGAAAGAACTAGAAATCATATTGTATTGACATGTACGCCAATTGAATCAAATAGATTGTCATGTAAAAATAACGTTAAGGTTCTTATTGAAACAATATTAAAAAAATTTATAACAACATGAATTTCATGTTGAATCAAAGTAAATTTAATGTCGAATCAATTATTAATCCATTGAGAAATAATGTTACAGCCATATTGAAATAACATGAAATAATGTTAAAATTACAGGAAATTTCATGTTAAATTAACATGGTTCCTATTTTGAAATAACAATTTACGCAATGTTGTTTAACAATGGGACAGGCAGTTAGTTAAAAGCAATTAATTCATTTTTTATCTTTATTCATTTATAACCACATATGTACATACGAAGGCGGATTGATATTGAAGCTACCTACCAAACCATTTCTTTAGGTTTGGAAATGTGAAGTAGTCACTAGGGGCTTAATCCGGAGAATATGGCGGATGAGGTACCAATTCGTAGCCCAATTCATAGAGCTTTGCCATTGAGACTGCACACGTTCACGGTTATGGTCAAGTGAGAGCAAGCCCGGAACCCATCTTGCCGATAGCTTTTTCATACGCAAATGTTCATGCAAAATGTTGAAAACACGTTCATATGATATGTTTACCATTTCAACAATCTCACGTAACTTGACTCGGCAATCATTTATAACGATATCGAGGATTTTCCTGATATTTTCTTCAGTAACCACATCTTTTGGCCTTCCTGTTGATGGTATTGTTGCAGTGCTTGTTCGGCCGCGTTTAAATTTAGCAATCCAATATTTTACCATGTGATCTGACGGAGCAGACTCTTCGTAATAATTATCGAGCTTTTTTTGTCTCTTTCGCCGTTATCCCTTTCAAATAATAGTGTTTAATCACTGCACGAAATTCACTTTTTTCCATTTTTCAAGAAATACAAAAGTTGCTTATTTCAAACGACTACAACAAATAAACAAATAACAACTGACGTATGGCAGATCGCAATTTCTAAAAAAATAGTTTTTGTGTTTATGCTGCCATCTAGCGCTAGGTAGCTTCAATATCAATCCGCGCTCGTAACAAATACATTTAGGGTTACAACTATTTGTTTAGTAAATATACTTTACCATTATTAATTGGAAAAACATGTAAAGGTGGGCTTGTGGATTCGTTGAGATCTTCTGAAATTTATTTAATCCCTTAACTCGCCTACAACATATCGTTGACAATTATCATCAAAATTGTGAGTTTCAACCTCATATGTATGTAGCATAGAACGTAAATTTTAGACTGAACTTTAATAATATAGGACATTTTGTACAAACTTAAAAATTCTCTTTTTATTATTTATTTATTTATTAACAGATATATTTAGTTGTATTAATATCTATATTTGGCGTAACATTTTTGTTGTGAGCCACATTGGCAGATTACTAGTATTTTTAATACAATTTGATTTAGCTAACATTTATATATGTATATGTATGTATGTACAAGTTTATGTGATTAAAATTCAAAATTCATTCATAATTAATTTTCTATATTTTGAACAAATTTCTAAGTATTTATACAAATTGTAAAAGTTGGAGTCATTTAATATATTTAATACTTCCTCTGTCCGTCTGCTACATTTTGGTGTATTAAAAATTAAGACCTCAACACAACATAGAGACATAAATTTTACCATTCTCTTGGAATTTTTCATAAAATTGTTCGGTTTGAAAATAACAAAACTTGGTCCAATAATTAATGAGATATAGCCAAAAGACTTTTTTGTTATATTTCATATTCTGTTGTTTTTTTTATGGTCCCGACTGTCCTCCGGTCAATTTTGTGAAGCAGATCTCTTGTATGAAGTTCTACGAAGGTTTAGACTGAAAATATTTGAAGTCTAAAATATGAGAATAAAATGGTATTCGAAATAATTTTACTTTTAAAAATTTTTTGAAAAAGTTGGAAATTATTCCCAAAATTTATAAAAAACATGATATAATTGGCAATTTTCAGCCAAAAGCCTTGAAAAAATCTAAAATGGCGAAAATTTTTAAATATATGCGAACATCAGAAAAATTGTATGATTCAATATTGATTAAAAACAGCAAAATTATGGAGTGAAAAAAACTTAAAAAATATCATTTCCATTGTGAAAATTAAACTTTTATGAAAAACTATTTTGTAGGAATAAAAATTTAAAATGCATTTGTATTTTGAATAAAAGTATTGCAAATACCTACTTTCCACAAATTTATGTTTAGCTTCTAGATTGCACTATCTAATTGAATAATTTAATGTGGGCTTAATTAAAATGTATTCTAAGAATAGTCCGCAATTCATCAAATATTTTTCAAACAATCAGTTCCTATCGTATACATACATATGATCTTTGGATTTTTAGATCGGAATGTTTGGGGAAAATTTCCAAAAATAGTATATGGATACATATTTATATTTTTTTTGAGTATTTTCGTATTTTCCCAAATTCAGCATATACAAAATGATAAGTGAAGATCTTAGGAGAAAAAAATTGATTTCTTTATATTCATATGAAATTAACTGGTCTTACATTCATTAAAAACACCTAAAAAATCATAGTTTTGCGGAATATCGCATTGTCGATAGCACGCACTACGGAATTGGAAGCGGATTAATGGTAAAATATTACGAAAATAAGCCGAATTATGGGTTGGATTTGAGAGCAAAAAGCTATCTGTTTGCGATTTTATCGTAATTTTTCATATTTAGTTCTCTGTCTACTTAGTAAACGCAGAAGAAGATTTAAATAAAAAATGTTTTTGTTTAAATCCACCTGTTTTCTTAGCAGGCTGAATATGAATTACCGAATTCGTATTTTTTAAATCAACTGTGGTTGAAATTCTATTGTGTTTCTATAGCTGAAATATACAGGTTATATTGAACCAAAACCTTCATCGTCTGGTTCAACCGTAATACAGATAAGTAAATGGAAAAGTTAACAAAATTTAAAAAAGACAACTATCAGAATACCACTAATTTACATACATACGTACATCATACGAGTTTCAAAGAAAAAATTAAATTAAAATAATGAATTAAAATATGTTGTTATCTATGTATACATATAAAAGAAAGTCGTGTTAGTTACTACTCAAGAACGGCTGTACCGATATGGCTGAAAATTGGTGGGTAGGTAGCTTAGAGCCAGGAGACGGACATAGAATACTGTTTATCCCGTTCGACAGCGTTCCCGTGTGGCTTGACATAAACGTGGTATAACAGAAAAGAATCAGACTTGGGATAACAAAACTTAAATGACAGCTATGAAATGGACGTATGGATGACAATTTGATTTTTGTAAGAAACCAATATTAAAACTATTTATATTAAATAAATAATTAATAATCATAATGTAATGATGGAGCCATTGCTCCATATAAAATTGCGGTATAACAAAAACGCATCAGACTTGGAATAACAAAACGCAAATGACAGCTAAGTAATGGATTTATGGTTAAAAATTAGATTTTAGTAAGAAATCAATATTGAAACTTTTTCTATTAAATAAATAACAATCATAATGTAATGGTAAAGCCATTGCCTATTTAAATAAAAAGTGAAGTGAACTATAAAAGGTGGTAAACCAAAAACGCATCAGACTTGGAATAACAAAACGCGTATCTCGAATAGCTAAGTAATTTTGTCTATGAATGAATGGTTGAAAATTTGAGTTTTTAAATAAATTTTTAGGTGAATTGAAGTGAAGTGTAATTAACAATGCCGCTACCAAGACGATCGAATCTTTCCCGACAAAGCCGTAATGCAAGAGGGATACGAAACACTGCAATTGAAAGGAATGAAGAAGAACAAGAAATTGCACGTGAACAGCGCCGCGTTAGTATGGCTCGACTTCGTGCTTCTCAATCACAAGAGCAAAGTGAGGCAGCCCGTGAAACGGCTCGGTTGGCAATGCAAAATCGTCGAGCGAACAACAGAGGTCAACAAATAGGTAATTTGGGACGCAGAACAAGAGATTTATCAAGTGCTAATTTGAATCGAGCAGCGTTTCCATACGATTGCCTAAAGGTTGGCTCCGTAGTAATCATACTTCGAAACATAAACCAACCAAAACTGTGCAACGGTACGCGTTTGGTGGTTAGAAAATTGATGAACAATGTAATTTACGCGATGATACTGAAAGGAAAATTCAAAGGTGATGAAGTTCCCATTCCGAGGATCCCGAAAATCCCAACCGATATGCCGTTTGAATTTAAAAGACTTCAATTTCGGGTCCGTCTTGCATTTATCATGACCATCAACAAATCTCAAGGCCAATCCTTAAAAGTTTGTGGTTTGAATCTCTAACATCCATGTTTTTCCCATGGTCAATTATATGTGGCATGTTCACGGGTCGGAAGACCATCTGCATTGTTTGTTTTCACGCCTGATAATAAAACAAAAAATGTCGTGTATCACAAGGTACTTAAGTGAAGAGCAACCTATGTACTAAAATACAGAACAATAATGAATAATTAATTTAGGTACTTAATTTTTTTTGTATTTTCTAATAAAAAAACTTAATAAATTAAAAAATCTGCTTATTTATTGCATTTGAGGCGGAACAGAGTTTGCCGGGTCAGCTAGCATTTTATAATTGAAAATTTTTTCATACACCGTTATGTAATTTTTATTTTTGGTGTTATTATTATATCAAATAAAATCGTCGACAACTTACTGAATTCATTATTTGATCACTGTACAAAATCCTATCCGATAATTTATTGGATATTTTTGAAAAATAAAACTTTTATCGTTCATAAAATTGTAAAAAACGCAAAAATTAAAAAAAATATTATAAATGAGATTGTGCCTAGTTTTTAAATAAATTGTGGAACAAACTTTATCAAATAAAAAGTAAAAGAAATAAAAGCAACTAAAATGTATCGAAAATTCTAAAAAAATCGCTTTTTGTTGTGTTCAGTATTCGAAACCGTGCCACCACCGGGTAGGGTACGGTTTCAAATTGTGACCAACCATTTATTAATATTTTTTTTTTAATTTTTGATACATTTTAGTTATTTTTATTACTCTTACTTTTTATTGGAATAAGTTCGTTTTTTTTAAAGAATTTTCGATAGCTTTAAATTATTTTCAATATGAAGAACATTTTAATCATTAAACTAACAGATTTATGTAATAGTTGGCGATTTTTTTAATCAATTTTGGGAGAATTTCTTCATTATTAAATCTTTTCTTACGTTTCAAATCATTTCTTTGTTTAGTCGAAGACCACTGGCTTTTTGATAAAGACGTTGAAACACTTCTTGGATGTGTGGAAAATGATATAAGTGCTAATAAGGGTATGTTAATATTTTTATAATGCACCCCAGGCAAGAAAGTGTTACAAATTTGTTACGAAATTCATAATTTATAGCTAACTTCATAAACGCAGTTTGCAAAGCAATACTAGAATGCCTTGTAAACTCATGCTTCCAGTGTTGCTTTGCAAGTTGTGTTTATGAAATAGGGATTAGAACCAACAATGCGTGATCGCGATTAATTTTTTATTTCCATCACGTGAGGGTGCGTCCGTGAGACGGTGAGTGGCAATTTTTTTTTGCTTTAATGTAATTTTTTCCATATGAGTTCTTTTTTTAATTTTTTTCGTATTTCTTGGGCGTGAATTTTCGTGATTCTGACTTCTTTCGTCACTCCATACTATGGTGAAGGGTAAGTGACATACACGAATCCAATATCAATATACCATAATTGTATACAAACTGTATAAGCTAACCTTCACTAATATTGTAAAACATAAAATTAATACTGTCCACGAAGATCCAATATATTGTAAAACTTATCGTTACCCCCAAGTTCATAGAGACGAGGTTAATAAACAAACCCAAGAAATGTTAGACCAAAAAATTATTTGTCATACCCAGTCGCCATACTCAGCCCCAATTTGGGTTGTACCAAAAAAGTTAGATGCGTCAAACAAACAAAACTGGCGTATCGTTATAGACTACCGGAAATTAAACGATATAACCATTAGCGATAAATATCCAATTCCAATTATGGACGATATTTTGGATAAATTGGGTAGATGTTTGTATATTACTACCCTCGACCTTAATAAAGGGTTTTATCAAATTGAAATGGAACCCTCTGATAGAAGAAAAAAAGCATTTTCTACTTAAAGCGGGCATTATGAATTTTTAAGAATGCCATTCGGGCTTAAAAACACACCCGCAACCTTCCAGTGATTGATGAATACAATCTTGAGAGATCTAATAGGAACAGAATGCTTAGTCTACTAAGACGACATTATTATCTTCAGTACTTCTCTACAAGAGCACATCAGCTCAATAGAAAAGTGCTCAAAAGGCTCTCAGAAGCCAACTTAACAAAAGCGAATTTTTAAAAAACAACCTTTTTGGGTCATATTATCACACCTAATGGTAAAGGGTGTTTTTTATTGAGGTATAGAACTTTAAGTTGGCATCACTTTTTTAACTGGCGACCATTTTGTCAGCTGTCAAGTGATTAATATTTAGTTTGGTTTGCCATTTCATCATGAACAGGTTGACAAAAGAACAACGCTTGCAAATCGTGCAAATTTATTTCGAAAATAATGGTTCAGTTCGCGAAGTTTACCGCAATCTCCGTCCATTTTATGGTCGACATAATCGTCCATCAGAGCAATTAATTCGGTTAACCATGGATCGTTTTCGCACTACGTTTACTCTATGTGATAATACGCATCCGCAGAGACGTCGAACAGTGCGCACCGAAGAAACAATTGCCGCTGTAGAGCAAAGTGTTGAAGAGGACCCTAATGAATCGATTCGCCACCGTGCACAGCAATTGGAGCTTTGTCCATCAACTTTATGGAAGATTTTGCGCAAAGATCTTGGCTTGCGACCTTACAAGATCCAGCTTGTGCAAGAATTAAAGCCGCGAGACCATGCAATGCGTCGTGATTTTGGTGTATGGGCCGAAAATGAGATTGATCTCGATGCTGATTTTCATCGCAAAATTTTGTTCAGTGATGAGGCTCATTTTTGGCTGAATGGCTACGTCAACAAGCAAAATTGCCGCATTTGGAGTGAAGAGAATCCACATGAGACCCTTGAGACGCCACTACATCCACAAAAACTGACTGTTTGGTGTGCTCTATGGGCTGGTGGAGTCATTGGGCCATACTTCTTCCGAAATAATGCTGGAGAGTCAGTTACCGTTAATGGAGACCGGTATAGAGCCATGATAACCGACTATTTTGTTCCCGAATTGGATGGCATGAATGTGGATGAGCTGTGGTTCCAACAAGACGGCGCTACATGCCACACAGCGCACGTCACAATTGAAGGAAACATTCGATCAGCGCATAATTTCGCGGAATGGACCTGTCAATTGGCCACCAAGATCGTGTGATTTGACACCATTGGATTATTTTCGTTGGGGATATGTGAAGTCGCTCGTCTACGCCAACAAACCAGAAACGTTAGGGGCGTTATTGCCAACATACGGCCCCATATGCTCGAAAAAGTGGTTGAAAATTGGACCTGTAGAATTGGCTTTATTCGAGCCAGCCGCGGCGGCCACATGCCCGAAATCATATTTAAACATTAATGGCATAAAATTATCCTTCCAATAAAGCCAAATTGATGGACATTAAAACGATTTTCTTGTGTTTTATTTCAATTCGAAGTTCTATACCTCTAAAAAAACACCCGATATAAAACCCAACCCCGACAAGGTAAGAGCTATCTTGGAATATCCAGTTCCTAAGACTGAAAAAGAAATTAAACAATTTCTGGGATTGGCTGGATTTTGTAGGAAATTTATTCAAAATTTTTCCAAAATTACAAAACCCCTAAATCAATGTCTTAAAAAGGTCAATAAGGTTAATCCAACAGACAAAAACTATATTAAAGCAGTGGATACTATTAATCTTTTGATTACTAGTGAACCAATTTTAGCTTTCCCAGATTATGAGAAGCAGTTCACAGTAACAACGGATGCATCGCCCTTGGTGCTGTCCTTAGTCAGAATGGTCACCCAATTTGTTTTGCGAGCCGAACTCTAAATGAGCATGAATTAAATTATCCTGCTACTGAAACAGAGCTGTTGGCTATCGTTTGGGCAACAAAATATTTCCACCCCTATTTATTTGGTAGAAGATTCTTGATCAATAGCGATCATAAACCATTACAATGGTTACAAAATCTTAAGGAGCCAAATCAAAAACTCCAGAGATGGAAAATCAAATTAAATGAATTTGATTTTGAGATAAAACACATACCTGGAAAGGAAAACCATGTTCATTCATTCATTTTTTTTTATTTTCTATCATCATACAATACAAATATTTTAAAATATTTTATATATATACACAAATTTTGAGATTTTACTAAATAGTATTGCAGCAAGTATTAAACTATTATAAGGAAATAAGAAAACATTGAAAATATAATTATTACTTAAGGAGAAAAAAGATAGCTAAAAACCTTATATCTACATACAATATGTTTTATAAGAAATTTTTGCATTGAATCTTAAGCCATTTTCCTGTCAGAAGTTGGCGAAGATTTCAATGCTACAAATTTCGTATCAAATCATAGTTTGAAGATCTGTTGCGATGTTCAAATCTTTGTGTTAATTTACAAATTACTGTTTCAAATAAGTTTTCTTTGAAGTTTCTGTGTAAGTCCATTGTAGGGTAGCGTCTGGGTAGGTTATATATAATTTTCAAATTTTTGTTTTGGATGATCTGAAGCTTTTTCAGGTGAGTTTTTGCGCATTTTGTAGACCACACCTGACATCCGTAGGTCATAATCGGTCGAATACACATTCGATAGAGCAATAACTTATTTTTCTGGTTAAGGGATGATTTTCGATTAAGCAGAGGAAAGAGGGCTCTCCCACATCTTACGGCTTTAGCACATGTTTGAAGAATGTGTTCTCTGAAATTCAATTTTTTATCGATTGTAATTCCTAAATATTTTACTGAATCCTGTATTTCTATGCCCTGAGTAGAAAATCCTATACCAGGTATTCGTTTTGGCGATTTATTAAAGGGGAATATAATTGCTTGTGTTTTTAAATCGTTCATTTTAATTTTCCATTTTTCGAAATAGTTTTTAGTTTTTATAAGAGATTTGTCAAGCTTTTTAATAATTGCATTCGAGACTTTGCCAGTTGCTATTAAAGCAGTGTCATCCGCATACAGTGCTGTAGTTTGATCTCTTAATGTTTTGAAATCCGACATATATATGGAATATAGAATAGGAGATAAAACTGAACCTTGGGGCACACCAGCAGGAATTTTACGTATACTAGAGTACTCATTATCTATTGTTACTACAAATGTTCTTTCTGATAAAAAACTGTTTATAATCTTTTGCATATAGATAGGATATCCAAAAGTTTCTAATTTATAAATTAAACCATTATGCCATATAAGGCTTTTTCAATGTCTAGCAGTACAACACCAGTGCTCCTTCTATTATTTTTGTTGCATTGGATAAGGTTTACTATTCTTTTAACTTGATGAACTGTGGAATGATCTTTCCTGAACCCAAACTGTTCATTCTGTAAAATACCATGATTTTCCGTGAATTCATGAAGCCTTTTCAGTATTATTTTTTCAAAGACTTTATCCAGTGTGCTTAACATACTAATGGGCCGATAATTTTTTGGAGATTTGGCATCTTTACCTGCTTTCAGTATTGGTACCACTTTGGCATTCTTAAATATTTTTGGAAAATATCCATTATTTAAGCACCAATTGAAAAGTTTTGTTATGATGTTGAAAAATGTATCCGACATATTTTTAAGTATTATAGCATTAATGCCGTCAATACCAGGAGCTTTTGAGTTATGTAAAGTATGAACAAAGAATTTCACTTCATCTTTCGTTGTATTGTACTCTTGTAAATTATCAGTGATAATTTGATTTCTTAACCATGCAATATGTTTTGATACTTTACGATCATATATTGATGTTAAATTGCACGTAGTTGCATGGATATTTTCAAAAGCACTTGCAATAATATTTGCTTTTTCTTTACTATTACATATAGTGGCGCCATCTACCGTTAAACTTTCAAGTGTTGATTGTTTACCTTTTATTGCTTTTGTTAATTTCCAAAACTTTTTATTGCCTGGTGGCAACTTTTGCAAAAACTGATACCAGCTGTTATTCCTGTCTTCTTTGATATGAAAATTTATAAACAAAGTCAGCTGTTTTAGTATAGTCAATATTTGATTACGTTCTGATGGAATATAACATCTTTGCAATTTTCGTCGGTATCTATTTCTTTGGCCAATTAAATACAGACTTATGTCGGAAATTTTTCTTTGCCATATTTGTTTTTCACCCATGGGGATTCTTTTGGACGCTTCCCGTAAAATAAGCGTTATACCTTCAAAGGCTGATTCGATGTTTAGTTCTGTGATAACAAATGAATGTAAGTTATTACTTCTTAAATCGTCATCTACCCGTTTGCTTATTGTCTTCCAGTTTGCCATTTTATATAATGGGACATTGATTGTGGTTTCAACTACCGAGCCATATATCTTACAAATTATTGGCACGTGATCTGAATTAAGAGCTTCCGGAAACGTTTCAAGTTGTGAGGAGCGTAAAGCTGAGTTTGTTAACATAATATCGACTATGGAGGATTGTCTGGCTATAACGTTTTGGCTGAATCTAGTGAAAGAGTTGGGAGCATATATATAATAATGAGAGCCAAGTTGATGATTAAAGAGATAATTGCCTGCTGAATTATTTTGTAAGCAACCCCATGATGAGTGTTTGGCATTAAAATCGCCGAGAATAACAAATTCGTGTGTTGTCTCTGTAATTTTGTCAAGGTCATCACCGAAGCTTGGTGTGAATCTTGGACAATAGGCTGACGTAAATCTTATTAATTTGTTATTAATTTTGATTAAAATTGATATGTTTTCAATAGAAAAGGTGGGATATTTTATTAATCTCTCATGTAGTATAGAGTTTTTTATAGCTATGAGAACGCCCCCACCATGGTTGCTGCGATCTTCTCTATAGATTTTATAATTTGCCAGTTTAAATTTGTGATTTGGTTTAAGGAACGTTTCATTAATTGAAATTATATCTATTTGTTAGGAAAACCATGTAGCGGATGCACTATCTCGTGTAAGGAAAGAAAACTGCAACTTCAATGAAGAGATAGAAGGGAATAATGACCAAAATGATGAAGATAATTCCTCACATATACCAATAACGGAAAAACCCTTAAAAATTTTTAAAAATCAAATTAAACTCATCAAAGGAAATCAAAATAAAATATTTACGAAAAAGATATTTTCTAACAATGTAATTATTTACAAAGATCTAGATATCGAATCAACGAAGGAAATAATTAAAACTTATTTACTAAACAAAAATATAGCAATGATTTTATCGAATTCCAAAGAATCTACATACATATGTTCGAATTATTTTATACAAGAGAAACAAAGTCTTAAGATCAACCAGACTTTTGGAAAATTTGAATAACTATCCCGATTTTAAAACAAAGGTCTTGGAAATTCACTTAAGTGGATTACATCAGGGTATTGAAAAGATAGTGAAAATATTTAAATCAAAATATTTTTTCCCGAATTACATAAAGGAAATATATCGTATAATAAACCAGTGCGAACTCTGTAACCGTTGTAAAGTATACCATATAGATCATAAATTACCATTTAAAATTACACCTCCAGTATAAGAAACAAGGGAAAAATATGTGGTAGACTTTTGGCGGTGGGATAAGGACTACTATCTGACTTGCATAGATCTTTACTCAAAATTTGCTACAGCTGAGCCAGTTAAATCATAGAATTGGATTGAAACTAAAAGGGCTCTTTTGAGAGTGTTTAATACCATGGGTCCTCCAAAGGCCTTAAAGATAGACAAAGATCAGGGAATGAATAACATTAATATTAGAAAGTGGTGTGAAGAATTAAAAATTAAATTAGACGTCACTACAAGCAAAACTGGAATAGGAGATATAGAGCGATTACATAAAATATTAAATGAGAAATTAAGAATAATAAACACGTCAAGAGATAAAGAATTGGACTACTTGAAAATAGAACAAACGCTTTTCACATACAATCACAATATAGTTCATTCCACTTCTGGAGAAACGCCTTATAATATTTTCTTTAACAAAATAATGACTAAAAATAACACGCAAATGGTAAAATAGAAAAGTATAAATAATTGGGGTGTTCACACTGTGGTCATATCAGTCATATTGTCATAATGTCTTATTATTTTACAATGGTTTAAAAAAGTTGTTGTTGTGCTTCAAGCAAAAATGTCATAAAATAATAAGACTTTTTAAGGTATGTTTTTGGTTTGTCATAAAATAACAGTAGAAATCTTAGTCGAGCAGCTGTAACTCCTTATTCGAGCCGGCAATAATATTAACAAGCCGCCGCTACAAATAACACAAAATGAAAACAAGGCAAATTCATTACCAGGAGGCGAATTAATTATAAGGTGGTTGCAGTGGCGAATTCACGTGAATTTATACATTAACTGTCCTGTCAAATTTGTTACATATTTTCCATGGTGTAATAATATAAGGTGCTCTTATCAAACAACATGCATTTTATTTGTGTAAAATTATCACAATATTGTCAAAAAAAAGCTGTATACATAACATAACAAAATGTGGTTTGTATGTATTTAGTGGTTATGCAAAAACAAAAAGCATAACGTAAACAAAAATATTCATAATGGCGGCCAAAAATGTAAACAACTTTTGACAACACCGTGAAACTTACCATTTTTTTGCAGATTATTTAACGGTCAAAACACAACCCTACAAAAAACCATATTCCTTGTTGCGCACACCTGATATTATTACACCATGATATTTTCCGGCGCCATTTTAATGTAATTTTCGTGCAAAAGGCAAATTTATTACGACTACAATAAATCAACAACAAAGCAAACAACAGGCATTTTGTTTCTGTAAACGGTGAATTCATTATATACGCTGTCAAAATTCTCCATGCATAGAAAATTACATTAAAATGGCGCCGGAAAATATTTAACAAATTTGAAAGGGCAGGTAATGTATAAATTCACGTGAATTCGCCACTGCAACCACCTTATAATTAATTCGCCTTGAATGAAAATTATGCGCTTGTGTAAGCTATCTGCCTGGCAGCTTATGGATGTTTTTCTACTTGCCGCCGTAAGAAAAAATATTTCGGCTCATTAGTTTGTTCTTCCTCCTCTTCATCACCAAGAAAAGGGTGCATTTAAATTTGAATACATACATACATGAATTTTTTTGTTCATATTTACTTGAGGTAGCCATTATCACGTTTAACATGTAATTTTCGCACAAACCAGCTATTATTTTACTTTTTTCACTTGATTTCGGCATTTTGATATGAAATTGTATTTTTAAATGTTTTTTTTGTATCAGCTGGCACAATTATGACATAGCACACTAAATTATGACGGGGTTGTTCACACTTGGTGTGCTATTATTTTATGACATATGAATTATGACTACAGTGTGAATACCCCAAATATAAAAAAATTTAGTAAGGAAAAACCTATAGATACAAATTTTGTCAATGCAGAGGTTAAGAGAAAGAGAGTAAATAAAATAGATAACCCTTTTAAGAAGGCAGAAGTGTTAAGAACGAAGGAAGACGGCGAACACTTTATAGTTAAGTTCAGAGATAGAAATGTCAGGAAGTATAAAAGTCAGTTCAAAAGAAAGAAGAAATAATAAAATTATAGCAAAAATTTTTGTTTAACCTACAATGAACAGCAAAATAGAATAGAATTATTTATAATTTCAGAATTAAATATTACTAGAATACAGAGCCAATTTAAGGGCATTAAGAAGTTTTGGATCATCATTTCTACAATTTTTATCTTGACCACAACAGCCGACACCCAAATTATGGAAATTAATCAATTAGGCAATAACATGGGTTATACCATAGTGGAGCAGGGAATTGGCAATCAGCCTACTAACTTTAAGTATTATGTATAACAAAACTTACCTAGACTCGACTTACGACATGCTCCTCGAAAAATACAACAACAAAAAATATTATCAAACTGATATGATCAAAAATTATCTTTCATTGGCAAACAAAGAGAGGAAAATGTTTTCGAGCAGACACAGAAGAGGTCTTGCCAATTTTGTCGGAAACGGACTAAGATTCTTATTCGGTACTATGGACAACCCATACAGAGCTGAAATACAACTTGCAATAGAAGATTTTAGGAAAAATACGATTTCTACTAATGAATTCAACGAAATCATTCACCTTATTAACAACGAAACAAAATTGATATCAAGATTTGACACTGAAACCTCCCAACTTCAAAACAAATTGACAGAAAAAATACTTTCGGACCTTTTTCTTGACAATGTTAAACTATATTTGGAACATGTTCAGGATATTCAACTGGCTATGCAACTAGCACAAATGGGTATTAAAAATCCAAAAATAGTGGATTTACCTACCATTACTAATCTTACTGATATAGAATTTAAACATACAAGAGCAACTGCTTGGCTGGACGATGAAATTATTTTCTTTGTACTCTCAATACCTACAGCATTCGATTCGTTAAAAAAAATTGAAATAATACCGATACCAGATAAAAATAAAGAAGAATTGGTATTGGATGATACTATGTTAGGAAAAGTAAACTAATATATGAAATTAAAAATAATAAAATTGAGTATTGTAAAAGTGACTGTTTTAGAAATCTCTTAAATAATAATAAAACTAAATACCAATTCAGAAGAAATGTTGCATCTATTGTAGAATTTGTTCAACCAAATATCATTGTAACTGAAAATTTAAAGCTAACGCAAATAAAACAAAATTGTAATGAACTTAATATAACAATTAAAGGAAATAATATATTAAATTTATACAAATGTAGAATTAAGATTGTGGATTTCGAAGTAGAAGTAAAAGAAATGATCGAAAAACCATTTTTGTATGTATATTACCTAGCCTTAAGGATATTGCAAATGTTGTAAAACTAAATTTGTCTTTGCCAGATTTAAAAAAACATATTGAACATGTTAATGTAAAAAATGGAAATTATTCGATTGGTCTTCTAGTTTCAATTGTGATTATACTTTTGTTAATTATTGCTTTATTCGTTAAAATTCAAGAATGTAAAATATTTGCAAAATATAAACAAATGAACAATGAGGACATTGTTTCTTCTAAAGAGGGGAGGAGTGACATACACGAATCCAATTTCAATATACCATAATTGTATACAAACCAATTAAACCAAATAATTTACACACAAGATTTTTGTTTATTTCTTATTTTTATTCCCACAGCTAACTCAGTGAGAATACATAATCATATTTCACTGATAATGAAATGCTTTAATAAGCAAAATATTGAAATATGTATGTACATAGTATGTACATACATAGCTTTAAGTAGAATAAGTTTTTATGGGATAATAAAATCAGTTTTAACATCAACTCCAAATTGAACGGTTGTTTAATTTGTCATTGGTATATAAGAATATATCTCTCTTACTAGTTTAATCATTATTTGGAAAAAAAATTAAGCGAAACGAAAATATACAAACAACTAAAAATAAACTTATAAGATGCGGTTCAAAAAAGGCTGTCAAAATGTTTTGGAAATCATCACAAAATTAACCCATGTATAAATTGATATTGGTAACAATTTGTTTTTGTGATTCTTCTAAATATAACTCCAAGTCGTGATATAGGCAATTAGGCTTTTGATTATGCATGCATGCACATATGTACATACATATGTATCTTCATACATTGTACGAGAATGTATGTATGTATTTAGTAGACCACTGCATGGCTGTAGTCAAAAGCATACATTCATTTACGTATTAAATAATATGTGGTTCGTACTGTTTATGATTTAAATGCGTAGTGTTTTTAATTCTGTGATAGCCAAACAGAATGAATGAATACACACGACGAAATCAAATCAAAAACAAGTTGAACCGAAAAAAAATTACTACTACATTCAAATAATCCCAACAGAGTAAAATACATATGTATGTATATATGCTAAATATTCGAATGTGGTTTCAAGTATTTGAATGTTTATTACTTATTTGAGTTTTTTAAAAGTACTAGTAGTATTTTGTGCGTTCATTTGTTTTTTGGACGATTATGTTTTGCAAATTACATACATGTCTGTTTTTTGATTTTGTAATTTTTTGTGGTGCAAAAAAATCCGACAATACATACAAACCTATATACATACATACAAGCATACAACAGCACACATTTATCTGCCGAGCAAAGCCATTATTTATTGTAGTTTTAAAGCAAATTTCACTGTTTCATTTCAGTTTGCAATAGTGTCAACTGAAGTGAAATAGTGTTTATAGTTTGACAATATGTATGTACATATGTGTATAGATAAATGTATGTGTGAAAGAGAACTGTTGATGCTTTGCGTGTTCTTTTTCTTTTATTCTACCCGTGATGCTATTCTAAAATTTATGTATGTATGTATGTATGTACATACATATGTACATACCTACATAAGTATACTAATTTATTTAGAATTTTAAAAACAAAAAATCAAAATGATAGCTTTTATCATGGAGATATGTACATACATATGTACATAGATGTAAGGAATTTTTTCATTTTAAGAAATTAATATACCGCAACAATAGTGTATTAACTAAAAATTAAAATTTTTTAATTTACGTTGTACATATGTTCATATGTATGTACATATATTTGTATGTAAATACATGTACAAATGTATATGGAAGGCAAAATTTCAATAAATTTGTTTTAAAAAGTCGGCAAAAATATGGTAAACTTCTACATATATATACATACATATGTATGTACATATGTACATAAATAGTAGTAGTGCTCCTAAGTTCGGCATGTACCAGTAGTCGGCATTTTGTTTATTAAATCTCAAATAAATAAGAATAACGGCACTTACGTATCAAAATGATATAAAATAGGCATAACTAATACTCTCAACTATCTTATTGTGTAGAGAAATTTGAGCTTAGATATTAAGTTTATTCTGTGTTCTGTCTTCATTCGGAGTCCGTCATTAAGCACGTGCGGTAGTGTGTTTTTTAGTAAAAAATTAGTGAAGAAGCTGGGTTTCCTAGGTAAGTAATCACGTTAAATAAAGTTATTTTTAATCGAAACTGTTTTTAAACATAGAAAACTGTTTAATAAACGCTAGAAAAGTGACAAAATTAAAAAAAAAAATGTTTTTTTTAGCTGAATTTCATCGATGCCGAAATAGGGAACAAAAAAATTGATGTGTATCAGTAGTCGGCATAGCGATGGCACACAAGCATTTTTTTCTAATTTAACTCAAATTTGAGCAAATTGATCATTAACCACTATACTTTCTGTTGGACATGTGAAAAATGAGTTTAAAATAAGTTTACCCTATAATCGGCACGGTTTATAATGAGTTTCTTATCATATGCCGACTATAGGACATTCGTTTTCCTATAGTCGGCATTGGTATTTGCTATTAATTTTATTAAACTTAAATTCTCAAAACTCGCTGAAACTTCTAGCAAACCTAATTTTTCGGAATTCAGATAGGTATTTAAAAAATGACGACTAAGGGAAAAAGATGTATTCACAAATACTCAGAACAGTCACTACAAGACGCATTGTGTGATATAAGAACAGGTGGGATGTCAATACTTGGTGCAGGCGTTAAGTATGGAGTTCCTCGTTCAACCATACAGAACAGAATCCATGGGCGCATTCTTGAGGGTCCTAGACGAATGGGTCCACCAACAATTTTGACCATTGCTGAAGAAGAACGCCTTGAGCAGTGGTGCAACGACATGGCAAAATGTGGCTTTCCATTAAAAATTGATGACCTTTTAAACACAGTTCAGGCCATTCTCAAGGAGGACAGACGATCCACACCGTTTGCAAACGATCGTCCTGGCAGAAAATGGTTTCACAGTTTTCTAAATATTTGTATGTAAATAAATGTACAAATGTATATGGAAGGCAAAATTTAAATAAATTTATTTTAAAAAGTCGACAAAAATACGGTAAACTTCAACATTTATATACATACATATGTATATACATACATAAATAGTAGTATATGAAATGGAAATAAAATTGCGTTAAAAAATATTTTTTCTTATTATAAAATGCTTGTGAAATGAAGTATGATGCACGATGACGTCTACAGTATTTTCATTGTATACTTGACAATACTGTCTACTCAACTGTTGTACAGTGCTTTTTGGTACATAGTTGTTTCTTTGTACTCTATGTTTGGATTACACTCAATTACTATCACTACTACAATCATTATTCGCCCTTGGAAAAAATGCAATACTGTCCATTGTTTAGCGTCTGGCGCACACATTTAGTATGTATGTATGTATGTACTTACGTAGGACAATACAATTGTTATTTTTGTGGCAATTGCCTTTTTTGCAAGCAATTAGCTTCTGTCCAATTATCATCTGCGGGTTTTTTATGAGTTTAGGTTTTTCCTATATGTCATTGTTTTTTGAAGGTTAATGTGTGTGGTTTTTTTTCAGAAGGCAATAAAATATGTAATTTATTACATATTACAAATGTTATTCCACAATAATGTGAATATCCATATGCACACATGTTCATGTGAGCACTTGAAATTAATTATTTTCTTTATTTACAAATTTACAATAACAATACTTAGGTCAATCAAATTTAACACAAGCATTCATACTTACATGCAAAGACGATGAAACTCTTTTATTGACACATAAATTAAAGAGTACATTAATCAATAATTGGAACAATGAACCGTTGAAAATAATAAAACTATATATAGATTCTTGAAATAGAAAATAAGCATTTTGATTTTTATTGTATTTGTTTTTCTCCTAAAGACTACAAAAGAAAACATTTTTACTTTTGTAATATTTCCTAAGAATAAGTACTTCCATTTGTGTATTTAATATTATGATTTTTGTAAATCCAGTTTTAGTCATATTCTTTGATCAAATAAATAAGTTCTAAAAATAAACAAATGATTGTTTTTTTGGGAATTTAAAAAGTGAAACCTAAAATTGGCGACGAGAATGGGATTGGTGGAATAATCCCCAGTAAAAAGAAAAAGTATATTCTTTTTCTTTTTTTTTTCTTTTTTTTTCTTATACAAATAATTGTATAAAAATAAAGTGGAAAAAAATAATATTTCTTTTATAATAAAAAAATGCTGGCGATAAAAAAGGAAGAACTCTTGAAGAATAATCTCCAGATAAAAATTCTATTCAAATAATTAAAAGTGCACAGTGAACATTTTAAATGAGAAGAACGCCATAAAAAACTTGCAAAATAAAAATAATACATGCTGCAAAAAGAACCTTCTTTTTTTACAAAACTGAATTTAGAAGTCTAAAAAAATTATAAAAATAAAAACATTAGACCCAATCAAATACTTGAATAGTTTGAAATCATTTGACGGGAATAAATCTGACTTAACTACATTCAATAAATTAATTGATCGGATATACCCATTACTTATAACATATGCCGCACTTTAACAGTCCGTTTTCTCGGACATCATTAATAGTAGGATAGTAGGTAAAGCAAAGGAATGCATAGAAATTAATACACAAAATCAATCTTGGCAATAAATTAAAACTGTTTTAGAGAATAATTTCGGCGAAAAGAAAACGTGCGAAGAACTTTTTGATGACCTTACGGCAGTCACTTTTGATAACAATACGGTAGAATTCTATAATGAAATCAAACATCGTCTGAGACGCCTAAATAATAAAACGGTAATGATGAGAAGGCGGCGGTTAAAATCAAGTGGCTACTAATAATCAAAGGTCCGCACTACACATTTTTAAAAATAAAATGCCGGAAGCAATGCGCACAATATTAACGTGCAGAAATTCTAGCACTTTAGAATCTGCTATGGATATTTTGTTTGAAAACGGATACGACAAATTTGGCAAAGATGGCCATATTGCGAAAAAAACAAAACAGATACAAAGATCAAGGTAACAGACAGTATAATAATAGGAAGCAAAATTATAATTACTATCACAATAAAGGAAACAATCATCCTCAAAACAGTAACTCTTATCAAAAAACTTGGAACAATCTCAATAATTATTCTAATAGACAACGTAACAGTTATCAATATAACCAAAGATCTAATAATTATAATAATAATTACTCCGATAGATAACGTAATAATTATCAATATAGTCAACAAACTAACAATCCTAACCATTGCAATGATAGACAACACAACAACTCATACAACCGATCACAACAGCAACACACTGAACCTATGGAAGTTAATACGGTCGAAAATTTTCAGCCCACAGTCTCCAAGGGAAACTACCCTATATAGTAATACAGACAAAATTAAGACCATTAAAATTTATTATCGATACCGGGTCTACACACTCGATAATAAACCCTGGAATTTGCGACCCAAAATGGCAAATAGCATGTAAAGAAATAAACTTAAAAACATTACAACAACAAATAAAAATAAAAAAAGAAGGTCTCAAATCCAATATTCAAAGAATTCCGCGAGAACTCCGAAACTTAAATTAAATTTTTAGTATGCCGTTTTCACGACCAATACGATGGCCTGATTGGAAATGAAATACTGAGGGAACTAGAAGCTATAAATAATCTAAAAGATATCATTTTAGACATAGAAGGAAAACATATTTCCATACAGTACTCTAATGATGGTGTTGAATATTATTTTGCGAAAACAGGTATACATGAACTAGTGTTACCTACCCAGCATAAAAATGAATTAATGTTTAATCCTCAAACAATTGTAGAAAACGTAGAGATTATGAAAGGAGTATATGAGGCCGAAGACAGTAAAATTCGCGCTCTCGTTAAAGTAAAAGGAAATCTACCAAGAAGAGTATTTCTGAATAAAAAAGATGGAAATAAATGAAGAAAATTTCTATGTAAACACTACTAAAGAAAAGGAAGAATATGAAAACAAACCCACAGAAAACTAAATTCGTATAGAACATCTTAATAAAGAAGAAGAGCCCCTTTAACCCATTATAAAAAATATAAAAAAGTGCTCCACACGGAGAATAACGACCTCTCATTTCAAAATGCAATAAAGCACTAAATTCGAACGAAAGATAGTGTTCCAATTACAGCAAGAACTCACAGATACCCTTACATACACAAGGAAGAAGTGAAAAAACAAATAGAAGAAATGTTGAGTAAAGGACACAGTCACTCTCCATATTCCGCCCCAGTCTGGATAGTGCCAAAAAAATGGACGCAAGTGGCAAACGAAGTGGCGACTGGTCATAGATTATCGAAAATTAAACGAAGCAACGATTGATGACAAATACCCTATACCAAATACTGATGAAATCCTAGAAAATCTTGGACGTAGTCAATATTTCACTACGTTGGACCTGGCAAAAGGGTTCCATCAAATAGAAATTCATGAAAGGAATATTCAAAAGACGGCTTTTTGCCGTCCATTACGCGGCCATGGGTAATGGCGGCCATTACGAATTTCTCCGCATGCTGTTTGGCCTGAAAACAGCGCCAGCAACATTTCAGCGCTTAATGAATAACGTTTTAGAAGATTTCATAAATTAAATATGCATAGTATACCTTGACGACATCATCATCTTCTCAACATCCTTGCAGGAACATTTGGAGTCACTAGTGAAAATATTCCAGCGAGTATAGAAGATAATCTAAAAATTCAACTCGATAAATGCGAGTTCATGAAAAGATCCACAAATTTTCTGGGACATATCGTTACCAATGAGGGTTTAGTCCAAATCCAGAGAAGATTCTTTGGTTTCAACAATTTCCTTTACCCAAAAGCCAAAAGGAAATCAAGCAATTCTTAGGTTTACCAGGGTACTATCGCAAATTTGTGCAGGATTACTCAAAAATAGCAAGACCAATGACTAAATATGTAAAAAAGGATATGGTAATGAATACAAACGATATTTAATATATAGAGAGTTTCGAAACACTAAAAAAATTATTAACTAATCCACCTGCAATAAATTACCCAGATTTAAAAAAAAATCACTTTGCAAGCAACTTCGCTATAGGAGCCGTACAAATAAGTTACGCAAGCCGAACTTTAAACGGCGCGGAACAAAAGAAGGAATTACGAAACATTTTAGACCATACTTGTTTGGAAGGAAATTCCTGATTAAAACTGATCATATACAAACGGCATGGTTATTTTCTATTAAAGAGCCCAATTCTAGATTGGTTCGATGGAGATTGCGCTTGCAGGAGTATGATTATTAAATCAAGTATAAAAAAGGAGTTTTAAACGGAAATGCGGACACTCTATCAATAATAGTGGTGGAAGGAATTCAAACTATAACAAATGTGAATACCCCACTAAATTTTTTCAAACGACAGTATATTATTAAGCAGGTGGCATCGGGCTCATTCAAAATAAAAACAGAACATATTTAATAGAGAAAGAAAAATCATTTCAGCATAACATTTTAACGAACAAACTATAATACTCTATAAAACTATAATAACTCTTTTAAAAAACCATTTTGATCCGGAAAAAATTAACGCAGTTGTAATATAGAATGAACCACTTTATGAGAAATTTAAAGAAACTGTAACACCAATAACACTAAATTTAAGGTTTATCGATGCAAAATAATCTTGCAAGATATTTTAGATGAAAATGAACTAACTACAAGAATAGAAGAAGAGCACCGAAGAAGTAATCATAGAGGTATAAACGAAAATTACGGAGAATTAAAAACACAGATTTAACGTCCACGATTGAGGACACGTATAACACAATTAACAACAGTGATATTTGCAATAAAGAAAAATACGACAGAAAGCCCGTCAAACAAGAATATAGAATAACAGAAACTCTAGAAAGGCCAGGAGAAGTAGTTCACGCTGATGTGTTCTATATTATTGAAGCATGATCCCAATAGAAGCATAGAAAACACAGAAGAGAAAATTTACAAAATAATAATGTTCTATAATAACACAATTCATTCCTCAACTAACGAAGAACCCATAGAATTTAGAAATGGAACCATAAGTATGGATGACTACCCCTCAATCAAAGATCATATTATAAAAAATAGAGAAAGAATTATAAATAGAAGTAATAAAAATCGAGAGAACTTGGACATTCAGACCGGTCCTATATATTTAAAGGACGAGCGTGGAGGTAAAAACCATTCAAAATTCAGAAAATTAACTGTAACAGAATTATATAACGATCACGTCATAACGGATGGAGGCCACAAATATTACAAGTCTCACATAAAAAGAAAGAAAAAGTTTCAAAACGAAATTACATCATAAATTTTTATTTTCAGATGATTTTCTTCATGTTATTACTTATACCAATACTACGTGAAATAGTAGCACAAAATCTAGAAGTAGAAGACCTAACGAACAACCATGGATACTTACCAATTAAATTAAAGGACATATAGATTATTGATAATTAATTAAAGATAATACACATTCTTAATACAACACAGTATTTAGAAACAGTAAACGTCCTACAAGGAAATATTGATATAGCCTATGAACATACAAACGTTACCCCACTATTGAACAGTGTTAACCAAAGTTTGACATTATGCAAAACGAGAATTAGAAAGTTGACACCGAAATTTAGATACAAACGAGGACTTATAACCGCAATAGGTAAAGGAATGAAATACATCACAGGGACGATGGATAACGACGACGATAAAGAAATTTTTGACAAAATTCA
This sequence comes from Gymnocheta viridis, assembly GCA_956483585.1. NCBI lineage: Eukaryota > Metazoa > Arthropoda > Insecta > Diptera > Tachinidae > Gymnocheta > Gymnocheta viridis. Next base: position 32,319,081 of record OY101443.1, read on the forward strand.
AAAACTTTAAAAAGGAAACAGAGAATAAATGACTGCTTTAGATGAAAAAACTTATCTTAGCACTTCTGTGTCAGATAGAATAAATAATATCACTGACCACATAAACAGCCAACAAAAAATTGTTCAGGAATATATAAACAAATTCAAAAAAGAAATCCAAAACAAAATTCTTGACTTAGAAGATGAAACTTTATTTTCGGAAAATATTTTTCAAATTAATAAGGATATAAATTTACTGACTGACCACGTAAATGAAAACGGACATGTTATCTATAATTCCCAACTAGGAATAATCCCATCTGACATGCTGAATACAGAAGAGTTTAAATTTATAACTAAATAGAATCTTACCTTCATATTAATGTATCCGTTACATATAAAGAAAACTTGATCATTTTAACAGTAAATGTTCCAATATTTTTAAATGAAATGACATCAGCTGATAATGCGATCTTCAAAAACAGGGCGCCAAACATCGAGTGTAGCTTCGGCTGTGTGGCGCGTAGCGCCGTCCTGTTGAAACCAAATGTTGCCAATATCCTCCTCTTCAATTTTTGTGAACAAAAACTCGTTCAACATGGCCCGATAACGATCGCCATTGATTGTAACGGCCACTCCTTGCTCATTTTTGAAGAAAAATGGCCCAATTATGTGAACAAACAATAATGTGAACAAACATTTGCAAGTACATACATACATATGCACACATGTTCATGTTGAGCACTTGAAATTAATTATTTTCTTTATTTACAAATTTACAATAACAATGCTTAGGTCAATCAAATTTAACACCAGCATTCATACTTACATGCAAAGACGATGAACTCTTTTATTGACACATAAAATTATGAATTTTCTAGGAATGCTTGGATTTCCAAATTTATCAATAATTGGAACAGTGAACCGTTGAAAATAATAAAACTACAATATAGATTCTTGAAATAGAAAATAAGTATTTTGATTGTTATTGTATTTTAGTTTTTCCTAAAACTACAAAAGTAAACATTTTTACTTTTGTAATATTTCATAAGAATAAGTACTTTCATTTGTGTATTTAATATTATGATTTTTGTAAATATAGTTTTAGTCATATTCTTTGATTCAAATAAATAAGTTCTAAAAAGAAACAAATGATTGTTTTTTTTGGGAATTTAAAAAGCGAAAACTAAAATTGTTAGCACTCTAACGACTGCATGAGTACCTACATTCATTTGTTTGGCTGCACACTACGAAAACAACATTCATTCAAATGTTCAACAGCCAGTGAGAGCTAAAGAGAGTTGAATGTTTAAATTATTTATTTATAAGTTTAATCCATTAAAAAAATACAACTTTATTTAATCACTTCAAAATTACAACTTTATTGAATCATATTTCAATTACAACTCTATTGAATCACATTTTGATTACAACTTATTGAATCACATTTTTATTGCAACTAAACTTATAAAATTAACTTTGTTCATACGATAACTTAAAACTAAACATTAATTTGCATGGTAATCGAAATGAGACGCGCTATTATTATTTTGCAATATTGATTACTTAGAATTTTATTTATCTGTCTGCAATTGTGTCAGCAACTTAATTATTGTGAAACATTAATAAGAGCATTCAACGTTTTTTGCGTTAACATGTACAAATACAAAAATTAATGAAGTGCCTGTTATGCTTAGTGACACAAAAACGACACATATCGTTTACATGTATGTTTTGAATGTGTATAATAAAATTCATTTGATAAGGGTTAAACATAGGAATGCGTCGCGACGACGCGTCGTTACAGTGCTAACTTCTACAGCAACCATTCAAATATTATTTGAATTTGTTGGAACAAATGTGTGACCAAATACTACACATTTTCAACAAACAGATATTGTGAGCTTCTTTTGAGAAGGAGGAAAAAAAGAACAATATTTTAAAACATAACATATGTATGTATGTACATCTGAGGCAATAAATAAGATGAAATTTCGTGTTATGAGATAATAAGGGTTTTGTCTAAAATAAATTGAGTTTGGTTTTAATATAAAAACTAAAGTGAACTTAAGCTACTATATTGAAAGGCTAAATAATAATAACAAATAAATAAATCTGTTATAAGAACTCATGTTTACTTAAGCACACAAAATTAAAGGAGGTTTTCTTATTATAAAAGCTAAGTTAAATATAAGGTTTTTTATGAGGAATAATTTGAATGAGCTGTTAGTTATTGAACTTAAGTGTTTACAAGTTTTATTGCTCAAACATTTTAATATCGATGTACATAGGTACCTTAAAAAAATTAAGTTGAGTTAAGATTGTTATAGCTTATGTACTATTTTCCAAAAAGACTTAAATTGAAATATTAATGCCTATAGTTTTATTAATAATGAAATTTAGCTGACATACATAGATTTTGAAGAAGAGAATAAGAATATGTAATAAAATGAAAAAACGCTTACGTCAACTTAAACCATTATTATTTTGCTAATAGGAATTTTGAGAATCTTTTTTTTTAATGATATTAATACCGCTAGAAATTTCTTTTATTTATATATGTACATACGTGCAGTACTTGTTGGTATTAGAAACTAATATACGGAATACTAGAACAAAATAGAGTTTGGTTTGTGCAAAGAATATAACTTAAGTAGTGTCAAAGACTATAGAATTATAAAGATGTTGCACTACCATACATTGTTCTGCCAATGCTAAATTTTTGATGGGATTTTGCGAAAATCCCCTTGTGTATGACTAATGATAGAATTCTCATCAACGGAGAGCAAAATACCAAAATGGAAATAAACTCTCAGCAAAAACAATTAATACTTACAAGCATTGTTTATGTATGTGTGTTTACATTGCCAATATATTGCCCAGCAAGCAAACAGGTTTTCGTTCAGATAAGTATGTACTATTTAAAAATATGTGATCAAGAAGCCTTTTCTTAGTCCACTAGCATTTAAAAAACAATTAATTTCTTTTGACTTTCTAAACAAGAAAAAGAACAATTATTATAAACATATCCTTAGATTGTAAGCTAAAATTATATACTATAAATGCGATTATTAATGAACAACGTACACCAACGTTATTATATTGTGTTTGCTGGGCTTGACAAATTCAAATAATATTATGACGTATTGTATGCAAAACTTATTGGATCTTCTGTGTTGCCGTAGCGAAACCATGCAGTTTTTTTATTGTATAAATAAAACAGCATGGGCTGTCGTCGAATTTTAGATGCTTTATGAGCCAATTCATTAATGCAGCTGATATTGTGATATTTTTCAAACTTTCCATATATGTAAGTACTAGCGGTATTTTAAATATGTGTTTGCTACATTTGTGGTTTTAGTATTTTTATACATACATACATATGTATATTTCTTAAACTCCTAAAGTACCATTATTTGATTAATATCCCTATAAAATAATGGTTTATAAAGCTACATATTTTAGAGATACTTGGGTATTAAAAGCTTCTTTTAGGAATATGATAAAAAAATTAAATGGCAAGACCCTTCTTTTGGTTAATCTGTGTTTGATTTACCGTTATTTTGCTTTAGCACTTGTTATACTGTATTTTCTTAAAGTAGGCTTAAAATTTGTATAAAATATTTTAGTATCAAAGCTACAGTGGTATTTGAAGAAAACTACATTTATCTAGTGATATATTATACACACACATAGTTTAAAAAAACGACCTATTGGGAGTCTCACCAGAACAGCCCTATTTTCTTTATAGCACTAATAAAGTGTATATGTTATATGATGTACCTCATATTTTTAAATCCATAAGAAATGCCTTTATCAAAGGTGACTTTAAAACACCTGATGGAATAGCGCGGTTCGATGTTATTAGAGAAGTTTTTGAACTTGAGCATGGGAAAGCCACAAAAATGACAAAGTTGACAATATCCCATATAAATCCAACGAATTTTCAGAAAATGCGCGTGGGCTTAGCTGTTCAAACTTTAAGCCGTTCTGTTGCAGCTGCGATTCAAACTGTAAACGAAAATCGTCAATTTACAAGGACTTCATCGGAAATAGCCTCTTCTACTTACGTATTTATAAAAAAAATTGATAGTTACTTTGACTGTTTAAATAGTAAAAATTTTAGTGATCCCAATCCTTTAAAGCATGGTTTAAAGCTTAATAATAATACTTGGCAGGTTTTGCAGGAGCTAATAACATACATGCAACAAATTGAATATGTTGGCAATAAAATATTTTCCATCCGCGGTCTTATACAAACCACCAGGGGCATATTATCTTTAAGTGAAGAAATGTTACACTATTTTAACTAGCCGGTTTAATCAGGATCCATTAGAAAACGTATTTTCATATGTACGCGCCAAAGGCGGACATTGTAAGAATCCTTCAGTTTACGAATTTAACATCGCAATGGCAAAGCTGATATCTTTAAAAATAAGCCAGTTTAGTTCGTCAAAAAATTGTGAAAACGACGATGCAACATTTTTACCCGTGGATTTTCAAAGCTCCGTGGAATGTAGTGAAACTGTATCAGCTGATAATCAATCTCCCATGATAGATATCGTAGACATATACCAGAATAATGAAGAATATTTTGATGAAAATGCCGACTATTTTAACTCTCCGAATGTCTCAATAGAACTTACTTCAAGCGGATATTTCATCGGATACATAGCGCAACGACTATCTTGCAGCAAATGCAGAATGGATACAATAAAACCTTCACAAATTATAACTTATCCATCAGAAATGTATATCCACACAAAAAACTATGAAACTGACTCAGATTTTAGAAGTTTATGTGCACCCTCTGACTTGTTTTTCGAAGTTTGTAAGATTCACATAAAAGTTTTCGAAAAGCTTTTTTCTACCAATAGAGCTATGAAAAATATTAAAAAAGTCATGACTCAGCAATGCATATAATGTACTAATAGTACTATTTATTCCTTTTGGTTTGACGAGAAAAGTGCTTGTTACAACCATAGGCTGGAAATTTTAAATTTGCTTATACTAATATTACTAAGAAAGCATTCTGCCTGGGAAACTTATCAGTATAAACCAGCACACATTGAAAAAGTAAAAATTTTAAAACACTAATTTCAATCAAAATTAAAATAAAAAATTATACAAAATAGGTACTATGTTTACATGTCTTTTATTTTATCTCCCTCTTATGAGATCTCATACCAAGTGTTCTGCGCAGTTGAATTAACTTTAAAAACTAAGTAAACAACAGCATCATGAGTTCGTTGTGAACGTAAATAATTTCATTTATACAACAATAAAGTAAGTATATTTGCCCTACAATAACGGAGAGAATCATGTTCGTTCCCTATTTTTGTTTAACATCCATACAAGCTGTATGCTGTGTACATTAATAAAGTTGCTAGCCAAGCAAAATTCATTTTTAAGTTTCAAACTCAGTTAAAAATGTGTGAAATTAAAAAACAAACTACAAAAAAGAATACACACACCAGCACACAAGTATTCATGGTAAGCATATACATGAATAAATGTGTGTTTCTGTGTATAAAAGTACTAGGTACTCTCTTTTCTGTTGTTGGTTTTGCTCAATGCAAAGACAGTATTCTCTATTTACCCTTTAAACTTTCCCCCCTCGTCAATAGAAGCTTAAAATTTCTGTTTATGTGAAATGTTGGCAGTGCAACATCTTTATAATTCTATACTCTTTGGTAGTGTGTTTGTGGCAACTCGCGACCACGTTTTTCATACAAAATGAATGTGCATGCCTGGCTGGGAAACGTGATCGTTAAAAATATTTTTTGTTAGGTGATTAAGTGTATTTATTATGAAAATGCGTTTTCCATTTTTAGATGGTTGTTTGTATTAGGAGGTTTCATAAAATTCGTGTTGTGTATTAAGGGGTTTCAAAAAAAATTATATGTAAATTTTTTTGTTGTTTTCACATGGCTTATTTGAATGTCAGTCAGGACTCCTCTATTGAATATCACCCCTGAAACTTCTATACAAACACCCCTACCCGGGCACCTATATTGAACAACTATGTTTAATGTTTGTCAGGAAGCTGCAAATTTTCTTCATAGATACAAAATATTTCACCGAGATAAATATGAACCCTTAATACTAAATAAAACACATGTGTGGATCTATCTCTTTTTATTACACTTGTCCTTTCTGTTTTTCTTTTTTATTATCTTGATAAGATGCACCAACTTAGGGCTTGTGTTTTTTCTTTTGTTTAAAGTAAACCATAAATGTTTGACTGCGTCCTCTATCGTCTGTCTATTTTTAATGAAAAATAATGGTGCGAGAAAGTGAAACATTGTCTATTTTTAAAAGCATTCATATGTCGTGTATGTACATATGTGTGCACATTTATATCGCTATTGTTCAGTTTGAGTGAGCTCGTTAGAATATTTTATTATATTGCGCATGCGTGCGTGTGTTTGCATTGGATCATTTTCTGTCTGCCCTTCTCTACCGTCTAGCTTGTTATCACTACCTATTTCACTCTTCAGTGCGTATATTTATGTGTATAAGGATATACAATTTCATTACACACATTTTTTAATTTTTTTTTCAAAGAAAAAGGATCAGAAATTTAAAAATTGGTTACAAAACCAACATGCATTTGCATTACATAAATGTATGAGATAAATGGAAAATTCTTAAGCAAAGTTAAACACCTGTGCCGGTCTATCTCTTTTTTATTACACTTGCCCTTTCTGTTTTTCTTTTCTGTCTACCTTTTTTATACCCTTCACCAAAAAATTTGGAAAGGGGATATATAGGTTTGCCATTCCGTATGTAATTTCTTCATTATTCATTTAAGACCCCATAAAGTATATATATTCTGGATCCTTATAGATAGAGAAGTCGAATGAGCGATGTCCGTCTGCTACATTTTGGTGTAGTTAGAATTAAGGCCAAAAGACAACATAGAGAAATAAATTTTATACCATTCTCTTGGAATTTTTCATAGATTTATTCGGTTTCAAAATAACAAAACTCGGTCCAATAATTAATGAGATATAGTCAAAAGACTTTTTTTTGTTATATTTCCTATCCTGTTGTTTTTTTATGGCCGCAACTGTACTACAGTCAATAGCAGATCTCTTGTAATGAGTTCTGCGAAGGTTTAAAATGAAAATAATTAAAGTCGGTCCATTAACGACTAAAATATGAGCAAAAAAAATAGCATTCAAAATAATAATACCTTTAAAAATTTTTTGAAAAAGGTGCGTGGGGATTCAATCCAACAACCTACTAGTTTGTAGCCACGACCGCTTCGTATACACCACAGAGCAGTCGTATTTTTTATAGTAGTTTACGCGTTTAAGAACATAATATATCTTATTTATTATAAAATACTAAAATTTCAAATTCTTGATGGAAATTGGTGTAGTTGTTGTAAATCTTCCCTTTTTGTCACACATATATCACATACATACATACTGAAATGCGTTCATGGGCACATGTACACATTGTGTGTATACATGTGTATATTTAAACAATCGAAAAGCAACGATTTGTTGTTTTGTTTTTGTTTGTTTCTTTAAACTTATATTTGTACGTTTATTAGTATAATATTATGCATGCATATGACAGTATTTTTTATCGCTTACATTTTCTTTTCGTATATAAATTACCATAATTATTTTTTTATTATTTATATTAAAGAAATGTAATGGATCGTCAAGACACTATGTACGAGTAAATATACAAAATCAATGAAATTGAATTTTAGTTTTGTTTTAAAAAGGTATTAATATTTCATTTTTTATGACTATTTGTGATTTCTGAAGAAAGGCATAATTTATGCTTATATCCTGTTTTATACTTGTGTAATTTTATTTATTTTCTATATTCAGGTGCAGAGCGTACCTGCAGTTTATCAGAACCCGGTATTATTATTGTATTTGTACAATGTGACAAGAAATCTTTTGACAATTAAAATGTTGTTTGGATACTTAGTAACACATAACAAAGCAGAAAAATCCCTTCCCGGCTAGAATTTGATAAGCAATGTTTCTGTTATTCTGTAAGCAATTCATCAAATATTTTTCAAACAATCAGTTCCTATCGTACATATCATACATATGAACTTTGGATTTTTAGATCGGAATGTTTGGGAAAATTTCCAAAAATAGTATATGCATACATTTTTTTGAGCATATTTTCGTATTTTCCCCAATTCAACATATATAAAATGATAAGTTAAGATCTTAGGAGATAAAAAATTGATTTCTTCATATTCATATAAAACAAACTGGTCTTACATTCATAAAAAACACCTAAAAAATCATAGTTTTGTGGAATATCGCATGTCGATAGCACGCACTACGGAATTGGATGCGGATTAATGGTTAAATATTACGAAAATAAGCCGAATTATGGGTTGGATTTGAGAGCAAAATACTTTCTGTTTGCGACTTTATCGCATTTTTCATATTTATATCTCTGTCTGACTTAGTAAACGCAGAAGAAGATTTAAATAAAATGTGTTTTAATTAAATTCATCTATTTTCTTAGCGGACTGCATATGAATTACCGAATTCGTATTTTTTAAATCAATTGTGGTTGAAATTCCATTGCGTTTCTATATCAAAAATATACAGGTTATATTGAACTAAAACCTTTATCGTCTGGTCCAACGGCAATACAGATAAGTAAATGGAAAAGTTAACAAAATTTTAAAAAGACAACTATCAGAATACCACTAGGTTACATACATACATACATACGTACATCATACGAGTTTCAAAGAAAAAATTAAATTAAAATAATGAATTAAAATATGTTGTTATATTTTATAATTTAATATTTGTTCTTACACCGTCAAGTTATTTTTATTTTTGTTATTAATATTATATTATATCAAATAAAAACGTCGACAACTTACTAAATTCATTATATAATTATTTTATCACTGTACAAAATCCTATCTGATAACATATTGGATATTTTTGAAAAATAAACCTTTTATCGTTCATAAATTGGAAAAAACGCAAAAATTAAAACAAAATATTATAAATGAGATTGTGCCTGGTTTTTTAAATAAATTGTGGAACAAACTTTATTTAAAAATAAAAAGTAAAAGTAATAAAAACAACTAAAATGTATCGAAAATTCTAAAAAAATAGCATTGTGTTGTCTTCAGGATTCGAAACTGTGGTACCGGGTAAGAACGTACGGTTTCAAATCCTGACCAACCATTTATTAATTTTTTTTTTTAATTTTTGATACATTTTAGTTATTTTTATTACTCTTGCTTTTTATTTGAAAAAGTTCGATCTTTTTTAAGAATTTTTGACAGCTTTAAATTATTTTCAATGTGAAGATAATACCAGAACATTTTAATCATTAGATTAGCAGATTTATATAATAGGTGTCGATATTTTTTATCTATTTGGGGAGAATTTCTTCATTATTAAACCTGTTCTTACGTTTCAAATCATTTCTTTGTTTAGTCGAAGACGTTGAAACACTTCTTGGATGTGTGAAAAAATATATAAGTGCTAATAAGGGGATGTTAATATTTTTATATTGCACTCTAGGCAAGAAATTGTAACAAAATTGTTACGAAATTCATAATTTATGGCTGATTTCATAAACTCAGTTTGCAAAGCAACACGAGAATGCCTTGTAAACTCATGCTGTGTGTATGAAATCAGCCTATACTATGAAATAGAGATTAGAACCAATAATGCGTAATCGTGATTAATTTTTTGTTTCCATGAAGTGGGGGTGCGTCCGTGAGACGGTGAGTGGCAATTTTTTTGCTTTAATATGAGTTTTTCCATTTAAATAATTTTTTTTCGTATTTCGTGGGCGCGAATTTTCGTGATTGTGACTTCTTTCGTCACTCCATACTATGGTGAAGGGTATATAAGATTCGGCACAGCCGAATATATCTCTCTTACTTGTTTTTATTACAGTTCATCTTTTTTTATTGAAAAATTTTGAGATAGCATTTTCATGAGTGTCTGCTCCTCCATTAAACGCAATACTAAAACATATTATTTTAAAAGCAATCAATATATAAGTAATATATGTATGTATCAGTGAACGACAAAGGTATACAATTTTTAATAGATAGCACATATCGATATTCAGAAGTGTAGGATAATTAAAATGTAGGGGTACAAACAAATACATTCACAGAAATCAATGATTACAAACGGGTTACAATATACATAAATAAGTGCGCATATTGATAGGTGTAGCATAAATAAATAGAAAATGCTTTTTGTATTGCTAAGAATGCGTACAAATATAGATACGTATGGGTGGGTATCCATAAATATGACTATAAGAGACAATGTTATAGCGTTTGAAAAAAATTGTTTGCGGAACTATTTGTTTTAGGCAAAAATTGCACTTCTTTATTTGTTTTTTTTGAGTAAAAATAATTTTTGCATAAAAATAAGGTCAATGAAATTCATGCATATTGGATCAATTGTCTGTGTTCATATTTAAAATCTCGAAAATGCAATGAAGCAATAAATCATATCGCGAAAGTTCGCAAAATTTTCCAAAATTTTTAAAAGCCGTAAATTCTTCTTAAACGGGCTACAAATGCAAGAAATGTGAAAAACTCGCAAGAAACTGCAAAAAATTACGAAAATTCGCAATAACTTTCAATCACTGGGAAAATTAAAATGTTGAATATCATTTAAAAGTCGATGAAACAATAAAAAATAGAAAAAGTAACCCACATTCAAAAAACGCGAAATTCCGCAAAAAGTTGCAAAGTTTTTAAAATGGCGTAAAATCTTCTAAAAAGACTTAAAAATGTAAGAAATGTGAAAAGTAGGCAAATTATGCTTTTTTTTGCGTATTTTCGAAATTTTTGCAAGCAGCTTACCTTTTTTCGTTTCCTTTCTTTTTTAATCTTTTCCTATTTTCAAAAATGTTTGCAAAAATTTGCTTCAAAGTAAAATTATATACTTTCGAAGTTAACGCGAATTTTTTAATTTTACTTTATCGAATTTTTTTTAAATGGTTCCTAATAATTACGAAACGAAATCCATAATACAACTACAGACGAAATTTCTGACAATACTTATCAAACAAAAATTGGAAAATAAATGTGCTCATAGTCATTTAGAGTACCTACCGATAGGTGCGCAGTGATATAAACAAATATGAGCATGAATACATACAGGTATAAAACAAAATGCGCACCGATACATACAATTATGAAATTGAACAGATACGAAAAATATTTTGTATTGAAAATATTCAATATATGCTAGAGTAATTTATTTATTATTCTATCGATTGTCGTGCTCTGATATGTATGTCGCTATTTTTTCTAAATTTATAATTTAGCATATATGTATGTACATATATAATTATATTATATTAAAGACCATTAGCTATTGTGGAAATTAATTATTCCATGACATTAAGCTGATTTCATCATTTCCTTGGCCATATTTAACAACACTTTTTCTGTTCTATTGTAAAACATTCTCTTATTTCCGTTTTAACTTCTACTGTGCTAAAACGGCAGCAAAACAACTCACCGCTTTTGAGGACGGTTGTATGACACATTATTTGTTATTGCTTTTGCATATGTAATATTTTCTTTTGCTTTTTAACTCAAAATTTAGGTCAATGGGTTGTTGTACTCAATATGGTTTTTCTTTCTTCTTGTTCACACAAGTACACACATGTACATTGACATAGACGCGCAATTGTGCACTAAATTTATGATTGCCAGAGTGGGAAGGAGAGAGCACGTATCAAGGACGATGAAGTCAGTACAGTTCACATCGCAAAAGTACTGTAGTCGCCCAATAAAACATTAACACAATTTTGAAATTTTTAATCTATTTTAAATGGTATTTGTTTTTTTTTTGTATCTATTCTTCTCAAAAAGTTTTTCTTATAAGTATTTTTGAAATTCTTGATCCAACAACTTAGAAATATTTGAAAAACTTATGTATCCCAATTTATAAATCGATACAACTATCAAATATTCATCCTTATTGCGGTTGTACATGTGTAATAATAAAAGTTTTTTTCCAAAAACAATATCGTGATTAGCAGAAATGCCCAATAAGTATAAAAATAATAATTAGTTATCTCAATACAGTGAACTGAATTTTAATATTTTTTTGTTAACACGCAAATTGCCCTCTGTTGTATAAATAGGGTACTGAACTATTCGTTTAAAATTGGAAGAATGTATTAAAATAGTTAAGGGGGAAGATCAAAAATTTTATTTATTTTTGTTTACACAAAATAGGACACCTAATATTCCGTACGTAGCAAGTTTTACTTCCGCAATTTTCAAATTCCATACCGAAAAGACGCTGTATTTTTAATTTGTATATTTCAATAAAGAATTTTACAATTGCAGAAACTAAAATTGCTACTCGTAGACGGATTACTTTTGAGTGTTTTCTTAAATTTTTCTCTCAAATTTATCGAACTTTGCTCTTAGACTGAAAAATTAAATTAAAGAAATTCATAAAAAACAACATATTGAATACGAATTTAAAAACAAATAAATAAAAATAAAATAGTCCAAATAAAAAAATATCAGCTAAATACCAAAGGCAAAATAGAACACGAATAAAGAGAAGAATAAATGTCGAATTACGAATATGTAGTAGAAACAGGATAATACATCAAAATAATTGAGGGTGAAAATTACGTAATTCAATCTATGCAGTTTAAATATTCATTGGTATTAAGTACAAATTTAGTTTTTCAAAAATGTTGATTAAAGCATTACTTGGAAGAGGCAACACTGATTACAATTGCAATAATAGTTACCATAGAAAAGTTTTTAAAAAATGCTTACTTTTTTTTGCTTTTTTTGTATTGTTTATTTACTCTTCTCAAGACTGTTTTACGAAGAAAGAAAGAAAGAAGCTTTGGTCTATGTTGTTATTGTAAAATAACGAAACTTAAATTATTGTGTTCAACATTTTTTGAAAATTGTTTGTGCTCACTTTGTTTTTTTCAATCTTTTAGTATTTTAATTGTATTTGCGGTGTGTCTTAAAGAAAATATTTTACGGTTATGCAAAAGCCTTAATTTAGCAGCTTATTGCATTTCAAGGTACAAATTATGTACTGGTGTGTTAGCTCTTGCCAACCATATGGTAAAGCATAATAATAAAATTGTTTCTCTATACAGTAAAACTCGTTTATAGCGTACTTGTTTATGGCGTATCCTCGGTTGTAACTAACTTATTCCAAAGACCCGACGTTTTGGTAGCCATTTTCATATAAGAACCCTTCATTACAGCGAACACGCTTAATCCTTGTTTTTAGCGAAATACTTTCTACGTTCCTACGAAATAATTTCATGAATTTTTTCTGTTTTATAAAGAACTCATAGAAATATGTAAACAATGACAACATCTATTTTTAATATTACATTTACAATTGGAAAATTTTAAATCAGCTGATACATAATTATGATAAAATTCCAGTCGCATAAAATGGTTTTGAAATTACGCAAAATAAGAGAAATTTCTTGTCTCTGCTCATAATAAAATTATAACAGATAGCTGAAGTACAAAACTTATGTATATTGTTTGCCATAAGTTTTGTTACTAATTGTCAAAACAACAATGTTCATTTTTTTACAGTCAGTAATAAAACTCCAGGAAAACGATATAGTACATGTTTAAATTTCTTGCGTATTTGATCCAACATTTTTTAAGTTTAGGTAGTTACGTTGTTAAGATAATACCCCTGTAATGTTTTTGTAAATAAAATATTTTTCTTATTACAGTTTTCCTGATTTTTTGAGTACTTCTTCAGGGGATCGTCAATTTAATTAATAAAAACAATACATTTAATAAATGTCACTGTGTATGTTAAAAAAATACTTACAATTTTAATATCACAGTTAATATCCCTGTAGCTGGTATTGATGTTGGCGGTATCTTCTTTCAAATTCATCGTCTTGTTTATTTTCTGTTGGATTCCTAAACTTTCAATTGTATGTCTCTTTCTTGCAGTGTCGTCTTTGTCCAGTATTTTTACACTTTCAAAATCAGCTGAATGTCTTCTTTTTAGTATTTCTTGTAACACTTGCACTTTCTTTCTTTCTCCTTATATATGTATATTTTGTTTTCACCAATTCCTGTCTGTAAATTTCTTTTTGTTGTGCCAATGTAAATCATCACAACTGTGAGTTCTCATTGTTTTTCCCTTTGCATTGTATTTGATATACAACATTGCTTTGTTGTTGTTTTATTTTTGAAAAAAAAATACACATTAAAACGCCTTTCAGCTCATTGATTTGGGATACAATTCTAAGAACTGCACGAGAAAGCCCCATTCGTTTTGTCAAGTTGGCTGCATTAATAATTATATTGTAAAACCAGAAGAACATTGAATATTTTAACATGGAAAATAACAACTATACGTACGGTATACCGAGATATAACCGTGTTAAAATATAGAAAAAGTGATAAAAATCCACCTTGCACAAAAAAAAATATTTTTATAAAACTTTTTGCCTTTTTGACTTTTTGGATGTGTGGATTTATGATTCGGCCTAAAGAAGTTTTTCTACCCTTTGTAGCATGGCGTATTAGTGTGGGATTTTCCCATTGGTTTATTTCCATTGTAAATTTAATTTTTGGATGATAGTTATTGTGTGTTGATAAAATAACATATCTGTCTTTATATTGAATGACAGTCAATATGTCGTCCAAGTAGTTTGTTATAAACTCAATATTAAGATTTGTAACTTATATCTGGCACAAATATATTATGCCAGTTAATTTAATCTAAAAAAATGTGTAATTAATATTATATTTAAAAAGATTTTAAGTAATTCTTGTTTTCCATTGAAGGAATTCAAATTCACAACGTGCACTATGAAATAACGAAACTTTTTTAAAATGTTTTAATAAATTTTTAGTAGATGATTGTATAAATAATACGCCTCTAAATCAAATTTACTTCCATAACCGTAAAAATTTTTTAAAAAAGGATGAAGTTTATGTTGGTGTGTATGCAAAAGATATGTTAAGACAATATACAATTGATGTTGAAACATTCAATCAATTTATTGATAATTGTGTATCATTTTACGTCGAATTGTGTTATCTAATAAAAAAAGATTTGATTTCAATGACAAAATTATAAAAAATTGAAACCATCAGTGATTCTGAAAAAAACTCCGAAATTCTACCTATATTAAAAGGTTTTCCTAATCTAGTCTCTAAAGAAAAATATCAAGATATTGAGCATGAAATAAGAGAACTAGGATTTTTGAATTTTTAAAGAAGATTTAGCAAAATTAATCTTAATAAAACCAAGATAAGAAATTCATTGCAAAAATAATTCCTCTGAATGGCACAATGTTAGCAATACAAAAAATATTAAAAACATGACTATGATATGTATGTATAGTACCTTTATTTTGTAATTACCCAATTTAAATCAATATCATATGTCTTTCTTTCATACTTTATATGTACATATGTTTCTACGCATATATAATCGAATAAATCAAAAAATTAATTCGAATCTACACATGAATTGTAAGTTTATGAATAACTGTTTAATAGTATATTCTTTGAATTTCTATTTAAATTAAAATATAATATATATCATATAAAACATTTCGGCAAGTATATGACCTGTTTCGTCACAAAATCTTTTCTTTTGAATAAAATGTTTATAGTTTTTATTGTTTTTAAGAAATCTATTGAGTTGTTAATTTTTAAATGAAAAAGATTGTTGTATAAAACAGAAGATTTTTGAGTGACGATTTTCTGATGGTGAATTTAGAAAGCCTCACAGATATAAGAATATTTATAACTACCTCCTATAGAGGGTACTCGTTTCACACATCCGATACTTTTGAGATTTTTCTGGAAGTTTTATTTTCTTTTAAGAAATTAAAAATAGCTTTGTATGGTGGGTGTCCTATCTCCTAGGCCGATTTCGTGAAAGTTTGCGCTACAACGTGTATTTACCGTGTGTATGTAGTCAGCACACAGTAAACATATCGCACACGCTCATAGGCGCCCACGTATTTGTCGTTGTTTTATTTTATATGGACAAAATCACGTCATGCAAAGTCATAACTCACGAACGCGTCGACCAATTTCCCGCAAACTTTAGATAAACCATCTACACGACCATACGAACAAACCCTAACAATTTTACTGTTCGTAAATTATAAAGTCACAACACACTTGCAAAACAATTTTTTAAATACATATGTATATAGATTGATACAGTGTTAATTGAAGTTTTTATTAGATCCTTGATGATGGTCAGCAAAATTGATCGAAATATCAGAAAAGAAAAATAAATTAACTTACAAAAAAATTATTACAATACATACACGTGTGTTTTAATTAATTTTACATTATCTTAAGCCGAAATAAAAATTAACCTACAAGAAAAAAATAGTATTTTAAATAACCATTTTGTCATCAAAAATGAATTTTTGGTTAGAAAAAACAGTTATAAAAACAAATAAATTTTTTTTGATATGATAGATGACACACCTAACAAATTCATAAACATATTTTGTATTTGTAATAATGTCAGTGAAGAGTAAATATTCTCCGTAGTTCTTATACAGTACTTTTGGCATATTTATCAAGTGATTGCGAACATGTTTAGTACAATTTAGTTTCACGGAAAGCAATTTAACCTTGCAGAATTTACAAATTAAAAAAATATTAAAAGAAAAAGTAGTATTATTGTTCGGGAGTTTTTTCACTATATTGAGAGGATAAATTAATCCATATAAAAGATGTACTTTTACGTTTGTTGGAAATCACGTTAATTTAAAGAGGCATATGGTTACAAAGGATAATGAAGTTTTGTTTTGTTTTTTCATTTGAAAATATTGGGAACTTGGCCACTGGAAATCTGCAGCGGTCGGTGTTTATTATTTTTTTTGTAGTGATTATTTCCAACCAAAAAATCTTTTTGGTTGATATAAAGGTTATTTATAACCAAAAAACAAAACTCTCACTGAAATTGGTTGCGATGACCAAAATAAAATATATCTCATAAAAATAGTTAATTATAAACATTTTGTAAATTCATCAATATAAATGGTTCAAAATTTTTCGTTTATCTTATAATTGTTACGTCCCTGATAGCAATCAATCAGCTGTTTGAATGTATTAGTTAGTTATCATTTAGTTACAGTTTCACCAATAAATAAGTGCAAACTTTTCGTGCTGAAAATAACCAACTGCGTATAACTTAATTAGGTACTTAAAAAAGTTGACATTTGGTGGTAATTTCTGAATAGGCGCCATTGTTTTTATTAATTAAAAAAACTCTGAAGAAGTAGACAAACATCTTCGAAACGTTTGCAATAAACCAGAATTTTTATTTACAAAAACATTTCAACCTTATTAGCTTCGCAAGGTTACTACTTAAATATACTTACATGTATACATGTTTGATGTCGTGCAGTTCGCAATAAATGAGTTTTACTGTATTTTGTTGAAGGTCTTGATTTTGTCTAGGTATTCCTAGTGCAAAAGTATGTGTGGCTGCAGTAAAATAAGTTTTCTATATACTTTTTCAGCGTGACCATTTAGAAAATTCAAAAAAGGTTACAATAAGGGGTTTTAAAAAATAAAAGTAACACCAAATGGAGATTTTAAATCCAAAAATTCGAGGCCAAACACGATTTTAAATTTATTTTGTTCTTTTTATTAAAGAATAACTTTTAGTTACAAGTAATAATTTGAAAAAAATACCGAAAACATTCATAAAAGAGTTAATTCTTGTTACATCTTTTATAAGGTTTTATTAAAAATTAATAGATAAAAAAAACAAAATAACAATCTATAAATATTTTTTGGTACTTTAAATATATTGGTTTTGATAACATTTTTGTAAAATTTGTTTAATTTTAATTTTTTAGGGAATGGGTTTATATATTTCTTGACAAAGTCTTCTGTCTGACCCCAATCTTCCAAATCAACTTCCAAAAAATATAATGGTAAAAGCATATATTTACAAGTACTAACCTTCAATCTTTTTAACATTTTGAAAAAATTTGTTCAGCAGAAGCACTACTATGTGGTAAAGTGAATATATTGATATACTGAAAATTTATATAAATTGAAAAATAAATGTTCACTAAACTTATTTTCCAGCTTTCCTATTTCGTACCAGAAACTTTCCGGATTTGTAATTGTGAAGATATGTTCATAGCTTGTGTCATTTATTTTACTCTCTAACAACTTAAGCTCATTAAATAAATCCCTCTGAGGGTGGATTCTGTTTCTGTGAAACTGTGAACTGAAAAGTTTTTTTCATATTTTCATATAGTTTCTGATTCTCGTTTAGTTAAAAAATTATAAATAAATTAAAATATTTTCATATGAAAATAACAAGTGTAATAAAACAAATTGTTTTCACAACTTCACAGTAATATGATTCTTGTTCTGTGTAATAGTGCAAAGAAGTGTCAAATACTTTTCATTTCTCACATATCATTACACTATCATTTTATCGGTGAAAAAAGTGGAGAAAGCCTCGAGAGGCAAGTGGGAACAAAAAAGAATTTTTAATCAATTATTTAGAGAAAAATCTAGACATTGCCAACGATAAGTAATATTTTAAAAAATTAACAACAATAATCTTCTAAAAAAACTGTATATTGACACAAAATCGCGGATTGCATAATTCTTCACAACTATAGTAGAGATATTAAATGAAGGGGCTTGAATAGAATAGAGTGCACATTGAAAGAAATTGCAAGTCCAATATGGCCGCCAAAATAATGGCGGATTACATTAATTTTTTCACAACCTACTATATATGGGTATCAAATGAAAGGTCTTTAATCGAAGAATACTGTAACACAAATTTTTTATTCATCACATAATATATAAAAACTAAAAAAATAAAATAATTATTGTGAAATTATTATTGTGAAGTTAAACAGATTTATTGAAAAAAGGATAACGTACTAAACGCTAACAAATAATTAAATCAATCTAGGGCATTGATCAGAAAAAAAAATAAATTCGGGAGGGCGCGTGAAATTTTTATCAAGAGTCAACTAAGGGTACGTGTTTATGCCTGAACTATCGTCAGTAGCCACCTCTGACCCCTGTTAAGTGATGCCAAGTCGCAGGAAGGTGATTCGACGTCAAGGCTTCGCTAACGTGCTTTGCGGTTGGCCTTTTTAGTACGTCTTGTTGTTGGATTTAATTGCCTTGGTTTTGATGACGTGGTTTCTTTTTTGGCGGTGACTGAGTTTTTTCGTGCTGCTAAAATCGTCGTACATCGCTTCACCAGTTAACACCTTTTTTTATTTTACTAAAAACTTTAGAATTTGTTTAAAAGGTACTTTGTTTATTTTGAATTTCAATAAATTGTTTTTGAGTTAAATTGTGCAACATAAAGTTAAAATAAATTGTGTGAAAATATATACCCGAAGAGGAGAAACCAGAATTGTGTTCATATATCCAAAAAGCTTGAGGTTTTACAAGTCATCCGATTTTATTTTTATTGTTTGTTCAATATCTTAGATTAATTTAATTATTTGTTAGCGTTTAGTACATTTCTCTTTTTTCAATAAAACTGTTTAGCTTCAAAATTTTTCATACTTATTTTATTTAAATCTTTAGCTAGTTAGGAGCTTTTTACATGATTTTAATGAAAACGGGTGAAATTCCGTTTTTAATTAAAAAATCGGACAAAATGGCTAGCATCAAGCATCTTTTTGTTTCTGTAGCTGTTTTTTTCTAATTTGTTTAATGTTTGCAGAATTTCATTCTGAGTTACTGCTTGTTTTCTTAATAACTCAAGACACTCGCTTTCTTGTACCTGATTACTTCTTCTTCTTCTGATTGGTGTAGCTGTTGGTAGATCTACTGGTTATATTGTTTGTTCAACTGACTCAGTAGAATTGTCAGTTGGTGCTGCAGTGTTCTCAACGCCAAAAACTTTGCCAGATGGTGCCACTTGCTCTTGCAAAGACAAGAGTTTTGAAACAGAATCCTCAAGGCTATTTAATGGGATTTCTTGTGATTGTCCTCCCCCTGTCGCTTCAGTGTTTCTTTTATTGTTTGCAAGTTTTTTCTTGATGCTTGCTTTATAGTGGATCCAAACCTGTGCAAGATTATAATTATATTAAAAATATTATAATTGATCAATATTATTTTATTGACACACTTACACGTTGCTATTCTTGAGATGTTCTTGTCGGTGACTTTTTAATTCTACAGCAAACTCTTCCCATAACTCCTTGCACGTATTTTTCGTTGCACCAAACTTCGGTTTTCCGCGAGCAATTTCTGGATTCCTCTCCATAATCTGGACAAGCCGGTCAAATTGCGCTTTCGTTGTTATTTTCAAACTAATAAAAGTGTTTAAAAATTGCGAAAAATTTATTACAAATATTGATACTTACGATCTCACCATTTTGATTTCAATTTTCACAGCTTTTAAAAAAATTTCACTCTAACTGATAATGACACAACTACACTTACGCAGTTGTGTGAATTCAACGCTTTTTACGACCAAACTTTTACAAAGTTAAGAACGGCAATACCATGAAAAAACAGATACACAACTAAATATCCAACTGGCAGTTTAGTTGAGAACAGCAATGCGAAATCACCAAAGACGACCAAACTCCCACAAAAGTGGAGAACCGCAATAGGGGCATTAATTTGCCAGTCAGGAGTATCAGAGCTCAAGTGTCTGGTCTTAATAATGCATCGGCTGGCTCGTTTCAAAAAATTTGTTCGTTTGAATTGACATCACAGTTGGACAGCCGCATAAGAATATATGTTGTAGGGTTAGTTTTGCCTAGGTTTACGGGGAATCTGCCCACTGAATCTGTTAACTTTTCCCAATTCACGTTATGGTCTGGATTACAGTTAGCAGATCCTAATTTTGCTAAAAGCGGTAGAATTGATTTACTCATCGGTGCTGACATTTATGTGAAAATTATAAAGGAGGGTGTTAGGCGTGATCTTCAGAAGGGTTTGATGGCCCAAGAAACCATTTTTGGATGGATATAACTGGGTCTCTTCCTGATTTTGAAACTCGTGTGTTTAGTACGGCTGCGTCCTTTTACACTAAAGTGAGTCTGGACAAACAATTGGAAAAATTTTGGGCATTGGAAGAGCCGCCTACTACCTCCAAATTTTCTCCTGAAGATGACTATTGTGAGGAGCTCTACAGGAATACTACTAGGCGGAATTCGAAGGGTCGTTATGTTGTTACCTTGCCTTTTAAATCGCAATATTCTATGAACAGTGGGCTCGGTATATCTCGTAATAGAGCCGAGCGTAAATTGTTTAGGAATGAAGTGTGTCTTTTGAAAAAACCGGACCTTAAGACTATTTATGATAACGTTATTTCCGATTATGAGTCATTGGGTCACATGGTTTCGATTAGTAAAGACAAGATGGAACATTTTTAAACCTGAAAGTTCATCTACAAAAGTTAAGGTGGTTTTTAATGCCTCTAATCGGTCGTCTTCGGTCCTAAGCCATAATGATGTTTTGCATACAGGGCCCATTCTGCAGAATGTTAATAATTAAGTGGCGTTTTTTTCGATATGTTTTCAACGGCGACGTTGAGAAGAAGTACCGACAAATATTAGTGGATCCGAGGCAGACAGGATTTCAGCGCATCGTTTTTCGCCGCAGTCCAACAGATGATTTAACAGACTTTGAGTTGAAAACTGTTACCTTTGGATTCAACTGCGCACCATATTTGGCAATTAGAAAGCTGCGCCAGTTAGAAAATGACGTTCAAGGTCAATGGCCACTTGCGGGTAACATCTTACGGCATATGATGTATGTAGATGACGCGCTAGCTGGAGCTCATGACATTTCTACAGCCATCACAACTCGTGGCGAGCTATTGACCGCTCTATCATCTGCAGGATTCTGCACGAAGAAATGGGCCTCAAACAATAAGCGCATTTTACAAGACTTGCCCGCAGATTTTCTTTTAAAGCAAGATTTTCTGGAAATTGACGGCGATAGCACCACCAAAGCAGTGGGGATAAGATGGAACGCTAAATTGGACGACTTTTTCTTCTCTGCGTCTCCAATTATGGCAAAAGAACATTTTACTAAACGGGAGCGAGAAAACTGATTGGGATGTAGTTTTATCGGAAAAGATTTCGCATAAATGGAGGCAATTTACAAACGGTTATCGCCACATTGATAATATAATGATCCCTCGTTGGGTAGGGTTCACGCCCACAAGTAAGGCCCAAAGCCATGGGTTCTCTGATGCCTCTGAAAAGGTTTATGGCGCTTGCGTGTACATCCACGTTCAGAATCCTGAAGGTGCCACACAATCTCATATGTTGCTTGCAAAGTCTCGAGTAGCTCCATTGAAAACTGTCTCCCTGCCCCGTTTGGAACTTTTTGGAGCTTATTTGTTAGCAGAATTGATTGCTACAGTAAAGAAAGAATTTTAATTTCATGACCGCCGAACCGA
Source organism: Gymnocheta viridis (assembly GCA_956483585.1). Taxonomy (NCBI): domain Eukaryota; kingdom Metazoa; phylum Arthropoda; class Insecta; order Diptera; family Tachinidae; genus Gymnocheta; species Gymnocheta viridis. The sequence continues at coordinate 32,341,484 of OY101443.1, forward strand.
AGTTTACGCATAGACCTACTCAATGATTTTTTGGCCTGGCTCCATAAACCTCGAGTAGCGGTATCTGACCGCAGGATTTGGTTGACAACGGACTTTGGTGGTATGGCCTACCATGGCTATGTGCATCCTCCGACCGCTGGAAGAATGTATCTGCTGTCGAATTAGGCACAGACGAAGAAGAACGGAAGCCTAAGTTTTTTTGTATACTTTGAGGCTTTCGATGAATTGCTTGAACGATTTTCGTCGTATCAGCGGGCATTACGCGTTTTGGCGCTAGTAATGAACGGATGAAAACTGATTTAGAGGCAGGAACAACGTTTCGTGACTGTAAAAGTACCCCAGAGGAGATGCAAGCAGTTAAAGTGAGGTTAATTGTCGTATATCAAAAGTTTTATTTTCCTGATGAACACTACAAATTATCCACCGACAAAGCTATATTGGAAAAAAACTGTTGACCTTATCCCCATTTTTGGATAAAAAGGGAATAAAACGAGTTGGAGGACGGCTGGCGAATGCTCCCGACCTAACATATAGCGAAAAGTTTCCTATAGTTTTGCACCCTGGTAGCAGATTTGCCTTTCTGTTTGTTGACTTTGTCCATAAAATCACTATGCACGGCGGGAATCAATTGATGTTGAGAGTAATACGTACTGAATTCTTTATCCCACATTTCAAAAACCTGATAAAAAGAATTATAGGTCGATATAAGAGCTGTACTCTGCAGAAAAGGGCAACTCAGAGCCAAATAATGGCAGCCCTCCATTTAGCATCACAGGCGCAGATTTTGCTGGGCCCTTTGACATTCGAAATTACTAAGGTCGATCGTGTGTAATCACCAAGGGCTACGTCTGTTTATTTGTATGTTTTGCCACAAAGGCAATTCATTTATAAGCGGTTAGAAGTCTCTCGACGCCAGCATTCTTGGCAGCTTTCGAAAGATTGTTTCTCCATGAGGATACCCGAAGGACATGCACTCGGAAAACGGCACTAACTTCACGGAAGCCGATCGGGTGTTGCGAACAGTTTCGTGAATTTCTTCGTAAGACTGGGGGTACAGTGAGTGGCAGATATGGACCCCAGGGATTGTGTTGGCACTTTAACCCTGCCGCAGCTCCACATATGGGTGGTCTATGGGAAGCAGGCGTAAAAAGCTTCAAGCACCACTTTAAGCGAATTGCAGGACATCTCAAATACACTGCTTAAATTCAAGGCCATTGTGCCCCTTAACTGAAAATATCGACTGCCTAGATATTCTAACGCCAGGCCACTTTTTGATTGCAGGCCCACTCTTAGCGCCACCAGAGGCGGACATTGTAGAACCGGCACTGTCAATAAGTAATCGATGGCAGCGAGTCAAAGCTTTGAATCAACGCTTATCTGCCAAAGAAAGACGATTACTTAAAAGACCTTACCAAACGTCATAAATGGAAATTTATGAAAAGGGACCTGCAAATTGGTGACCTGGTCGTTGTGCGAGAGGAAAATATACCAACGAATGAGTGGCGCACAGGTCGAGTCGTAAAGTGTGGACAGGAAAAGATGGTCACGTCAGAGTTGTGGAGGTCAAAACAGCACGCGGTGTGATTAACCGACCAGGAGTTAGGATTTTATCGTTGAATCCTAAGAGTTTTCCAATTGTATTTTCCTTATTAAAATATATTGGATCCGTAGAGTTATTAACTTTAACCTGCATTGTGTTATTATTGGCTTCTATATAAATTTTATTTTCTCTGCTATATCGTTTGTATTCTTCCTCTATATAATCAATTATGTCATTCAATTCATAAGATCCAATTGGTATTTCAATCACATGTTCACCTATATGAAACAAATTGTTATAGACATCAACATTTGGAATGCTATTATACGAATGAAAATCAGTTAGAGCACATTCATATGTCTCATTTAACTCAATAGGAGGGAAGTAATTAGCAGATAACTCTGATGAGTTGGAGCTCAGAGTAAGTGTTATTGACATTATGCCTGCTTGATTGTAAATGAATAAAGTTTAACACACAATATGGTTTATAAAAAGCATATATATTTTAATTTAATCTTTTTTGTTTTGAATTTACATTATAATTTTTAATAATAAATGCAATAATTCTTAATACAATAATTCTAAATATTTTGTTTCAACTATAATATTTCATCTTTACTTATCCAAGAATTGTGTTCATTAGTAAATCCTAACCACTTAACATACGCTTTATCTCCTTTAGTTTTAATAATCTTTTCAACTAGATATGTATTTGGATATCTAGTTTTTGAGAGTTCTTCATCGTAAAATCCACCTTGAATGATTACCACGATAATCCTCTAATATGTATGTTGCAGGATATGTTTTTTGAATTGTTTTAATAGTGCAAATTTCTGTTGTCCAATTTGGAGTATAACCTTTTTCAAATGTATGTTTGTATTTGCTTATGCGCACATGATATCCAACATTAAATTTCGAGATTTTATACATCTTCAAATGACTGTATGCTGTATTTAATAATTTTTTCTCATTTGTTGAGTTGACTTTAATTGGAGGCATTTTGATGGTACGATGAACTTTACTGTTGTATGCTTTTAATAGATCTTTGTAGATATCCAACCAGTTATACGAACCATTAAAACTAAATTCTTTCCACATCATCCCTTTTAATGTTCTATTAAATCGTTCTACTATTGATGCTTTCATTATGCTATACGTTGAATAGTGATTAATATCAATATCGCAAAGTTTTTATTAAAAAATTCTTTATCATCGTCTGTTTGTAGGTTTTTTGGTACTCGTCCCAATTGTAAAATATTTACCATTGCTTGTGTTGTTTCAAATGTAGTTTTTGTTTTCAGCGGTACTGCCCATGCATATTTTGAGAATGTATCAATTACGGTTAACAAAAATCTATAATATTTATTGTCTATAGAATAATTTCCCATTTCAACTAAATCAGCTTGCCAGAGATCATCTATTCCTTTCATCAAAACTCTATGACGTGCAAAAGATTTTCGAGCTTGTTTATGGAGTTCGTTAACTAGATTTCTTTTTGAAGACATGTTTATAGTTTTAAGAATTGTTTTGGATACGTTGTAATCTGCTTGATGAACTTTTACTTATTGATGCGAACATGTAATTTTCCCATCTATAAATCTTTTCATTTAACTTTTCTTTTGCAGACTCTCAACAAATCTTTGTAGATAACCATCTTCCAAATATGTTTTGATTTTGGAAATGTTTTCCTCAATTTTCTTATTCTCTTCCAACTGTAATATTATTGCCTGTTGTAGCACTTCGATTTGAGTTCTTAGAGTATTATGTGTGTTGTTGTTATTTTCCTTAAAGTATTTTAATAGCTTGTATTCCATTTCTTCGATTTGAGTTTGCAGAAACAATTTATTGATAACATCGTTTTCCTCCACAGCCTTTGCAACATTTTTGATTCTTTTGCATTGGACATCGATGTTATTGTTCGTATCCATAAAGAACCCCAGCAATTTAGGAGCATTTTTCATTGAAATTATACCACTTGTATCGTTTAAATAATGTACAAACTTATCAACAGACATACTTCATTCATCTAATTTATTCAATTATATTATCTTCGCGTAATTCTTCAATAATTGATACAATCTCGTTATTATGATTAGTATGACCTGCAGCTTGTGATGCTAGCAGTAGTCGAAGGCGATCTACCAACTCATTGGAATCGTCCCAGTATATATAGTTTGGCTTATGGAGGTTAAGCTGCATCAATCCATTACCTAAATAACCAGCTTTAGGTTTAGCTCCCGTTGATTGAGATAAATTATTTCCATTTTTCTCCGTAAACAATTTCTTAATAATATTTTTATATTTATATGCTTTCATGCCCTTTATTTGACCATCAGGCTTATAGTCTCTTCTATACGCATTGGTACTAATTAAATTTTTTTTATAGATTTCGAGTTAAAATTTATCGTAGTTTTTTTGTATTTTATGAAACAACAAAGAAAATAGACCTGGTGTTAGAGCCCATATTTGACCCCCAACATGTATTTTGTCTACATTTAGTTTGAGACTACTACTACCGAATTTCCATTCATTAAATAAATCTTTATGTGGAACATAGTTAGTATCTAATTCATTTCTTCCTTCCAAGACTGATAAGTCAGTATAACTCTCTTCAATATTTGAATTCTGTGAGTAAAAATTGTCATCATCATCATCATCATTATCACTATTATTATCACCATTAGAATCATTAAGTGAGTTGCTGGTGTCAAATGTTGTATCTTCTACAAATTTCTTTGGTGTGCTTGTCTCCATCTTAATTGATGGTTTCTTAAGATGAGAACTGTTATTATGTTCAATTTCTGTTTTCATCTCATTCTTTTCTTTTTTGATAATTCTATTGGTATTCTTATATATAAATTCTTTTAAAGGGTCTGTTATAGGTTTAAATGTATCTCTTAGTTGTTCATGTGTGTCTATTTCACCGGTTTTTATACTACGAAGCTTTTTCTTCAAGACATTTCTAGTCGCCACCAACTCTTTTAAAATTTTTGATTCCATTTTTCAGCTATAAGATTAGATCAGATTATTAGGTACCAGATCAGCTTACCAGCTATCAGATCTGCTTATCAGGTATCAGATCAGCTTATCAGGTATCAGATCAGCTTACCAGATCAGATTATTAGGTATCAGATCAGCTTATCAGATATCAGATCAGATTATTAGGTTCAGATCGGTATATCAGTTCAGATTAAGTATGTTAAATATGTAAAGATATATGTAGATAGATGTATTATGTTTAAAGTCAGATTATATACTAAAGTTTTTTCTTTTATGTAGACTAATTTATATCGTTATGAAATAGTCGAATAATTTTCTATAGCGACCATTGTTTAATTCATTATCTTTGCTTATCATCAAAAATCCATATTTTTCTTTCCAACATTCTCTACAAATTTGCTGAAACTTTTAAAATTCATGTCGCTGGCAACATGATCCCTATAAACGTGCTTCATATTCGTCTCATCTTGTTTAAATATTATAATTACATTTGTCTCTTATTAAATGCTTGGGAATTCTGGTATAAGTTTGACACGAGTAGAATGAATCAACATCTCTATGTCGTCCCATACAAAAATAAGCCCGTATATTATTTTGCTTCTCACATGCAACATCGTCAAATATCATAATTGAATTAGTTTTAGCTTCCTTAGGGGGAATAACCGCTTCATTATCGGAAAATGTATGATAACCCATTCCTTTAATTGGCGAAATTAATCTCTTCAAGTACTCATATTTCGGTTGATATAGGGATTTTGAGTATAAATAGATGTTTTCAAACTTGAGTCCGTTAGGACTTTCTAGTAAGCCAATCATAACATTAGTCTTTCCACAATTTGAGGGTCCAACTATTAGACCACGAATGGAATTTGGTAAGAGTGAACTATGTTTTATTTTTGAACTTATGTTCGATGAATCATCAATATTACGAATCAAAATATTTTTGTGTTGCTTTATTAACTGCATTTTTTTAACTAAATACAATACATCGTTGTTACCTTTTATTATAGAAAATATATTAAAAATAAGATGGTTGTACATTAAAACAAGCCCTTTAGTCATAAAAAACCTTCGTTGGAACAGGTTTATTGAATGGCTTAATAAACTCTCTACCTGTTGAACTTCATCTTTCTGAATATCAGTACTGTGGACCTGGAACAAAACTACAAAAACGTTTAGATCGAGGTGATCAAGGAATTAATTTATTGGACTCTGCATGCAAAAGTCACGACATAGCTTATTCGAAAAATAAGGATTTAAGTATTAGACATCAAGCGGATAAAATTCTTGAAAATAAAGCTTGGAAACGAGTTTTGTCAAACGATAGCAGTCTTGCAGAAAAATTATTTGCATACATGATTACTAACGCAATGCAAGCTAAAACAAAATTTGGTATGGGTGTGAGGAAGAAGAAAAATGTTAAAAAAACCAAATTAGATCGGAAAAAACTGTTCAGTACGACAATTAGAGCTGCAACAAAAATATTAAAAAAGGAAAAACTTCTTGACATTAACTCTGCCATTAGAATCGCTCGCAAAACTATTAACAAACCATTAAAAGGAAGAAAATCCCAAGCTATAATACCACGCATATAAATATTCCGAAAATTGGTGGTTTTTTACCCCTAATACCGATTTTAAATGCTTTGGGTGCAATTGAAAGTCTAGCCACTGGAGGAGCTGCTATAGCTAAGGCCGTAAATGCAACAAAGAATGCAAAAAATCAACTTGATGAAGCAGCCAGACATAATAAAGCAATGGAATCGATAGCTGTTGGGAAAGGACTTTATCTAAAACCATATAAAAAGGGTTATGGTTTAGTTTATAGAGAGCAGACAAAAAACTCTTAGAAATGCTACCTAATAGACCACTATCAGAAGTCGACTTGAAAAATTTTTCGATCAAAATTTCATATTTTAGATAAGTTTTCATGTTAGACTCACTACCAAAACGACCAAAGAAAATAGAATGTGGAATAATCAATTTAGATACATCAACAGGACCTGGTACACATTGGGTAGCATATTATAAAAACATTAATGAGAAAGAATATTTCGACAGTTTTGGAAACTTACAACTATCTGGGCACAAATATAAAATACAACTATAATTAATATCAGAATTTTAATAAATTTAACTGTGGCCACTTACGTCTTAAATTTCTTTATGATATAACTGAAAAGATTAAATAAAAACACAACCACATATATTTTATAAAACTCTATAACGCCTTTTTTATTTATTTATAATTTACTACACAGAATTAATTTATTTTATTGCCAAATAGGATATTGAACATTTGGAATTAAAAATTCATCCATCTCACTCTCAAGGATTAAGTTTTGTTCTTCTTCTCTGCATAGTCGAAATGATCCACTCGAGAGATCCTTGATTTCTTCATCTGTTAAAGCGTTATATATTATAGGTAGAAACATTATCTTGTTTTCCAACTCAACTTTTAGTGTTGGTCCATATTTTGTTGTTACCCGTGTTATATTTAGAATAGGATATTTAATTGCTGTATCTAGATCTTTTATGTGAGTTAAGCTTTTGATGTTCATGGAATTAAATTTTTTTTGTAAAATTTTTTGCCGAGTCCATTTTTAGAGATCGTTTCACAGTGAATCTTTGATGAAAAGTGATCTCGAAAGCAGCGATGATGATTGCAAGAAGCCTAACTGAAAATTAGTGAAATAATGTACATATATGCTCATCGCTCTCCCACAAAATAGAATGAGTAGAGCAATCCTTCACTCCTACATAAATAAATATGTATTACGATATATGTATGTATGTATATAGTATAAAAAACTGGTTCGATAAAGCTACATAAGGATTAGGAATTTCCAGACAATTGTTAATAACAAAAAAGTACTTGAACAAAATGAGTGAAATCAGAAATATTATACAAAATTTTTTACTAAACTGTGAAAATTTAATGCTCTATGAGCATAAAACTGCAATACAATGCTTCATGTCCATGCTGGACGAGAATACGGACTATGGAGTAGTCGATGGGGAGGATGGTGATGAAGAAACCCACTTTAGAAGCTGTCCCTGGTATGATCCAGAATGTGAGGAGGGGCCTGACCCGTGCCGATGCACAATTTTTCATTTAAGAAAAAAAGTTGTTTTAAATATAATAGAATTCTATTATAAATTATATTTTTATTGAATTGAAATAAATAAAAAAATTAATATACAGACATATGTAAATAATGAAATTTATATTAATCGAGATTGCCTCGATATCTTTTTTCAAAGATTTAAAAAACTTTTGTTTGTTGAGGGTTTTTAGCTAGTCTATATACATGCATTTCATTGGTGCTTAAGCCAAATCATCAGTAGACCTTAAACCTAATTTTTAAATGTTTCAAACCTCTTTACTTATACAAAAACTTTTAAAAACTCAATAAGAGTTATAAAAATTACAATAGTATAAGCATAGTATGCTTTGAAACTTATTCAAAAATCCCAACAAACAAATTATTATATTCGATATGAATCTATTTTATTTTCTTTACAACCTTTTTTACAATTAGACGCCCTTTGGCAATCTCGATTAATATAAATTTCATAATTACCTAGTTAACATTTTATTTTCCGTTTTGCCTTGTTAAATACTTTTATTGTCACCCAAAGGGCGTCTAATTGTAAAAAAGGTTGTAAAGAAAATAAAATAGATTCATATCGAATATAATAATTTGTTTGTTGGGATTTTTGAATAAGTTTCAAAGCATACTATGCTTATACTATTGTAATTTTTATAACTCTTATTGAGTTTTTAAAAGTTTTTGTATAAGTAAAGAGGTTTGAAACATTTAAAAATTAGGTTTAAGGTCTACTGATGATTTGGCTTAAGCACCAATGAAATGCATGTATATAGACTAGCTAAAAACCCTCAACAAACAAAAGTTTTTTAAATCTTTAAAAAAAGATATCGAGGCAATCTCGATTAATATAAATTTCATAATTACCTAGTTAACATTTTATTTTCCGTTTTGCCTTGTTAAATACTTTTATTGTCACCCAAAGGGCGTCTAATTGTAAAAAAGGTTGTAAAGAAAATAAAATAGATTCATATCGAATATAATAATTTGTTTGTTGGGATTTTTGAATAAGTTTCAAAGCATACTATGCTTATACTATTGCAATTTTTATAACTCTTATTGAGTTTTTAAAAGTTTTTGTATAAGTAAAGAGGTTTGAAACATTTAAAAATTAGGTTTAAGGTCTACTGATGATTTGGCTTAAGCACCAATGAAATGCATGTATATAGACTAGCTAAAAACCCTCAACAAACAAAAGTTTTTTAAATCATATGTAAATAAGCAAAAAACTTGACAAGATTTTTTTTATTTTTTTTATCCAGCTAAGTACAGCCAATAGGGAAACAAAGTGCAAATTTTTCTGGTTCCTGTTTAACAATAGATAATAAATTGCGAAAAATAAAACAAAATTGTATTAGTTTTTTATTATTTAATAACATTTTTATTACTATTATTTAATTTTAAATAACAAACCAATTTTTCTTAAAACCAAACATTTAGTTATTTTCCTTACATAGATAGAAACAACTTACATTTATGTATATACATATGTATATATCAATTTCACCATTATTTTTCTTCTTCCTTTTCTAATTTAGCTATTTCCAACAATAGCATGTCAAGTTCATAATCAGGATTGGTTTCCTCAATTTGAAAATGATACCATGCATATGTATTTATACCATTACTTTGTATTTTTCTTTTATCATCTTGATAACTTAAGCCAACCTTATTTAGTATGTTAGTAGAAACTTGATGAATCTTTGACGTAAATGTTAACATATCATCATAAACAATAGACTTATTAAATAAACAATTTCTATAAGAAGCTATATTTATCAAGAACGCATTTCTTTACCCCCTTCGATTGTTTAACATCGTTTTCATATTGCACGCTAAAAGAATACATTTTAGATCGAAGTCCCACAAATTCTTTCATCACTTTTCCACAATTCTCATCCTTCATAATACCCAACACCTTTTTGTTTAAAAGAGGAAAGTAGTATGTATTTGTACCTTCGCTATCAAGTTTTTCATATAAAATCGTTAAAAATATTTTTTGTTAGGTAATTAAGTGTATTTATTATGAAAGTGCGTTTTCCATCCTTGGATGGTTGTTTGTATTAGGAGGTTTCATAAAATTTGTATTGTGTATTAAGGGGTTCTCTATTGAATATCACCCCTAAAACTTCTGTACGAACACCTCTACCCGGGCACCTATATTGAACAACTCTGTTGAATGTTTGTCAGGAAGCTGGAAATTTTCTTCATAGGTACAAAATATTTCACCGAGTTAAATATGAACCTCCCTACTATTTTTTTCAGTTTTGATTGCTGAAAGAAAACGAAACTAATAAAAGAGGGCATTTCGGTCTATTTTTATTACCCTTATCCTTTCTGTCTATTCATTAGAATTTTCTTTTTATTGCACTTGATAAGATGCATCAACTTAGGGCTTGTGTTTTTTCTTTTGTTTAAAGTAAACCATAAATGTTTGACTGTGTCTGGGTTTTAATGAAAAATAAGGGTGCGAGAAAGTGAAACATTGTCTATTTTTAAATGCATTCATATGTCGTGTATGTACATATGTGTGCACATTTATATCGCTATTGGTCAGTTTGAGTGAGCATGTGTGCGTGTGTTTGCATTGGATCATTTTCTGTCTGTCCTTCTCTACCGTCTAGCTTGTTATCTCTACCTATTTCACACCCCAGTGCGTATATTTATGTGTATAAGGATACACAATTTCATTACACATATTTCTTATTTTTTTCAAAGAAAAAGGATCAGAAATTTAAAAAGAGGTTACAAAACCAACATGCATTTGCATTACATAAATGTATGAGATACATGGAAAATTCTTAAGCAAAGTTAAAAGTAGTATAGGATTGTATGTCCTGCAACCATTAAAATTGTCAAATTTGGGTAATTAAAATTTAAAATTTTAAAATTTTAATTGCTAATTGGGTGTTAATTGTTTTGTCGGCGATCTTTGATGTGTGTGTGTGTGATTTTCCCACGGTTTAATAGGGGGGTTCACTGCTTTGATGTTTTTTTTGTTTTTTGTTTTTGTGTGGGCGTGAGAATTTCTGTCTGTCCGTAAGAATTTCTGTCTGTCCATGAGAATTTCCGTCTGTCCGTGAGAATTTCGGGTTATGAGAATTGGTGTTCGTAGGAATTTAAGTTTTCCGTGGGTCGAAGGGGTGTTGTAGTATGCAAGGTGATTTTGTATGTCTGTCCGTGTGTATTGATGTCTGTCCGTTGACTTTATGGGTAATTAAATTTGAAAATTTCAATTGTCGAAATTGTTTTAATTGTTTTGTCGAAGAGCTTTGATGTTTGTGTGTGTGATTTTCTCACGCTTTCACGAAATTAGTAGTTATATTTATAAATATATATTTATAAATAAATCGTTTCTCATGTCAACATATGTATGTGCAATTCTCGGATTGTTTTGTTGGAGGACAATTTCTATCTGAATCTGAATACCCCTAAATTTTGTGTGTTTTCTTTTCTTTATGCGCCAGTGAGATTTTTTATTTTTTATTTTAGCTGGTGTGTTTATTTAGGACCAACGTTTGATGTGTACGTATTGATTGGTACTCAATGCTCATGAGCTTATTTTATGATCGACAATTTTTATGACATTTGTTTACTTTATTAAAGTCCAGCATATATTTCATCTGTGTTAAAGTCTAGTTTGTTTGTGCTGTTGTTTAAAGTGCCGGTTGGAATGTATGTATGTCCGTCAGTCTGTGTGACGATTTGTTGACGACCGACTATTTTTTGGCATTTGTTTACTTTATTAAAGTTCAGCATATATTTCATCTGTGTTAAAGTCTAGTTTGTTTGTGCTGTTGTATTTAGCGGCGGTTGGGATGTATGTAGTGTGTGTGTTTTTAGTTTATAATACTGGACGATGAGATTTTCTTATTTTGTCCAGCTTATATTTTTTTATATTTCATCTGTGTTAAAGTCTAGTTTGTTTGTGCTGTTGTATTTAGCGGCGGTTGGGATGTATGTATGTCCGTCAGTCTGTGTGACGGTTTGTGTGTCATCATTAGTTTTTTAATTTTGCCGTAGATATTTGAAATAAAAAAACATTTGGTAAATTTTGTATATGCATTCATTTTTATTAAATAAATTTTAAAACTGATAAAAAAGTTTGAGAATTTATAATAAAACATACATACATACATACAAAAAAAAAGCAAAACATTATTTTAAACAAGATTTTTCTTTTGTTAGTAAAAGAGCATTTCTTAATGCGCAAACACCAAATGTGTGATAATTACAATAGAAACACTCGGGATATTTAATTTCCATTTGCTTAAAGTTGATGCAGCCAAAGTCCTCTATGTTAAAAACTCTTTTTCGAAGTATTTTTTCTAGCCATTGTCTCTTTTCTTCTCCTTTAACATATATTTTAGAATAGTGTACATTAGCTTTTAAAAATGTGTAAACACTTTTAAATGATACTGATCCATCGTCCCAGTATAGGTGATGATAGTTTTTTGTTAACCAATTTGCTTCTCTCTGCTTTTTTTCTGACAAACATTGGAAATCGTATGGAGGTTTTATGATGAAATTAATGTAATCATTATTGTTGAAAACAACTGCTGCTTCTTTTGGGATGAAATCATTCGAATTACTTTTGAAACCTTGCAAGTCTATGAAAACAATATTGTCATCCATATTATTAAATTTATAAGACTTTTCGAACTTGTCCTTTTATTGGAATATATTCAATTATGCGATCATGAATAAGAATACAGTAAGCTGATGTCTTTGATGGAATATTTGTTGCTGTTTCAAATTCAATTTTTATATTAATTGGTCCGCTGTTGAGTGATTCGTTTTGATGGGTTACATCTACTACAATAATCGGTGCATTATTTTTAAACTCTTGAGCAGTTAGAAGCGGTTGAGGTTCTCTCATGTAGTAGCTCTGTTGAAATCTTAGATACATATCGTAGAGAATTGCATAGCGCTCATTCTTAAATTTTATATTTAGATCATCATATGGGTATGATACTGAATTTAAATGTACTTTTAAATTACTGAGGTCACAATGAACAAATTTATTATCGCGTTGAAAAGCAACCAATACAAAACGAGGTCGTTCTCTATTTGCAGCCAGTTTAACGTTCCATATATGGCTAGTTCCTGTATTTAGTTGAGGATTAATATGACAATCCCAACTACGAAATGCCATCGGTATAGAAGCACTACTATTAATAACTTTAATCATATTCAATTTGCTAAGATCAGATAATTGTACATGTGGAATTCTCCATGAGATGAGTGAAATTGTAAGTTTTGCTTTTTCAGTAGAAACACTAGAGTGTACTAGATCTTCATCGTTCTTATTACGTAAGAGTATCAATTCATGTTTACTATTTAGGATAATTTTATTGTAGTCTTCAGCGTATCCTAAAAACATTTTTAATGGTACATAGAAATTGAAATATCCATTTACAAGTTTCACATCGTCAATTTTATTCCACCCAGCATTCTGCATCCCACTGCTTTCCGTCGGTGTTAAGGAAACTAAATTTTTGATAGTGCTTGTGGCTCCTAAATATCTTGTATGATCAATCTCAATACCGTTAAGTTCATAACGAATTTCATCAAAGAGATATGCGACAAAGTTGTTTTTTAATTTAAAATTTTCTGTAGATTTGGAGGTTTTCTCATCTACAACAGATCCTTCGACATATATATAACTTTCACTAGGTAAAACATACAAATCTTGATTTTGTATTGAAATGCGTATTTCATCATTATTGTTGTAAGATTGTAGGTATGGCACGTATGTATGATAGTCCTTTTTGATTATATTTTCATCAGATAATGGCTTATCCAATACATTTATTATTGAACTCATTTTGTCTTCAGTTTAAAATTAAGAGACTTTAGAAAATTTTTATTTGTTGTTGTCAACGTTTTTTGATGAACTGATCTTTTTAATTGTGGTTTAGGTTGTAATAATGGTTTAGGGTTGTATGTTGTTGCTGTTGTTATATTTTTCGATATACTTGAGTTGTATATCAACATTATTTAGTTGGTCTTAAATGAATTCTTATTGTTATTTCCTCTCCTCGAAAATTAATTAAATCGCCGTACTGATCAACTACTCGTAGCGTTAGTGAACCTACCTCTCTGGAGTTCACAGGTAAATAAATGAGGTTTCTAGGAATCTCAGCTATTTTATAGCCTGGAGGCACATTAATCGGAAACTCGTGTAGTGTATGCGATTTGGAATTGTTCATATATGTATTAACAGTGATACTACTTTCAATTCGTAATAGATTCACCTTGAAAATATTAACTGGAAGATCTGAATAATGATCTTCGTTTGGAGTTAGGATTTTATCGTTGAATCCTAAGAGTTTTCCAATTGTATTTTCCTTATTAAAATATATTGGATCCGTAGAGCTATTAACTTTAACCTGCATTGTGTTATTATTGGCTTCTATAAAAATTTTATTTTCTCTACCATATCGTTTGTATTCTTCCTCTATATAATCAACTATGTCATTCAATTCATAAGATCCAATTGGTATTTCAATCACATTTTCACCTATATGAAACAAATTGTTGTAGACATCAACATTTGGAATGCTATTATACGAATGAAAATCAGTTAGAGCACATTCATATGTCTCATTTAACTCAATAGGAGGGAAGTAATTAGCAGATAACTCTGATGAGTTGGAGCTCAGAGTAAGTGTTATTGACATTATGCCTGCTTGATTGTAAATGAATAAAGTTTAACACACAATATGGTTTATAAAAAGCATTTTTATTTTAATTTAATCTTTTTTGTTTTGAATTTACATTATAATTTTTAATACTAAATGCAATAATTCTTAATACAATAATTCTAAATATTTTGTTTCAACTATAATATTTCATCTTTACTTATCCAAGAATTGTGTTCATTAGTAAATCCTAACCACTTAACATACGCTTTATCTCCTTTAGTTTTAATAATCTTTTCAACTAGATATGTATTTGGAAATCTAGTTTTTGAGAGTTCTTCATCGTAAAATCCACCTTGAATGAGATTACCACGATAATCCTCTAATATGTATGTTGCAGGATATGTATTTTGAATTGTTTTAATAGTGAAAATTTCTGTTGTCCAATTTGGAGTATAACCTTTTTCAAATGTATGTTTGTATTTGCTTATGCGCACATGATCTCCAACATTAAATTTCGAGATTTTATACATCTTCAAATGACTGTATGCTGTATTTAATAATTTTTTCTCATTTGTTGAGTTGACTTTAATTGGAGGCATTTTGATGGTACGATGAACTTTACTGTTGTATGCTTTTAATAGATCTTTGTAGATATCCAACCAGTTATACGAACCATTAAAACTAAATTCTTTCCACATCATCCCTTTTAATGTTCTATTAAATCGTTCTACTATTGATGCTTTCATTGTGCTATACGTTGAATAGTGATTAATGTTGTGCTTATCCATCAATTTCGCAAAGTTTTTATTAAAAAATTCTTTACCATCGTCTGTTTGTAGGTTTTTTGGTACTCGTCCCAATTGAAAAATATCTACCATTGCTTGTGTTGTTTCAAGTGCAGTTTTTGTTTTCAGCGGTACTGCCCATGCATATTTTGAGAATGTATCAATTACGGTTAACAAAAATCTATAATTTTTATTGTCTATAGAGTAATTTCCCATTTCAACTAAATCAGCTTGCCAGAGATCATCTATTCCTTTCATCACAACTCTACGACGTGCAAAAGATTTTCGAGCTTGTTTATGGAGTTCGTTAACTAGATTTCTTTTTGAAGACATGTTTATAGTTTTAAGAATTGATTTGGATACGTTGTAATCTGCTTGATGAACTTTTACTTATTGATGCGAACATGTAATTTTCCCATCTATAAATCTTTTCATTTAACTTTTCTTTTGTAGACTCTCAACAAATCTTTGTAGATAACCATCTTCCAAAAATGTTTTGATTTTGGAAATGTTTTCCTCAATTTTCTTATTCTCTTCCAACTGTAATATTATTGCCTGTTGTAGAACTTCGATTTAAGTTCTTAGAGTATTATGTGTGTTGTTGTTATTTTCCTTAAAGTATTTTAATAGCTTGTATTCCATTTCTTCGATTTGAGTTTGCAGAAACAATTTATTGATAACATCGTTTTCCTCCACAGCCTTTGCAACATTTTTGATTCTTTTGTTTTGGACATCAATGTTGTTGTTCGTATCCATAAAGAACCCCAACAATTTAGGAGCATTTTTCATTGAAATTATACCACTTGTATCGTTTAAATAATGTCCAAACTTATCAACAGACATACTTCATTCATCTAATTTATTCTATTATATTATCTTCGCGTAATTCTTCAATAATTGATACAATCTCGTTATTATGATTAGTATGACCTGCAGCTTGTGATGCTAGCAGTAGTCGAAGGCGATCTACCAACTCATTGGGATCGTCCCAGTATATATAGTTTGGTTTATGGGGGTTAAACTGCATCAATCCATCACCTTTATAATTAGGTATTGGCTTATTTGGTGTTGATTTTGATAATTTCTTTTGGTTTTTTTCTTTAAACATTTTTTTAATAATATGCTTATATTTATATGCTTTCGTTCCTTTGATTTGACCATCAGGTTTATAGTCTCTTCTGTACGCATTTGTACTAATTAAAATTTTTTTGTAGAGTTCCAGTTCATATTTATCATAGTTTTTTGGTATTTTGTGAAACATTAGAGAAAATAGACCAGGTGTTAGAGCCCATATTTGACCCCCAACATGTATTTTGTCTTCATTTAGTTTGAGACTACTATTACCGAATTTCCATTCATTAAATAAATCTTTATGTGGACCATAGTTAGTATCTAATTCATTTCTTCCTTCCAAGACTGATAAGTCAGTATAACTCTCTTCAATATTTGAATTTTGGGAGTAAAAATTGTCATCATCATTACTATCACTATTATTATCACCATTAGGATCACTAAGTGAGTTGCTGGTGTCAAATGTTGTATCTTCTACAAGTTTCTTTGGTGTGCTTGTCTCCATCTTAATTGATGGTTTCTTAAGATGAGAACTGTTATTATGTTCAATTTCTGTTTTCATCTCATTCTTTTCTTTTTTGATAATTCTATTGGTATTCTTAGTCTTATATATAAATTCTTTTAAAGGGTCTGTTATAGGTTTAAATGTATCTCTTAGTTGTTCATGTGTGTCTATTTCACCGGTTTTTATACTACGAAGCTTTTTCTTCAAGACATTTCTAGTCGCCACCAACTCTTTTAAAATTTTTGATTCCATTTTTCAGCTATAAGATTAGATCAGATTATTAGGTACCAGATCAGCTTACCAGCTATCAGATCAGGTTATCAGATCAGCTTATCAGGTATCAGATTATGATATCAGATCAGATTATTAGGTATCAGATCAGCTTATCAGGTATCAGATCTGATTATTCGGTTCAGATCGGTTTATCAGTTCAGATTAAGTATGTTAAATATTTAAAGATATATGTAGATGTATTATGTTTAAAGTCAGATTATATACTAAAGTTTTTTTCTTTTATGTAGACTAATTTATATCGTTATGAAATAGTCGAATAATTTTCTATAGCGACCATTGTTTAATTCATTATCTTTGCTTATCATCAAAAATCCATATTTTTCTTTCCAACATTCTCTACAAATTTGCTGAAACTTTTCAAAATTCATGTCGCTGGCAACATGATCCCTATAAACGTGCTTCATATTCGTCTCATCTTGTTTAAACATTATAATTACATTTGCATTGTCTCTTATTAAATGCTTGGGAATTCTGGTATAAGTTTGACACAAGTAGAATGAATCAACATCTCTATGTCGTCCCATACAAAAATAAGCCCGTATATTATTTTGCTTCTCACATGCAACATCATCAAATATCATAATTGAATTAGTTTTAGCTTCCTTAGGGGGAATAACCGCTTCATTATCGGAATATGTATGATAACCCATTCCTTTAATTGGCGAAATTAATCTCTTCAAGTACTCATATTTCGGTTGATATAGGGATTTTGAGTATAAATAGATGTTTTCAAACTTGAGTCCATTAGGACTCTCTAGCAAGCTAATCATAACATTAGTCTTTCCACAATTCGATGGTCCAACTATTAGAGCACGAATAGAGTTTGGTAAGAGGGAACTATGTTTTATTTTTGATCTGATGTTCGAAGAATCATCAGTATTACGAATCAAAATATTTTTGTGTTGTTTTACTAACTGCATTTTTATAACTAAATGCAATACATCGTTGTTACCTTTTATTATAGAAAATAAATTAAAAATAAGATGGTTGTACATTATAACAAGCCCTTTAGTCATAAAAAAACCTTCGTTGGAGCAGGTTTATTGAATAGCTTAATAAACTCTCTACCTGTTGAACTTCATCTTCCTGGATATCAGTACTGTGGACCTGGAACACAACTACAAAAACGTTTAGATCGAGGTGATCAAGGAATTAATTTATTGGACTCTGCATGCAAAAGTCACGACATAGCTTATTCGAAAAATAAGGATTTAAATATTAGACATCAAGCTGATAAAATTCTTGAAAATAAAGCTTGGAAACGAGTTTTGTCAAACGATAGCAGTCTTGCAGAAAAATCATTTGCATACATGATTACTAACGCAATGAAAGCTAAAACAAAATTTGGTATGGGTGTGAGGAAGAAGAAAAATGTTAAAAAAACCAAATTAGATGGGAAAAAACTGTTCAGTACGACAATTAGAGCTGCAACAAAAATATTAAAAAACGAAAAACCTCTTGACATTAACTCTGCCATTAGAATCGCTCGCAAAACTATTAACAAATCATTGAAAGGAAGAAAATCCCAAGCTATAATACCACGCATAATAAATGTTCCGAAAATTGGTGGTTTTTTACCCCTAATACCGATTTTAACTGCTCTGGGTGCAATTGGAAGTCTAGCCACTGGAGGTGCTGCTATAGCTAAGGCCGTAAATGCAACAAAGAATGCAAAAAATCAACTTGATGAAGCAGCCAGACATAATAAAGCAATGGAATCGATAGCTGTTGGGAAAGGACTTTATCTAAAACCATATAAAAAGGGTTATGGTTTAGTTTATAAAGAGCAGACAAAAAACTCTTAGAAATGCTACCTAATAGACCACTATCAGAAGTCGACTTGAAGAATTTTTCAATCAAAATTCCATATTTTAGAGGAGTTTTCATGTTAGACTCACTACCAAAACGACCAAAGAAAATAGAATGTGGAATAATCAATTTAGATACATCAACAGGACCTGGTACACATTGGGTAGCATATTATAAAAACATTTATGAGAAAGAATATTTCGACAGTTTTGGAAACTTACAACCTCCTTCGGAAGTACTCAAATATCTGGGCACAAATATAAAATACAACTATAATCAATATCAGAATTTTAATACATTTAACTGTGGCCACTTATGTCTTAAATTTCTTTATGATATAACTGAAAAGATTAAATAAAAACACAACCACATATATTTTATAAAACTCGATAACGCCTTTTTTTATTTATTTACATAATTTAAAAAATATATATATATTATTTTTTATTTTTTTTGTTTTACTGCCAAATTGGGTACTGGGCATTTGATGACAAAAACTCTTCTATATCCATTGACAAAATCAGACCCCGTTCTCCTTCTCTGTGTAGTCGATAAGTTCCACTCGAGAGATCCTTTATTTCTTCATCTGTTAGAGCGTTGTATCGATTAGGCAAAAACATGATGTTATTTTCAAGCTCCACTTGAATGGTTGCCCCATACTTAGTTGTCACCCGTTTTGCAGTTATAATAGGATATTTAACTAAAATATCCAGGTCCTTAATATGAGTTAAGCTTTTAGTGTTGTAGGAATTAAATTTATTCATTAATTTTTTTGCGGAGTCCATTTTTAGAGATCGTTTCACAGTGAATCTTTGATGAAAAGTGATCTTGAAAGTAGCGATGATGATTGCAAGAAGCCTAACTGAAAATTAGTGAAATAATGTACATATATGCTCATCGCTCTCCCACCAAAAAGAATGAGTAGAGCAATCCTTTACTCCTACATAAATAAATATGTATTACGATATATGTATGTGTGTGTATATGGTATATAAAACTGGAGCGATGAAGCTACATAAGGCTTAGGAATTTCCAGACAATTGTTAGTAACAAAAAAGTACTTGAACAAAATGAGTGAAATCAGAAATATTATACAAAATTTTTTACTAAAATGTGAAAATTTAATGCTCTATGAGCATAAAAATGCAATACAATGCTTCATGTCCATGCTGGACGAGAATACGGACTATGGAGTAGTCGATGGGGAGGATGGGGATGAAGAAACCCACTTTAGAAGCTGTCCCTGGTATGATCCAGAATGTGAGGAGGGGCCTGACACGTGCCGATGCACAATTTTTCATTTGAGAAAAAAAGTTGTTTTAAATATAATAGACTTCTATTATAAATTATATTTTTATTGAATTGAAATAAATAAAAAAATTAATATACAGACATATGTAAATAAGCAAAAAACTTGACAAGATTTTTTTTTTATCCAGCTAAGTACAGCCAAAAGAGAAACAAAACAAAAACTATGGGCAAAGCAAACTTTGTTGGTTCATGTTTAACAATAGCTGATAAATTAGTCAAAAATAAAACAAAATTGTGTACGTTTTTTCATTATAATTATTAATTTATTACAAACCAACTTTTCTTAATAGTCAGCCATTATCTCTTAAATATAAAATAAGTAACATTCATATCAATTAGATTCTTCTTCTTGAAGTTTATCAATTTCCATTAATAGCATATCTAGTTCATAATCAGGATTAGTTTCCTCGATTCGAAAATGATACCATGCGTATGTATTTATGTTATCACTTTTTGTTTTTCGTTTATCATCTTCACTACTTAATACCACTTTATTTAGATGGTTAGTATAAATTTGATGTACTTTTGACTTAAATGTTAACATATCATCATATACAATAGACTTATCAAATAAACAATTTTTATAGGAAGCTAAACTATACTTATCAAGAACACATTTCTTTACCCCCTTTGATTTTTTTACATCATTTTCATATTGCACACTTAAGGAATACATTTTAGATCGCAGCCCCACAAATTCTTTCATTACTTTTCCACAATTCTCATCTTTCATCATACCCAACACCTTTTTGTTTAAAAGAGGAATATCATATACGTTTTCCTTAGGGTAATCAGAAGTGTCAAATTCTTGTTGTATGTCAGTTTTTATGTCGGCATAGAAGTCATCAGTTTGTATTGTATATATAAACGAGTCAGTATCCATGTAATTTAGTGATAACTTTGACTTGAACTTTGGCTGCATGTATCCATAATGAAAATTATACATTTTCCATTTGGAAAGCTCCAGCACACAAAATCCTAAGTATATGGGTTTATTATAATATGCCTTGACTCTATTCATTTCAATTGCCACCATATCTTCTGAAAATATAGACAAACTGTGAAAATTGGATTTAGATATCCAATCCTGAGCACCCAAATGATTTCGATTTGTTCTGTTCCAGTTCGTCACTATTCTTACATCTTTTCTCTTGTCTACATTCTCCATAGTTTTTCCATATACCGCGTTATTGAGCAATTTAAAGAAATTTTTCTCAAAAACATTTTTTGCACTTGCTCTATGTTTGGTGTTTAAATCTATATAGCTTTTTAACCATGGAGATTGTTTAAAAGTGAGAATTCGATGTGTTTTCTTTAGAACCAAGCCATATTCTAAACATTGCTTAAGAACTCTATAATGTATAATATATGATTCTTTTGGAGAAAAATCAGCAATTAATTTGTTATGCTTTGATTGTAAAGTTTTTTTATTTTCAGCGCAAAAAGGAAGGTCATTGTGTGAATCATGTAAATTATAAGGATATTCTAAGGTAACTTCATATACATAACCATCGTTCGAATTATTATCTATGATTTTTGGATCCAGATTTAGCTCTTCACTTGACAGCCATCTGAATCCCCCATAAGGAAGAAGCTCAGACATCGCCCATCCGTAAAGGTTATTTGCATCTAGATATATCAGAAATTCTGAGACCTTATCTTTATCGTAGTCATCTAAATATTTATTGTTTGCTTTTGAATACCTTTTAGAACATTGTACAATTCCACCACGTATACCTTTTTTAAAGAAATTGTACATATCTATGTCGGTCAGCAATTCTAATTCAATATTAGTATACTTCAACATAGCATCCCATGATAGTCCTGGAGCAGTATAATACTGACACGGATCTAAGTTGTAGATACCTTTGCAAACTTTTCTAAAATTCTCAAAAATATCTGTAAGTAGAAGTACGTCTGTTTTTAAATATAGCTCCATATAATCTCGCAGAGTTTTGCAATTAAAGGTATGCCAGATCTTTATTGCATGCTCATAGTCTTCAGTCGAGCATTCCTTATTATTAAGTTTATTGAAGAAGTCTTCCCTTGATGGAAGCTGACCATCATTCAATTTTTCAAACGAATCAAGATAGTCGTAAGGGAAAACACCCTTCCTTCTTACAAGATCAAACTCTGTTTTTGTTTTAAATTGGGACTTAATTGTATAGAAATCGTTATCAGTAAGATTATTGGCTAACGATTCTAAACTGTCGGGCATAAAACGTATGGTGTCTAAAAATCTAAGTTCAAGATTGAAATTATCAGTCATTTTTGTAACTCTGGCTAGAGAAATATAAAGTTCTTTGTTTAGCGGAAGGACTTTTATTTTGTCAGATTTTTTACCCAATTCTTTCACAAAAAGATGTGAGTCATAAGATGAATAATTATGGAAATAAATTGGAATGAATTTTGGAATTTGGAATTTTAAGTTACAAATATTGTGAGCTGCGCCTCTAAATTTACCAGTTATATGGCAATGATCTCTTACGCGATCACTACCTAGAAAATTTCCACATATGTGACAATTGACTGCGTTGTAAAAATTATATACCTCTAAAGAGGATAAACTATTCATTTGTGTCTTATTTATTAAATACTCATTATAGATATCCTCACAATCTTCAATTATACATTGAACAAATTTTTCAGCTGCATCTTTACCCGTATAAATTCTAAATTTATCTAACTTATCATTACTTATACATTTAACATAATAACTAAAAGCACAGGGAATGTGCTTCTTAATAAATTTACTTTTATGACTTACATTTAATTGAACGTTCTCAAGGATACATTCAAAAGCTGCATATACAGCAAATGGCACATCCATCTGCCGCTGATGGTCCTTAAATTTTAAAATCGAATTTTCAGCAGATGGCAACTCTGCAACAATTTTCCCACATTCCGCTTTATGATGTTCCATACTTCTTTCGCTGTGTGTGTATTGCAGACAGGTGTTGCAAAACAAAAGTTTACCGCAGTGCAGCGTTGTCTGAGCTTTCAAAAGTCTGTAAAAGAAATAAATTTATACATATTATAAATTTATATAGATATATATATATATATATATATATATATATATATATATATATATATATATTACTAATGTTTGAATTTTTGTTTATAGGTTTTTTATCAGTATTAATTTACTTACTTTGATATATTTTTTATAAAGATATAATGATGGCCCTCATCATTTTCTAAAAGCAATAAGTTGACATGCTTAGATTTCTCCATTTTTGTAATGTAGAATGGTCCAACTATTTCATCAGTCTCATTGTCGTACCCAAACACATTCACACTAATATCAACATTCCTGTCCTCAAATACATTAATATTTTTTAAAGCTAAAGGAAAGCTTAAATTTGAAAAATCCATCGAAATTCCATTTTGTAAATAAATAATGTCAGCACTAATGTCTTCTATATTATATGAGCTACAACGTTGCTTATTTATAATTTTTGAGGTATCTAATGCTGCAATTAAAGCCCATTTAAAACAATAATTATCAGTGTTTTCAATGTTGATACAGGCATGCTTTCGATAAAGTTTATACGGTGAGCTAATCCAATGGGACCCTCTTACTAATGAAGATTTATTTATGTTAATTTCAATACGAACAATTCTAATTAAAGTCCAACCAGAATCTCTCTCTTGGAACTCCGACATTTTATCATGAATTTCTTGCAATTGTTTTAAAATCATCTCATCAACATTATCTCCAAAGCATAGCAGATCCATTTTCGCTCTATGTGAAATAGTACACAATTCCATTTCTTCGCCAACAATTTTTATATACTCTCCAATAAGAGTGAGACAAAATTTTATAATTTGGTGTTTAATTAAACTACTTTCAAGTCTTTCCTTGAAAATACATTTATTTTCAACAACAAAATCTTCAAATAAAATATTATCTTTTTTGTTTGGAACTCCGTACGTCACAATATTATTCTTAAAAGCACAATTTATTTGATAATATTCCGGTTCATTCTCTTTAGTAGAAGCTTCTGTCTGTTGTTCATTCAAAAAAGGATTTATTTGACCACCGGAAGGATTGGAAATATCATCATGTGGAGTTATTTGACTTATATCCATATCACTATATTCATAATTATCCTCTTGTTGTTGTCTAGGATTCCCCATCGTCAAGGCAACTTGATTATTATAAACTGTAGGGTAATAGTTTGGAATATTATATTGCTGCCACTGCATTGGTACCGTATATTGTAAGGGATAATGTGCAAATTGCATGGGTACTGAGAACTGATTGGTCGAAACCGTGGGATAATATGAAGTAGCTGGAAGTTCTTGAATGGGCACTGGATATTGATGTTGTAGATTGTTCCAAGTCACAGAATTGTAGGAAGGTATTTGAGGTTGTATAAAATATTGCGCCGGCATTTGCTCCTGCTGTGGTTGGGCATGACTTTTGCAATGCTCCAAATAGGACTTCTTATACTTGTATTCCTCATTACAGACATAACAGCGGAAAACGGACGAATTCATTTTTGTTTAATTATATAGGTATTTGAAATAAGGCGACGTATATTTATTATTTTTTTTTTTTAATCAAAGGACACAAATTATTTATTTTTATTTAATTATTTGTTTTAGCACCAAAAAAAATAGTCACTTTACTTTTTTAGAACACAACTAAAAACCGTTTTAAATAATTCTATATGTATGTATATTCTGACACAACAAAATATATCTGTAAATTTATTTTAAACTTGTAGCTAACGCAGTGGATTTATTTTTAACCAACTAGAAAGGAATTACTTGATACTTGATACTTTTAGATACAGAATTGTACTGGCTTAGAAAAGTAGATGATTTATATATAAATACTGTTAGTATGGTGTGGTACATATCATTTCAATAAAGTAGTGTCCAGAGGCAAAGCGACAATTTGTAGCAAACAAAATGTCTATGTAGCAAAAAAAAAATGTAGCAAAAGAAATATCTATGCAGCAAAAGATATGCTTACGTTGCAAAAAAAAAAATTTAGCAAAAGATATGCTTACGTTGCAAAAACAAAAAAAATGTATATGAACAAACATTTCTTTGTATGTACATATATCAGATTAACTGAAAAAAAAATATATATATTTAGAGCAAGCATTAGCATGCTTAAGCATGCATACTTTACAAAATATTAGTCGCCAAAAAAATTCGTTAAGCAGTAGCATGCTTAAGCATGCATACTTTACAAAATATTAGTCGCCAAAAAAATTCGTTGACTTTATGGGTAATTATATTTTAAAATTTCAATTGTCGAAATTCTTTTAATTGTTTTGTCGGTGAGCCTTGATGGACACTTCTTTGTATGTACTTATGTATAACTAATTTACTGAAAAAAAAATTTTGAGCAAGCATAAGCTTGCTTTAGCATGCATACATTATAAAATGTCACAAAAAAAAAATCGTACTATGCTTAGAATTTTGTAGTAAAAGAAATGTCTACGTTGCAAAAAATTTTGTAGTAAAAGAAATGTCTACGTTGCAAAAATTTTGAAGTCAAAGATATTACTATGTCGTGTACGACTTTGTGGTAAATGAAATGACTACGATGCAAAAATTTTGTAGCAAAAGACCTTTTCAAAAAATCAAATTCTTAAATTCTAATATTATCATATTCATTTAAAAAATGAGTTTCGCGAAGAAAACACCGTTGTACAGGAGACTGACGCGCCACTATCGGAAAGGATATGAGAAGGCCTTCTTAAAAAAACAGATGGAAGACCTTTTAGAAGGTGATGAGGAGCTATTTCTCAAAGTAAATACTGAAGAAGAAATAGTGTCACCAATTACAACACCAGCAACCATTGAAATACTTGAGTTGCAAATACTTCCATCCATCGATGTACCAATGTTTCTAGCATTGTATGAAAATTCGGACGATGCAATTTTGGATGAAGCAGCTGAAGCCGTTGAGACTGCTTCTAACCTCTTCTAAAAAATTTTTAATGACATAGATTTATTTAATAAAAATAAATGCATATAAAAATTAAAACAAATGTTTTTTTATTTCACATAACTAAATATTTCACAGCTACACACAACGGGGCATTTAAACGCTCAAGCGAATATTTGACACAAAATAAAAAAAATTCCCACTGATCAAAAAATTAATACAAACAAAGAGCAAACACTTATTTGTATGTACATGCATACATCAAATAAATTTGCAGATAGGTATATATATGTACACATATCAAATTTTACACCCATGCGATTGCGTACTCAAATATTTATTAGAACTTACATATCCACATACTGAAACTATACAAACAGTCCACCAAGTGACCGACCGACGTTAGAAAAGACGCTCAGTCAAAAAGACGGGCATGCTTAAATAAATAAAAGAAAACATTTTAAAAAGAACCCCACACATAAAATGTAAACAAACACACTTTAACACAGAAAAAAATATAAGCTGGACAAAATAAGAAAATCTCATCGTCCAGTATTATAAACAAAAAACACACACACTACATACATCCCAACCGCCGCTAAATACAACAGCACAAACAAACTAGACTTTAACACAGATGAAATATATGCTGAACTTTAATAAAGTAAACAAATGCCAAAAAATAGTCGGTCGTCAACAAATCGTCACACAGACTGACGGACATACATACATTCCAACCGGCACTTTAAACAACAGCACAAACAAACTAGACTTTAACACAGATGAAATATATGCTGGACTTTAATAAAGTAAACAAATGTCATAAAAATTGTCGATCATAAAATAAGCTCATGAGCATTGAGTACCAATCAATACGTACACAGCAAACGTTGGTCCTAAATAAACACACCAGCTAAAATAAAAAATAAAAAATCTCACTGGCGCATAAAGAAAAGAAAACACACAAAATTTAGGGGTATTCAGATTCAGATAGAAATTGTCCTCCAACAAAACAATCCGAGAATTGCACATACATATGTTGACATGAGAAACGATTTATTTATAAATATATATTTATAAATATAACTACTAATTTCGTGAAAGCGTGAGAAAATCACACACACAAACATCAAAGCTCTTCGACAAAACAATTAAAACAATTTCGACAATTGAAATTTTCAAATTTAATTACCCATAAAGTCAACGGACAGACATCAATACACACGGACAGACATACAAAATCACCTTGCATACTACAACACCCCTTCGACCCACGGAAAACTTAAATTCCTACGAACACCAATTCTCATAACCCGAAATTCTCACGGACAGACGGAAATTCTCATGGACAGACAGAAATTCTTACGGACAGACAGAAATTCTCACGCCCACACAAAAACAAAAAAAACATCAAAGCAGTGAACCCCCCTATTAAACCGTGGGAAAATCACACACACACACATCAAAGATCGCCGACAAAACAATTAACACCCAATTAGCAATTAAAATTTTAAAATTTTAAATTTTAATTACCCAAATTTGACAATTTTAATGGTTGCAGGACATACAATCCTATACTACTGTTAAACACCTGTGCCGGGGTATCTCTTTTTTATTACACTTGTCCTTTCTGTTTTTCTTTGCTGTCTACCTTTTTTTATTGCAGTTCTCTTTTTGTATTGAAAAATTTTGAGTTGGCATTTTCATGAGTGTCTGCTCCTCTACCAACTTTCTTGTTGGTCGCTTTCATTTATCGAAAAAATAAATGTTGCGATACCGAAAAAATTCTTATAACGTAAATAGTTGTGATTTTTGTTTTGATTATTTGCAGTTTTGATTGTTGAAAGAAAATGAAACTAATAGAAAAATGTATGTATATGGTTTTTGCTTATCACCATGCAGCTGTATAAACGAATTCAACATGTAACTGTTTTCACCATACAGATGTGAAAAATGTATGACCGAATGTTGTAAATTTAAAGAAATTTGTTTACTATGAAAAATAAATATTTTCTTCATCGTTTTATAATATTGCTTTTTCTTAAGACATGCGCTAGCATAATTTAGTATAAATGCGAGTGTTTGCAGAAATTTTTTTAAACAAAGCTTAGAACAATCAATAGCATTCTTTCTATTTTCAGCATAATCTAATAAAAATACATACTAAAATAAATATTTTAAATAAAACTAATTGATATACAGAAATATATATGATGTGTTTTTATTTATTACGGAGAATTTTTATCTTACTTTTTGAGATTTCATAACAATTAAAATGTTTATATGTATTTCTTTTACTTTTCAGATATAGGTTAATAGTTTTAAAAGTCTTATATATAAATTAAAAAGTTTCTGTGTTAATATTCATACATTCGTTATAATATAAATTACATGCACATATGTATATTAACATTTGGTATACTGATATTTTCAATATTACATCTATGAATTCAATTATGAAAATATATGAAAGGATAAGAATCATTACTATACATTCTTAATTCCTCAATCATTCTCAGGAATAATTTCTTGTGTTCCTTATCGATATGACAACTCCGCAATGATTTCGATTTATTCTATTCCAGTTCGTTACAATTCTTACATCTTTTCTTTTGTCTACATTCTCCATTGTTTTACCGTATACGGCATTATTGAGCAATTTAAAGAAATTTTTCTCAAAAGCATTTTTTGTGTAGCTCTATATATAGTATTTAAATCTATATAGTCTTTTAGCCGTGGAGATTGTTTAAAAGTCAGAATTCGATGAGTTTTCTTTAGAATTAAACCATATTCCAAACATTGTTTAAGAACTCTATAATGTATAACACAGGAATTTTTTTATGAAAAATCGGCAATTAATTTCTTATGGTTTGATTGTAAAACTTTTTTATTTTCAACACAGAAGGGAAGGTCATTGTGTGATTCATGCGCAGATAAGAAGGATATTCTAAAGTAACCTCATACACATAGCCATCTTGTGAGTTATTATCTATGCTTTTTGGATCCAGATTCAACTCATCACTTGCTAGCCATCTGAATCCTCCATAAGGAAGATACTCAGACATCGCCCAACCGTAAAGGTTATTTGCATCTAAATATACTAGAAATTCTGAAGGCTTTTCTTTATCGAAATCATCTAAATATTTGTTATTTGCTCTGGAATATCTTTTACTACACTGTACCATTCCACCACGTATTCCTTTTTTAAAAAAATTATACATGTATATGTCTGTCAGCAACTCTAATCCTATACTTGTATGCTTTAACATGGCATCCCATGATAGTCCTGGAGCAGTGTAGTACTGACACGGATCTAAATTATAAATTCCCTTGCGAACTTTTCGAAAATTTTCGAATATATCTGTTAGCAGAAGAACATCCGTTTTTAGATACAATTCCATAAAATCTCACAGGGGTTTGCAATTAAAGGTATGCCAGACCTTTGTTGCATGTTCTTAGTCTTCAAGTGAGCACTCCTTGTTATTCAGTGTGCTAAAGAAATCTTCCCTTGGCGGAAGCTGACTATCATCCAATTTTTGGAAAGAATCAAGATAGTCGTAAGGGAACACACCCTTTCTTCTTACAAGGTCAAACTCTGTCTTTGTTTTAAAGTGCGCCCTTACCGTATAGAAGCCATTGTCCGTAAGGTTATTTGCTAAGGATTCTAAGCTATCGGCCATAAAGCGTATAGTGTCTAAGAATCTGAGCTCAAGATTAAAAGTGTCAGTGATTTTTGTAAATCTAGATAGAGAAATGTACAGTTCTTTGTTCAGCGGAAGGACTTTTATATTGTCCGACTTTTTACCCAATTCTCTGACAAAAAGGTGTGAGTCATAAGATATATAATTAAGAAAATATATTGGGATGAATTTGGGAATTTGGAACTTTAAATTGCAAACATTGTGAGCTGCACCTCGATATTTACCACTTATGATGATCTCTTCCGCGGTCATTACCGAGAAATTTTCCACATATATGACAATTTATTGCGTCTTGAAAACTATATATATCCGAAGGGGATAAGAAACTCATTGTAAATATCCTCACAATCTTCAATTATGCAAACAACAAATTTCTCTGACGCGTCTTTACCACGATATATCTTAAATTTATCTAACCTATCATTACCTATACACTTGATGTAATAACTAAAGGCACAGGGAATGTGCCTCTTAATAATTTTAGTTTTGTGACTTACATTTGTTTGCATATCCTCAAGTATGCAAGCCACGAATGGCACATCCATCTGCCGCTGATGATCCTTAAATTTCAAGAGACAATTTTCAGCAGAAGGCAACGTTGCGACAATTTTCCGCATTCTGCCTTGTGTTGCTCCATAGTCCTTTCACTGTGCGTATATTGTAGGCAGCTATTACAAAATAAAAGTTCGCTACAGTGCTTCGTTGTCTGTGCTTTCAGAATCTGGAAAATTAATAAATTAATATATATGTAAATAAATTTATTTTATTCTAATTAACGTCCACCCAGAATCTCTTTCCTGCAACTCTGACATATGATTATGGATGTCTTGTAATTGTTTTGAAATTAGCTCATCAATATTACTTCTTAAGCACAATAGAACCATTTTTGCTCTGTGTGAAATCTGACACAATTCCATTTCTTCACCCACAATTTTTTTATACTCTCCAATAAGAGTTATATTGAATTTTAAAATATTGTGCTTAGCTAAACTATTTTCAAGTAATTCCTTGAAAATTGGTTTATTTTCCACAATAAAATCTTCAAATAGAAGATCATCTTTTTTGTTGGGAATTCCATAGATAGCAATATTATTTTTGAACGCACTTTTTATCAAATAATATTTTGGTTCAAAGCCTTCAACAGGCTGAAGAAGAATCATATTCACCGCTGGTAGAATTTGAAACAACCATTTCTTCTTCATCAAGTATAGTGTTGTTGCTGTCAATAGGCTGCTCATGTTGGGTTATTTGACTTATTTCCATGTCGTCAAGCACAACATTATATAGTTGTTGTTGTTGTCGTTGTTGAGGTTGCCTGAAACTCTCCATCGTCAAGGCAAATTGATTATTCCAAACTGTGGGATAATAGTTGTGCATATTATATTGCTGCCATTGCATTGGTGATGTATATTGATAGGAAATAGGAAGATTCTGTGGAATTTGTATGGGTACTGAAAACTGATTGTTCAAAGCTTGCTGCCATTGCATTGGTGACATATATTGATAGGGAATAGGAAGATTCTGTGGAATTTGTATGGGTACTGAAAACTGATTGTTCAAAGCTTGCTGCCATTGCATTGGTGATGTATATTGATAGGGAATAGGAAGATTCTGTGGAATTTGTATGGGTGCTGAAAACTGATTGTTCAAAGCCGTAGGATAGTACGAAGTCATCGGAAGCTCTTGAATGGACAGCGGATATTGCTGTTGCTGATTGTTCCAAGCCATAGGGTTATATAAAGATATTGGAGGGTGTGGAGCACATTGCACTGGCATTTGAATGTCTTGTAGTTGAGCATGACTTTTGCAATGCTCCAAATACGACTTTTGGCATTTGTATTCCTTAGCACACACTACACAACGGAAAATGGATGAACTCAATTTATTTGATATTTTCAAAACAGTTACTTTAATTGAATTAAAACACAACAAACAATTTTTTTTTCTAAACTTTTATATACACAAATACTATTATAACAATATTTTAGTTTTCAATAGTTTTATTTTTTATCAAAACTAACTTAATAAGAATTAACAACTTGTTAGTTTTAGATACAAAACTGCACTAATTTAAGATAGAAAGTTTATGATTTATATAATAATATTTTCAGTATGGTGTGGTATACATAACTTCAATGAGTAGTTTCCAGTGCCAAAGCTACTATTTGTAGAAACCCATAGCTTGAAAAAATAAAAAAATTGTAGCAAAACAAAATTCTAAGCTACAAAAAATTAATGTAAACAAACATTTTTTGCATGTGTATCAACGACAAAAAGCAGAAGCATGCTAAAGCATGCATAAAAAATTCCTACGTTGCAAAAATTTAGCCTCGAAAGAATTTGTCCGTTACAAAAGTTTTATTGCAAACAAATATTGAGGTCAAGTAGAAGCATGCATAAAAAATCCCTAGTTTGCAAAATTTAGTTGCGATAGAATTCGTCCGTTACAAAAAATTTGATTGCTAGCAAATATTGAGGTCAAGTAGAATCATGCTAAAGCATGCATAAAAAAATCCCTACGTTGCAAAAATTTAGACGCGAAAGAATTTGTCAGTTACAAAAATTTAATTGCTAGCAAATATTGAGGTCAAGTAGAAGCATGCTAAAGCATGCATAAAAAATCCCTACGTTGCAAAATTTTGTAGCCCAAGAAATTTCTATGTCGTATATGATTTTGTGGTAAATGAAATCTCTAC
Organism: Gymnocheta viridis; assembly: GCA_956483585.1. Taxonomy (NCBI): domain Eukaryota; kingdom Metazoa; phylum Arthropoda; class Insecta; order Diptera; family Tachinidae; genus Gymnocheta; species Gymnocheta viridis. The sequence goes on from OY101443.1 coordinate 32,373,866, forward strand.
GTTGCAAAAATTTTGAAGCAAAAGAAATGTTAAAAAAATCGAATTCCTCAATTCTAATATCAGAATATTTTCATTTCAAAAATGAGTTTCGCGAAGAGAACACCATTATAGAGGAGACTCATGCGCCACTACCGGAAAGTGCGTGCTAAAGCCTACATACTGGAGCAATACGAACAACTTCTAGAGGGTGATGAGGAACTGTTCCTAAGTATAGATTCCCAACCAACATATGAAGCAGAAATAACAACAGATGGAGCGGAACAACCATCATATGTAAGCCTTCTCGAAGGTGGTGATGATGAATTTCTAAGTATTAATACCCAAGGAATAATGCAGTCATCAATCAAACCACCCATTGAAATAATTGACGTTCAAATCCTTCCACCAATTGATGTTCCCATATTTCTGGCGTTGTTTGAAAATTCAGACGATACCATTTTAGACGAAGCAACTAAGGCAGTTGAAACCGCTGCTAACCCACATATATAAAAAATTTTGTAATTAATTAATTAAGTTTATTTAGTAAAAATAAAAGCATAAACAATTATACAAGTGTTTTTTATTTCAAATACAAACCACATCTTTTGTACTTAACAACACAACCAGTAATTCAAACGATTATGCGAATATTTGCGACAAAAAAGTTTCTAGTTGAAAAAAAATTTATGTAAGTATATAAAGCAAAACTTTAAGAAAAAATGGTGATGTCAAGCAGAAGCATACACAAAACAAATATGTATATAATTTCTAAAATTATATATCTACACAATTTTTTTGTTAGTATCCTGTACTTGACAAAAAACTAATGTAAACAAAACAGCTAACAAAATATGAATACGCAAATATCTAAAAGAATTTAACATCTCCCTACGCATACTCAAATATCCATATACCGAATGTATGTATGTATACACACTGTCCACCAAACGACGGACGCTTGAAAAGACATACAGTTGAAAAAAGACGACCAGTTGGAAGAACGGACGGTCGAAAAGACAAACATGTTTAAAATAAAATGTATGTATAAAGAACAACACACACACATACACTAAATAAATGCAAACAAAAAACTTAACCATCCTATTCCCCACCATCAACAAAATTATGTCCATATAATCGAATGGAATCAACACACCTACACAAAAGGACGGACGGAATGGACAGACAAAAAACTCATTATTTCTTATTACCCTTTTAAACATAGTGTTAATTACCAAAATTTTTAAATTTTCACCACCCATAAATTCAACGGACAGACAGACAGAAAGTCCCACGGTCAGACACAAACAACTAAACAACATACCAGCTGAAATCAATTCTCACGGACAGACAAAAGATCCCACGGACAGACACAACAAGTTAACCAAACCAACTACTCAAACCAATTCTAACGGACAGACAAACAAGCAAACCACACACCAGCTCAAAGCAATTCTAACGGACAGACACAACAAATTCACAATAACTGAAATCAATATCCCTTAAATAAACATACACAAAATATAAACAAAAAATATTTCGCCCGCACATTCACACACACACTAATCAAAGCATGTCGCCAAACCCATTAACACACAATTTGCAATTAAAATTTTAAATTTTAATTGCTGAAATTTGAGAATTTTAATGGTTGCCAGACATACAATTCCCTACTACTTCTGACCCCTGGTGAGTGATGCCAAGTTGCAGGAAGGTGATTCGACGTCAAGGGTGCGCTGTCGTGCTTTGCGGTTGGCCTTTTTTAGTACGTCTTGTTGTTGGATTTAATTGCCTTGGTTTTGATGACTTGGTTTCTTTTTTGGCGTTGACTGAGTTTTTTCGTGATGCTATAATCGTCGTACATCGCTTCACCACTTCACAACTTTTTTATTTTTCTTAAAACTTTAGAATTTGTTTAAACAGTAATTTTGCAAAGTTTTTATTTTGAATTTCAATAAATTGTTTTTGAGTTAAATTGTGCTACATAAAGTAGCACCCGAAGAGGAGAAACCAGAATTGTGTTCATATTTCCAAAAAGCTTGAGGTTTTACAAGTCATCCGATTTTATTTTTATTGTTTGTTCAATATCTTAGATTAACTTAATTATTTGTTAGCGTTTGGTACATTTCTCTTTTTTCAATAAAACTGTTTAGCTTTAAAATTTTTCATACTTATTTTATTTAAATCTTTAGCTAGTTAGGACCTTTTTACATGATTTTAATGAAAACGGGTGAAATTCCGTTTTTAATTAAAAAATCGGACAAAATGGCTAAAAAATGGTTAAGAAAACTTTCAGCAAAAATAAATACATGCAAGCTTCTATATCTGCATTTTATTAACCTTTATGTCAACAGCAGAACTGCTTTACGCACGTCAACAGCAGCATACAAGTACCTGGGTATGTACATACGTTTTGCACGGGGAATGGCATGTCGCACAGTGGGGCCAATTAGAAAAAAAGGGTAATAAATCTGTATCTTTGATGACTTCATAGCTTTTACAAATATTATTTGATTTTGACAACTTTATGCTTTTTGTAAAGCTTTTTAATAGATAACGAAAATACATTTTATTTTAAAGAAATATTTTTAATATTTTCAAAGATATTTGGCTTTCAATTTTAAAATTTTGATTTTTCATTCAAAAAGAATGAGCATGCGGGTGTTGAGGGGTGCAAGGCTACGTTGGTGGCTAAGGGCTATGCTCAGATATATGGTGTGAATTACACAGATACTTTTTCGCTAGTAGTAAGATACGAGACTATTAGGATGGTACCTGAACCCGTCGTATCCGTAAAATTGAATGTAAAGTATAATGCAGCTCAAGATATTGAAACTTCAAGCAGTATGATCCGTAGGTTAGACACCTGTCTGCCCGCTATAAGCGGCTATTAAAGGGGCTAACATATACAGATGATAATCCTCTACAATATTTTGAAATAAACATTAGCACAATCGAGAGACTATGGCTCAAATCGAAATACTACATGATGATGCTCATAACCCAGCTGCTAACGGTCTAAATCAGGAACAATATGACAATGTAAATGACTTAATGCAGATAAGTCTGGTGAACCTTTCAGTTGAAGCTGACAAACTAAAGCAAAATGGTGCTAATACGCAAAATAGAGAAGCGCTACCTGCGACAATCAGTACTGGCTAGGTACATTTACCAAAAGTGACTATACCCCAATTTAATGGCTTTTACCTAAAAAGGCGACAGTTCAATGACCTATTTTCCGAAATGGTGGATAAATAACCGTTTTCCGCCATTCAGGTAATTTGTCAGGAGAAGCTGAACTTTTAATCAGTAAATTTTCCTTATCCGAAACAAATTATAGTGCTACCTGGAAAACGTTAAAGGATCGCTACAATAACAAAAGAATCCCAGTCGCCAATATGGTGGACAAAATACTCAACCAGCTGTACGTAACGTTAACTGCATCATCTGTTAAAGCTATGCATGATACCACCAATGAGTGCAGATGTGTGATTAAAACACTCGATAAGAACACTCATGTCAGATATATGCAATCATTAACTAACCCAAGAGAAGTGCCAACCATATATAAGTTTTTATCATTCCTGGAATTCCAATTCCAACCTTTGGAAGCAGTTGTTCCAAATGAAAACCCGACATATAAAGTGGTATCAACAATTACAAAACTCACCAAAAACAATAATAGCTCATGCAGAATGTGCAACAACAGTGACCACAAACGATATCACTGCAATAAATTTTGGCATCTATCACAAGCAGAACGATTACGGTGAGTATAACGGCAGAAACTATAATGGCAACAACTGCTTTGGAGGTGATCACGTTTCGAAATCCTGCAATTCAGGCAGCTGCAAAATTTTGTGAACAAAACAACACATTGCTTCACTTAGAAAAAAAGGCGATACGAAAACAATACAAAATCCATCAAATCAGTTGTCAGGAGCAATCATGTCGTATCCAAACGCAGAAGTAGTAGCAGCTACATCAGCAACTACAAATGTCGCTGCGGGCCCTCAGGGCTTTGTTGCTAGCAACAGAAAAAGTTATAATAACAGCCTCAAATGGTATATCAGATGAATTCAGAGCAATATTAGACTCTGCATCACAAGTAAATATTGTATCTAAGCGGCATTGCCAAAAATTGTCCATTTCACCATCTGAGACTTCACTGTGCATTGACGGTGTTGGCGAAACCCAAATAAAATCAAAATATCGCATAAATATCTGGATTAAATTAAGGAATCTCAACTTCTCAGCAAACGTTGAGGCATATGTTCTACCAAGCATACTTCCCGCACAACCAAATCATCATGTTGACATTTCAACTTGGAATATCCCCAACAACATCCAGTTGGCAGATCCTCATTTCTATCAGCAAGAAAAAATAGAATTCCTACTTGGAGCAGAATTTTTCTTTAACCCAAAATGGCATCATACACCTTGCTGAAGATCTTCCAACTCTCCAAAATGCAGTACTTGGTTGGATTGTAGGCGGTGCAATCGGAAAAAATCCAATTCCTAACCCTAAGCCACATGTGCATTATTTGGAGACACCACTTCATTTGAAGAAGCCATGGAGCATCCTTGGAAATTGGACGAGATTGAAGGTAGTGAAAAGGTTCTTTCGCCATCAGAAAAACTATTTGAAGCACATTTTACCCAACATATATACACCAATGAAGATGGCCGCTTTGTAGTCAGTCTTCCATTTCGTGAAAACCCAACTGCTTTAGGAGAATCCCACGCGATGGCATACAACAGATTCGTAGGATTAGAGCGTCGACTCCAAAAAAATTAAGATATTCGATTACAATAGATATAGTTTATCCGAGATTATAAACAATTGGGTCATATGCACAGGGTGGATATCGACATCGTATTGGAGCTGAGATACATCGTTCCTCATCACTGCATTCTGAAACCAGACAGCACTACAACAAAACTCAGAGTAGTACGCGACGCTTCAGCCAAAACATCGTCAGACTACTCACTTAATGATCTAATGTATACAGGCCCAACCGTCGAAGGTGAACTATTTTCACTATTTTTCATTGCCAACGTTTGTATTCACCACCGACATTGAGAAAATGTATAGACAAATTTTTTTTTTCATCAAGACGACCAACAATATCACTTAATAATTTGGAGAGAAGATCTCATCACTCACTATAAACTATTACAAACTTAAAACGGTCACATATGACACACCAGCAGCACCTTATCTAGCTACGAAATGTCTTCAAATAATTGCTGAAGAAGGTTCGATAAATTATCCATATGGTTTACAAATGCTCAAAAATAATTTCCACGTGGAGGCTTTGATAGTCTCAACGTCGCACTTGAAATACAAAAGGAACTGATTACGATGTTACGAAATCATGGCTTCGCTTCAAAAAAATGGTTCGCAAACTGCCCAAAACTGCTGAAGAATATTCCACTCGGCGATCAGGAGCTGGATTTGGATTTCAATAGTAACAACGCTAGCACTATAAAAACGTTAGGATTATTATGGCTGCCTAAAACAGACCACTTTTGCGTTAAGGTAAACGTGAATACTTTACAAACTGTCACTAAGCGTACAGCAACATGAGATCATGCAAAATAATTTAATCCCCTTGGACTACTTGCAACTGTAGTCATCAAGGCGAGGGTGTTTATTCAGCAGTTGTGGCAATTAAAGCTAGATTGGGATAAACCATTGCCCGAAGAACATCACGTTAGCTGGGCGAAATTCAGAAAGGCCTTAGACAGTTTGGACAACTTTAAAATCCCTCGACATATGTTTAAAGGGAACTCCAAGAAAAAACAGAACTACTTATTTTCTCAGACGCGTCAGAAAAGGGGCGCTCCATTAAAACAACAAACAGTGCCGCATCTAGTATTATGTGCTTCTGTTATGACTGGTCAACTCGTGCATAGAATTAAAATGGATCTTCAAGCCACAACTCAACGTGGATTCCTCTGGTCTGACTCCGAAATAGTACTTTCTTAGATAAACTCTCAATCCTCCTTATATCATACGTTTGTGGCTAATCGAGTCTCCAAAATTCAATCATTGGCGTTGCCTAATCAGTGGCGCCACGTCTCATACCAGCATACAAACTTTCCGAATGTAATTTATGGCTATATGGGCCATTATTCCTGCACGGACGGGAAGAAATGTTTCCATCCCTATTTTCAAGGCAATTGTCAATTCCCAATGACATCGAGAAGACAACACTAATCTCAGCAGTTATCATTACCAACAATAATTATGTACAAAATTTAAATGGCATCGACTTTTATAGCTTAGAGTCTTAGCCGGTAATATTGTCTATCAATCGGTTACGCCGCTAATCGATTAAGAGATCATGATGCTTAATAAAATCCGAACCTATTATCGTTGTCGTCACATCAGGAATAATAAATGACAAATTAGTTTTGTCCCGAGGTCTAATTTAATGCACCTTTCCCCAATAACTTTAATCGGTATACCATTCGTAGCACACAATGTTACGGCTGTCGGTCGAACATCTTGTGTTTTCGCAGCAAGCGGAAGCACCGAGACATCGGCACCTCTATCACCAAAAACTTCTTTTTTGTAAATTTTTCGGATACTTGAAGGCGAACAATTTGGCATTTAGTGTAGGATTTTTCACTGAAATACCACCTTTTATTTCGTTAGCAGGTTCTTTTACTACATTACATACTTGGTATGGATATATAGCATTGACAATTGGGTAAGGTATTTTAGTGAATTCTGCTGCTACACACAGTGTTACCATATGTGAAGATTTATCTTATTTTTGAAGTTTTTTGAGGTACCAAAAAGATTAAAAGATTTTTTTTATCTAAAAAAAGATTTTTGAATGTATGATATTTTGCACTTTTACGGCCTTATTCATTAAAGTTACTTATTTTAGGTTTTAAATTCACATTAGTTATTAAACACTTTTTGTTTTGTAAACCAATAATAAGAAAGAGTATTCATAGATGTTCAATAACTCTAAATTAACTATGAGAAATTATTATTAGTTTTATAGTCGTATTTTTGAGGTATACTTTTAGGAGCGAAAATGTAAGTACTTGCTTTGCTAGCTTTGTGTGTTGACAAATTTTAATATAGCGCCTAAAGGTACTCACAATTATTACAGCCTCATATCCTACGAGGGCGGATTTATATTGAAGCTACCTAAGTAGGAAAAAAACATTTATTTTCGAAAACCATTTATTCTTCAACATAGTCTTTTTTAGCTTAAAACACTTAGTAAGACGATATTCCAACTTTTTTATACCATCTGAATAATACGATTTTGGGAACCCCTCAAAATACGCGTTAGTTTCTGTAATAACTTCTTCGTTTGAGATGAATCTTTTTCCTGCGAGCAATTTTTTAAAGTTTGGAAACAGGAAAAAGGTCACTAAGAGCTAAATCTGGATGATCAACCAATTGAATTTGTATTTCACATAATTTTAGCATCGTATCTAATGCTGTGTAAACCGATGCGTTGTCTTGAAGAAAGAATACTTTTTTATACCCTTCACCAAAAAATTTGGAAAGGGGATATATAGGTTTGTCATTCCGTATGTAATTTATACATGTAAGACCCCATAAAGTATATATATTCTGGATCCTTATAGATAGAGAAGTCGAATGAGCGATGTCCGTCTGTCCGAAACACAACATAGAGAAATAAATTTTATACCATTCTCTTGGAATTTTTCATAAATTTGTTCGGTTTGAAAATAACAAAACTTGGTCTAATAATTAATGAGATATAGCCAAAAGACTTTTTTTTGCTATATTTCCTATTCTGTTGTTTTTTTATGGCCCCAACTGTCCTACGAACAATTTTATGAAGCAGATCTCTTGTATGGAGTTCTACGAAGGTTTAGACTGAAAATAATTGAAGTCGGTCCATTAACGACTAAAATATGAGCAAAAAAAAATGACATTCGAAATAATTTTACTTTTAAAATTTTTTTTAAAAAGTTGCGTGGGGATTCAATCCAACAACCTCTTGTTTGCTAGTCACAACCGCTTCTTGTACATCACAGAGCAGTCGTATTTTTTATAGTAGTTTACTAAATACTAAAATTTCAAATTCTTGATGGAAATTGGTGTAGTTGTTGTAAATTTTCCCTTTTTGTCACACATATATCACATACATACATACTGAAATGCGTTCATGGGCACATGTACACATTGTGTGTATACATGTGTATATTTAAACAATCGAAAAGCAATGATTTGTTGATTTGTTTTTGTTTGTTTCTTTAAACTTATTTTTGTACGTTTATTACTATAATATTATGCATGCATATTATAGAATTTTTTTGCCTACATTTTCTTTTTGTATATAAATAACCATAATTATTTTTTATATTATTTATATTAAAGAAATGTAATGGATCGTCAATACACTATGTACTAGTAAATATACAAAATCAATGAATTTGAATTTTAGTTTTGTTTTGAAAATGTATTAATATTTCAATTTTTATGACTATTTGTGATTTCAGAAGAAAGGCAAAATTGATGCTTATATCCTGTTTTATACTTGTGTAATTTTAATTATTTTCTATATTCAGGTGCAGAGCGTATTTGTATTTGTACAATGTGATAAAAAATCTTTTGACAATTAAAATGTTGTTTGGATACTTAGCAACACATAACAAAGCAGAATTTGATAAGAAATGTTTGTTTCATTCTGTAACATCAGTGAGTTAATCTTCAAAAGCACTTCAATTAATTACCATTTTTCTATAAAATAAAAACCAAGTTTGATGTAAGAATTTAATTTTATATCAAGCTCCAAAATGTAATTAGCAAAGAAACTAAAAAATTTAAAACCCAGCAAAAATAGCGCATATTCTAAAAATTGCAACTGCAATATTGGAAATTATTCCCAAAATTTATTTAAAAAATCATATAATTAGCAATCGGCAGCCAAAAATCTTGAAAAAAATCTCTAAAATGCCAAAAATTCTTAAAAATATGCGAACATCAGGAAAATTGTATGATTCAATATTGATAAAAAAAAGCAAAATTATAGAGTAAAAAAAACTTAAAAAATATCATTGCCATTGTGAAAATTAAACTTTTATTAAAAACTATTTTGTATTTGGAATAAAAATTTAAAATGCATTTGTATTTTGAATAAAAGTATTGCAAATACCTTCTTTCCACAAATTTATATTTAGCTTCTAGATTGCATTATCCAATTGAATAATTTAATGTAGGCTTAATTAAAATGTATTCTAAGAATTGTTCGCAATTCATCAAATATTTTTCAAACAATCAGTTCCTATCGTACATATCATACATATCGCACTTGATCAAAAAGAGGGTATTAACTCGAAATTTTAATTTTTTCACTTTTCTCCAAAACTTGCGTTCTAATATTCATATTTAGCTGCTGTAAAAATTTCACATTGTTTTGTCTATGTTTCGCTAATGAAACGGATGATTTAAAATCTATTTTTCATATACCTTTGATGTAAAATCAAAAAGTATTTTGCTTCTGTTGAAAATGTTAAAATTTCGAGTTAATACCCTCTTGTTGATCAAGTGCGATATGAACTTTGGATTTTTAGATCGGAATGTTTGGGGAAAATTTCCAAAAATAGAATATGCATATATATTTGTATTTAATTTTTTTGCATATTTTCGTATTTTCCCCAATTCAACATATACAAAATGATAAGTTAAGATCTTAGGAGATAAAAACTTGAATTCTTCATATTCATATAAAATAAACTGGTCTTACATTCATTAAAAACACCTAAAAAATCATAGTATCGCATGTCGATAGCACGCACTACGGAATTGGACGCGGATTAATGGTTAAATATTACGAAAATAAGCCGAATTATGGTTTGGATTTAAGAGCAAAATGCATTCTGTTTGTGATGTTATCGTAATTTTTCATATATAGATCTCTGTCTTACTTAGTAAACGCAGAAGAAGATTTAAATAAAATTTGTTTTTAATTAAATTCATATGTTTTCTTAGCAGGCTGAATATAAATTACCGAATTCGTATTTTTTAAATCAATTGTGGTTGAAATTCCATTGTGTTTCTATATAAGAAATATACAGGTTATATTGAACCAAAACCTTTATCGTCTGGTCCAACCGCAATACAGATAAGTAAATGGAAAAGTTAACAAAATTTTAAAAAGAGAACTATCAGAATACCACTGGCTTACGTACATACGTACATCATACGAGTTTCAAAGAAAAAATTAAATTAAAATAATGAATTAAAATATGTTGTTATATTTTATAATTTAATATTTTTTCTTACACCGTCAAGTTATTTTTATTTTTGTTATTAATAGTATATTATATCAAATAAAAACGTCTGTACAAAATCCTATCTGATAACATATTGGATATTTTTGAAAAATAAACCTTTTATCGTTCATAAAATTGGAAAAAAACGCAAAAATTAAATAAAAATTGTGCCTGGTTTTTTAAATAAATTGTGGAACAAACTATTTCAAATAAAAAGTAAAAGTAATAAAAACAACTAAAATGTATCGAAAATTCTAAAAAAAAATTGCATTGTGTTGTGTTCAGGATTCGAAACCGGGCCACCGGGTAAGAAGGTACGGTTTCAAATCCTGACCAACCATTTATTAATTAATTTTTTTTTAATTTTTAATACTTTTTAGTTATTTTTATTACTTTTACTTTTTATATGAAAAAGTTCGATCTTTTTTTAAGAATTTTTGATAGCTCTAAATTATTTTCAATATAAAGATAATATTGGAACATTTTAATCATAAGATTCGCAATCGAAGACTTATTGATAAAGACGTTGAAACACTTCTTGGATGTGTGAAAAAATATATAAGTACTAATAAGGGGATGTTAATATTTTTATAATGCACCCCAGGAAAGAAAGTGTTACAAATTTGTTACGAAATTCATAATACTGACTTTATAAACGCAGTTTGCAAAGCAACACTAGAATGTCTTGTAAGGTCATGCTTCCAGTGTTGCTTTGCAAGCTGTGTTTATGAAATCAGCCTATACTATGAAATAGAGATTAGAACCAATAATGCGTGATCGTGATTAATTTTTTGTTTCCATTACGTCGGAGTGCGTCCGTGAGACGGTGAGTGGTAATTTTTTTTGCTTTAATGTAATTTTTTCCATTTAAATTTATTTTTTTTTAATTTTTTTTGTATTTTGTGGGCGTGAATTTTCGTGATTGTGACTTTTTTCGCCACTCCATACTATGGTGAAGGGTATATAAGATTCGGCACAGCCGAATATATCTCTCTTATTTGTTCTTCTTTAAATGTGGTTTTTTCTTGATTGCATCAATCAACTGATCGAATAGTGCGCGATAATACTTTCCTGTGATTGCGGATCCTTTTTTAAGATAATCGATGAGCAATATTCCGTGTGCATCCCAAAATACAGTGGCCATAACCTTGCCAGCAGATTTCACTGTCTTCGCCTTCTTCGGAGCACTTCCACTCATTGTATCGATTGATTTTTGGTTTCAGGTGTGTAGTGGTGGACCCACGCTTCATCAACAGTTATTAATCGACGCCAAAAATCAACAGGATTACTCTTTATGATGTCCAAACACCTCTGTGAAGTGTTTTGCCGAACTCGTTTTTGTTCGACACTGAGCAAACCCGGCACCCATCTTGCCGAAAGCTTTTTCATATGCAAATGTTCATGCAAAATGTTGAACACTCGTTCATATGATATGTTTCCCGTTTCAACAATCTCACGTAACTTGACTCGGCGATCATTTATAACGATATCGAGGATTTTCTTAATATTTTCTTCAGTAACCACATCCATTGGAATATCGTCTTACTAAGTGTTTTAAGCTAAAAAAGACTATGTTGAGGAATAAATGATTTTAAAAAAATGTTTTTTTCCTAATTAGGTAGCTTCAATATGAATCCGCCCTCGTAGGATATAAGTGGGTATTTGCGATCAAAAAGAATGAGCATGGGGCTGTTGAGGGGTTCAAGGCTACGTTGGTGGCGAAGGGCTATGCTCAGACAGAGACTTTTTCGCCAGTAGTAAGATACGAGACTATTAGGATGGTAGTTACTTCCTCTGCCGAATATGATTTACATCAAATTGATGTATCCACGGCATATTTGAATAGTTAACTCGACGATGAGGTTTTTACGTATGAACGTATTTGCTTTGTGGATAAGAATAGGCCGGGTAGAATTTTGAAATTGAAGAAAGTATTTCACAGGTTGAAACAGTCGGGTAGAAAATGGGATCGGACGCTGGATAAGATATTGCTTAGCATTGGGCTTAGTTCATATGAGAATGAGCCATGTTTGTATGTGACAAATGATAGTGAAGAAATGAATCTAATTGCTGCTTACCTGGATGACCTACTCTTGGCATCATCGAACTTGAAGAATTTGAATCGGATTAAGGAGAGTATTGCAAGGGAGGCTAATGTTGTTGATAGGGGTCCTGCTAAGAGATTTTCGAGTTTAGGAATTGCGAGAAAGGGCCCCACGAGTAGTGTTTTTCTTTATCAGAGAGAGTATATTAGGGATTGATTTAAGGATTATGAAATGGGGGAATGTAGACCTATTTTGACACCATTGGAACCTAGATATCAGGTTGCGTGTAATATAGATTCATATAAGAAGGTTTGTTCTATGGAATATCAGACATTGATAGGCTTCTTGATGTACTTAGCGGTATGCTCTCGTCCGGATATATTGCATTCTGTTTCAGTCATCTCAGAGAAATATTAATCCACATGTAAAACATATGGCGGCTGTTAGGAGAATTTTAAAGTATGTTAGTAAATCAATGAATATGGGTTTGGGGTATTTTAAGACATGAAAGCCATTGGTTTGTTATGAACACGCAGATTGGGGCGGCGACACTGTTTGTAGAAAATCGTATATTTATACAGTTTTATTTTCGCTGGAAGTGTTTTCTCTTGGGAGGCTTGGAAGCAGGCCACAGTTGTCCTTAGTAGCACTGAAACGTAATACATGTCACTGCCTTCAGCTGCAAAGGAGGCAGTATATTTGAAAAGGTTGTTGGATATGGTTGGATTACATTGTCGCAGGAGGGTAGAGATAAATGGGGATAATTCAGGCTTTTTGCATTTGGTGAAAAATCCTATTTATCACAATAGGACTAAACATATAGATATAAGATATCATCATATAACAAATGTGTATGAGAATGGGTTGAATGATTTGAAATATTGTTGTATCAATGACAACATTGCAGATATATTTACGAAAAAATTACCCAAAGTGACTCATGAGAAGTTGATTAAGTTAATGGGTTGTAACGACACGATTCCGCTGGTAGCTGGGGTAGGCTCAGCGGTGTCCAGGATCGTGTTACATAAATAAAAGAAGTTTACGTTATATATCTTTATTTCACAAAATTCTTAAAATAGTCTAAATATATTCTATGTTATAATTCTTCAATACTTTGTATTTGTTTTAGAACGGTACCAACTCTAAATAAATAAAACTAACTGTTGTATACATTTTTTCTTAGCAAATCAATATTAATTTTAATGTTTTCTTGGTTTATTATCTGACTGTACCCGCCTTTAATACGACTATAAAAGAAAAGATCGTTTCTAGAACGCTCTCGCTAATAATCTCTTCAACAGGAACACTCATAAGCTAAAACAACTCTTCGTTGGAACTCTGCCCGCTAGTGTTTGGAAGTGCTGCTGTTACAGGAGCCTGGTCCAACAACAACCTCCGCACACTCTAAGAAATACGCTCTCTAATGAATCTGCTAACCTCTCACCAGAATCTAATTCTGCTCACTAGTGGTTGGCACAGGAGCCTGGTCCAACAACAACCTCCGCACACTCTAACAACTAGCTCTCTAATAAATCTGCTAGCCTCTCACAAGCGTCGAATTCTGCTGACTAGTGATTGACGGCACTGCTGGCACAGGAGCATTGGCCAACAACAACCTTCGCACACTCTAACAACTAACTACTCTAGCGTTCCTCTCAGATGAGATTCGCCTTTGAAACGATGTTCAATGGCAGCCTCCAATCGTATCTACTGAGAGTTTGCGGTCAAAGAAGGGATATTGAGCCCAGGAGCCAGTTCACAATATCAATTCTTGCTCCCAACGGCTGTAGTAAGATATTAAGACCAAGAGCCTGAATCTTAATATGTGTTCTTACTCCAGCGAGCACAGCACGCAAATTGATTTTTGCTTTGTAATGACTCGCCTTTTATACACAATCTGTAAAACGCACATTGGTATACAATCACACAAACGCGAAATAACAACCCGATTGTGTGTGTAAAACATACAGTGTGTTGTTTATCTCTCTCTATGTGTATGATCGTACACATCAGTGTTGGGCGGTTATAGTGATACGTTAAAAGTACCAAATTAGTAAAAGGGTAGCCAGATAAAGGGTCAACTAAACGTATTGTTTCTTACTATGAAATATATATAAAGTATAAATACCATTCGTGCAAATGTTGAATTTTATCTTCGACCTTCTTATGATTTTATGATTTTGGTTTTATTTGGTTTTTATTCCAAAAATTCAGGCTTTCAAGGTCATTTGAAAAATATAAATAAATAAAAACTACTTATTTAATTGTTCATCCTACGTTTCGTTGGGGTTTTTCCAACTTCTTCAGGGATGTTTGTTTATTACAATCTGGCAACCATATTAATATAAAAACAAAATAAATGTTTTGTATTACACACTAATAATAATAATTATACATTTTCTTATTAATTGTACTTACATCTAATCTTTTCTTTTTACATAATTTTAAAAATCAGTGTTTTTTGTGTAAACTGGACAAACACAAAAAACACAAACTTAATAATTTAAAATTGTAAAAATAAATAAAATATCACAGTATCTTTATTGTCGTCACTATACTAAAACTATGTTGTAGTTGGCAATGATGTTGTCCATGTCGTCTTTTTGTTGTATTCTTAAACTCTCCAATGTATATCGTTTGTTTACTTTTTTCTCTTTATTCAATATTTTTACTTCGTTAAAATTAGCTTGATGTCCATTTTCAATACAGTGCTGCGCTAGTGCAGTTGCTTGTTTACCTTTTCTTATATCTGCCTTATGCTCGTCAATTCTTATTCCTAAACTTCTCTTAGTTGTACCAATATAAACTTTTCCGCACGGTTCGTCTTCCTTACCGGTGCATTTTATTTCATACACCACATCACTCTGATCCCTTGTTTCAATTTTCGTTTTTGTAAATAAATGTGTAATTGTTTTGTTTGGTTTGTGTGCAATTGTTACGTTATCCTCTTTAATTATCTCTTTAAGTTTGTTGTTTTCTGTAAGTTTTGGTATAAACGATACTCCGTAATATTTAGTGTTACCAGATGTTTTGTTTTCAGTGTTAACCCGTTTATTTGTATTATTTGTTACTTTACGAATTAAATTGTTTATAATGTTGTTCGGGAAGTTGTTTTTCCTGAGAATATCTTTAATAATTAATATGTTTTTTGCCCTGAACTTTTCGTCGTTAAGTTTCATAACTGTATTAACTAAATTATTTGCCGTGTTTGTTTTTTGTTTCATTGGTTGTGTTGAAGCGTAGTTTATGATACGTCCAGAAGCAATTGATTTAGATCGGTAATATTTTAAGAAACATCGTGAGAGAAGAATTCAATATTAAAAATTCATTAGAACTGAAAGACAAAATAGAAACAATAACTTTAGACGAAGATGAAATACTAGTATCCCTTGACGTGGTATCGTTATTCACAAATATACCTACACACTTAGCAATAAATAACATCATGAAAAAATGGAATATTATACAAAATTATACAAAAATTCCCAGGGCGAGGTTTCTTGAGGTGCTAAAGTTTTGCTTAAACGAGAACAATTACTTCATGTATGGGGATAAAATATATCATCAGGCTTATGGTATGCCCATGGGCAATCCATTGTCACCGACTATCGCTGATATCGTATTAGATAATCTTCTTGACGACAGTATTAAGGACCTTCACAAAGAAAACGTGCAAATAAAACTTATAACCAAATACGTAGATGATTTATTTGCTATCATAAAGAAAAAAGATGAAGACATTATACTCAAAACATTCAACAATTACCATACAAAGCTAAAATTTACCATCGAAAAAGAAGAAAATAAATCTATTCCATATCTTGACATGAAAATATACCGTGAAAAAGATAAATTAATTACAGATTGGTACTCTAAATCAATTGCTTCTGGACGTATCATAAACTACGCTTCAACACAACCAATGAAACAAAAAACAAACACGGCAAATAATTTAGTTAATACAGTTATGAAACTTAGCGACGAAAAGTTCAGGGCAAAAAACATATTAATTATTAAAGATATTCTCAGGAAAAACAACTTCCCGAACAACATTATAAACAATTTAATTCGTAAAGTAACAAATAATACAAATAAACGGGTTAACACTGAAAACAAAACATCTGGAGTATGGAGTAAATATTACGGAGTATCGTTTATACCAAAACTTACAGAAAACAACAAACTTAAAGAGATAATTAAAGAGGATAACGTAACAATTGCACACACAGACCAAACAAAACAATTACACATTTATTTACACAAACAAAAACGAAAATTGAAACAAGGGATCAGAGTGATGTGGTGTATGAAATAAAATGCACCGGTAAGGAAGACGAACCGTGCGGAAAAGTTTATATTGGTACAACTAAGAGAAGTTTAGGAATAAGAATTGACGAGCATAAGGCAGATATAAGAAAAGGTAAACAAGCAACTGCACTAGCGCAGCACTGTATTGAAAATGGACATCAAGATAATTTTAACGAAGTAAAAATATTGAATAAAGAGAAAAAAGTAAACAAACGATATACATTGGAGAGTTTAAGAATACAACAAAAAGCTGAGAGTGCAATCAATACCAAAGACGACATGGACGACATCATTGCCAACTACAACATAGTTTTAGTATAGTGACGACAATAAAGATACTGTGATATTTTATTTATTTTTACAATTTTAAATTATTAAGTTTGTGTTTTTTGTGTTTGTCCAGTTTACACAAAAAACACTGATTTTTAAAATTATGTAAAAAGAAAAGATTAGATGTAAGTACAATTAATAAGAAAATGTATAATTATTATTATTAGTGTGTAATACAAAACATTTATTTTGTTTTTATATTAATATGGTTGCCAGATTGTAATAAACAAACATCCCTGAAGAAGTTGGAAAAACCCCAACGAAACGTAAGATGAACAATTAAATAAGTAGTTTTTATTTATTTATATTTTTCAAATGACCTTGAAAGCCTGAATTTTTGGAATAAAAACCAAATAAAACCAAAATCATAACTACCATTCATTGGTCAATTCTATGCCGTAGCAATGTAAATGTGAATATTGTAATAATATTGTATATAAGGTAATTCATTGTTATATAAAGTATAAATGTGTAAATAAAAATTCATTGTTGAGAATATTAAGGAAACAAATTCATACCGTTGTGGCCCAAAACGAGCTGGTGACTTTGGCCGTCACATTAAACTCCCTCCTCCGGTTGGTCGAGCAGAACTATCCGCATTTTCCCGTCCCGATAGGTTATTATGCGGTAACGCCGGTCATTGGCCACCATCACCCACCGGGAGGTGGATTTCGGGCCGGCTATTTCCTTCCGTTTCCGGATTTCTTTCAGCACTTTTTCGGGAGCCATAGCGAGAGGTACCTCCCTGTTTCCGGTGGTGGCGGCATGGAGGGTGGTCACGGCTGCTGTGGGCTGCTGGTAGGTGGTAACCGATGACGTGTTGTCAGATCGGGTTGAATTGGTGGGTGGCGTACAGTTTGGTGTTGTCGCGGGTGGTATGGCCGAACTCTGGGGTGGGGTGGTGTCATAGTCCTGTATTGACTGGCTGAGCCAACTTCGCCCCGGCGTGATGGGATAGGCTGTTGGTGTTCGCGGGCTGCGCTGCTAAGGCGGGCTCGGAGAACTGGGGGAGGCAAGCCGGTGTGTTGCAGGTGTCGCTAGATGCCTTTGCGGGTAAGGTAACCCCGGGCTCTCCACGTTCGCTCATGGCAGCGCATTCCCAAGTGACGGAATTGCCTATCCATCACCTGAAAGGAGGCCAGGCCGTGCTTTGGTGGTGGTGTGGGTGCACGGAAATTTTCGCTCTCCCAATCTAGGGAGGAGGATGAGCTTGGCGATGCAGGAGGTTGCGGGGTGGGCGTCCTGTTTACGAGGCGCCTGTCGTCCCAACCGAAAAGTGTTCGGCGGACCTGCCGTGTACTTTTTGCTTTCAGCGTCCCTCGGAATTTGCCAGTAGCCGTCTTTCAAATCGAGGCTACTGATAAATTTAGCGTTGCGTAGTCTGCCTAGGATTGCATCGATTCAAAGGAGGGGATACGCGTCGGGTACTGATCTGGCATTCAACTGACGGTAGTCCATACAGGTTCGCCAGGTGGCATTTTTCTTCCTGACTAACGTGATAGGAAAACCGAAAGGGCTGTGTGATGGCTCGATACATCCATTTTGAATTAATTTATTTACCTCCTCATCTATTATGGCCTGCATGGCTGGATTTCGTGGTGCGTAGCGTATCTTGATGGGCCTCTCGTCTTTCATCACGATGCGGTGCGTCGCGGCGGATGACAGCCCTTTGATCTGTTGGAATTTCGGCAATTCGGTGTCGAGAAACTGTTCGATCCGCTGTTGGGGACTATCTTCTTCCGCGCTTCGTATGGCAGCCTTCCGTCGGCACCCTGATCTGGAAGTAATTGGGCTTACCTTTTTCTTTTCTGATTCCTTCCGATTAGGCCCAGCTGGAGCGGCCAGTCCGGCACATGTGATGGTGGTGTTAAAAGCCGTCAGGAAGTCTACGCCCAGAATCATGGGTTCCGTTGCGGCTTCCATTATCAGAAAGTCGTGTTTACCCGTTTGGTTACCCAATGTTACTTGGCACTGCACCGCTTCTGTGATGAAGGTTCGGGAACCATCTGCCAAAAGCACATCAACTTCGACAGGTAGGCACGGGGCGTGTTGAACAATTTTTTTACCAACCCGGGTGTCACAAAACTGCGCGTTGCGCCTGTGTCCACGATGGCCGTGGTCAACTGTTTTTCCACCCTGAGGACGGCCTTGAGTTTATCGTCTTCCCATGCGAGGTAGGTAGGGTACCCTCTCGCCCTTGTAACCCGTACGGTGCACTGTTCATGAGGAACCACTTCTCTTTTCTTGTGGGTAGGACTGTTGAGCGTTCGATGCTGTTCTCCACGACCGTGCTGTGACGAAGTCGGAATACTTTCCAAATCGGCAGCGAGCGATATTAAATTACCCAGGGTTGCAAAATCCTTCCGGCGTATGTACCATTGATATTCGGGATGCGCATTGCGGAAAATTCATTCGAGTTTCTGGTCTTGGCTCAGGTGTGCATGACGCATCAGGTCTTGCAAGGCTAAGACATAGTCATTGAATGGCTCGCGTGGACGCTGGACTCTTTTCCGGATTTCATAATCAAGCTTTTCAAAGTATCTGGTAGGCAGAAAGAAATTATAGAAATTATTTTTGAAATCGGCCCACTGCTCCCACTGCCTGTTGTTATTTCTAAACCATATGAGGGCTCTGTCCCGGAACAACTCGGACATGACCCGTAGAATATGATTCAGGTTGATCTCGTACATACTGGCTAGTTCTTCTACCCGCTCGATGAAGCCTAGTGGGTCCTTTCCACCATCGTATCGTAGGCCCCACTTTCGTACAAGCTCAATTGTTGCTACACGGGTTTCAGCGGACGGGATTCCTGGTGCTGAAGATGTGGTTGGCCCAGAAAATTCTAATACTGCCGGTGACAACTTGTTTTTGCTCCTTTCGTCATCTGGCAGCGGTAAGCGGGTGTTTACGGTGACTATGGCATCGAGGAATCTTTTTATCTGTCCTTCATCTTGGTTGAGGCTGATGTGTTTCGCTAAGCGTTTTCGCAGTTCCTCAACTGTGCCGACGGTGCTTTGTTCACATTGAGCCAGATAGCTAATAAGCTCCTCCTTTTTTTAGCGAGTAAACCCACGTGGTCTTAAGTAGGTTGGCCATTTTCAGGGTAATGCTGCTGTCGCACTAAAATTTGGATTGCCGTTGTTGTGTAATTGGAATATTTTTCTATCGATGTTTGTAGTATGTGGTATAAAAATTTTGTTATTTTATAACAATTTTCTTTGCGAATATTTATTTTTCTTTAATAGGTCTTTTATTGCCGTTGTTGGTTGTGGACAAAAATGACTCCCTGCTCGGGCGCCAATGTAACGACACGATTCCGCTGGTAGCTGGGGTAGGCTCAGCGGTGTCCAGGATCGTGTTACATAAATAAAAGAAGTTTACGTTAGAAATCTTTATTTCACAAAATTCTTAAAATAGTCTAAATATATTCTATGTTACAAATTCTTCAATACTTTGTATTTGTTTTAGAACGGTACCAACTCTAAATAAATAAAACTAACTGTTGTATACATTTTTTCTTAGCAAATCAATATTAATTTTAATGTTTTCTTGGTTTATTATCTGACTGTACCCGCCTTTAATACGACCATAAAAGAAAATATCGTTTCTAAAACGCTCTCGCTAATAATCTCTCTTCAACACGAATACTCATAAGCCAAAACTACTCTTCGTTGGAACTCTGCCCGCTAGTGTTTGGAAGTGCTGCTGTCACAGGAGCCTGGTCCAACAACAACCTCCGCACACTCTAAGAACTACGCTCTCTAATGAATCTGCTAACCTCTCACCAGAATCTAATTCTTCTCACTAGTGGTTGGCTGCGCTGTTGGCACAGGAGCCTGGTCCAACAACAACCTCCGCTCACTCTAACAACTAGCTCTCTAATAAATCTGCTAGCCTCTCACAAGCGTCGAATTCTGCTGACTAGTGATTGACGACGCTGCTGGCACAGGAGCCTGGTCCAACAACAACCTTCGCACACTAACAACTAACTACTCTAGCGTTCCTCTCAGATGAGATTCGCCTTTGAAACGATGTTCAATGGTAGCCTCCAATCGTATCTACTGAGAGTTTGCGGTCAAAGAAGGGATATTGAGCCAAGGAGCCAGTTCTTAATATCAATTCTTGCTCCCAACGGCTGTAGTAAGATATTAAGACCAGGAGCCTGAATCTTAATATGTGTTCTTACCCCAGCGAGCACAGCACGCAAATTGATTTTTGCTTTGTAATGACTCGCCTTTTATACACAATCTGTAAAACGCACATTGGTATACAATCACACAAACGCGAAATAACAACCCGAGTGTGTGTGTAAACATACAGTGTGTTGTTTATCTCTCTCTATGTGTATGATCGTACACATCAGTGTTGGGCGGTTATAGTGATACGTTAATAGTACCAAATTAGTAAAAGGGTAGCCAGATAAAGGGCCAACTTAACATATTGTTTCTTACCATGAAATATAAATAAAATATAAAGTATAGATACCATTCATTGGTCAATTCTATGCCGTAGCAGTATAAATGTGAATATTGTAATAATATTGTATGTAAGGTAATATAATTCATCGTTATATAAAGTATAAATGTGTAAATAAAATATAAAGTATAAATAGCATTCATTGGTCAATTCTATGCCATAGCAGTGTAAATGTGAATATTGTAATAATATTGTATATAAGGTAATTCATTGTTATATAAAGTATAAATGTGTAAATAAAAATTCATTGTTCAGAATATTGTAGTGTATGTATACTGTAAGGTATTCACGTTGTGCAGGAATACTAATTATAGAGTGGCTTCACTCGGGTTATTTGGAATTGTTTACGATGACATTGACTCACATATGTAAATATTGTGATAAGTAAAAGGGTTTTTAATTTCAATTGCTTTACGGTGTGCTTATATGACGGCACCATACAACGAACATGAGATTAATTGTTTTGTATTTGCTTGACACATTTAGCTACTTTGAAGATATTTGAGGCAATTGTGTCATACATGTGGGTTACAAAGCAAATTGCCAAAGTCACTCATAATATTGCAGATGCACTCAATAATTTTAAGAGATTATTTTAGTATATAAGACACTATTGTTTTAGAATTAAGGCAGTCTCAAATAAGTATCAATTAAGAAGACAACTGGTTCATGTCGAACCAAATAAACAAAGATAAAGCTAATACTAAAGTAAACAGAAAAAGCGTTTTACTTGTACCAGCTCTTGCGCTGCCCGATGACCACTAAAGCTCTCATATTACATGGCGATCCTAATGGACGAATCCTGTGCCGGATCCTAGTTCAAAGCCAGGAACTAGAAGAAAAAAGGAAAAGCCAATAAGAAGGACGTCCGTTTTCTCAACCCAAGAAGGAAACATCAGCTCCGCATCAGCTTTACATCTACCTTTTCTCAACCCAAGAAGGAAACATCAGCTTTACATCTACCTTTTCTCAACCCATCAGCTCTACATGTGTCAGGTGGGTCACATCAAAATTATTCAACATTCATTTATCATCACATCCAAATTTATAAACAACGTAAGAATCTTTTGAAAGTGAAGATAGCTATTATAGATAAAAGAAACATTTTTTTTCCTACTTATAATTACAAAGTATTGAATGCGCTGCATAAATACAGTTTGTAAAATTATGAGTAAAGAGCCGATAAAGACAATATTAGAAAATATTAAAATTGCAAATGAGCTCTGGAAAACAGGAAAGCTCACAGAGAAACCATATGAACTATATCTAGGTCCTAGACCAATATTTAAAAAGAGAAGAGCAGCTGAACCAATATATCCTATTTTTCCCGTACCGGAAACGAAGATAAGAGGAAAAAATTATGTAGGTGAAAGAAAGCTAAAACTAACACTGATAGAGGACAAGATAAACTCTATAAAGGAAAGATTACTAGTAGAGAAAACTGATGAGGAAATAAATTACTTGAATAGAAGATTAGAAGAATTGAAACTAGAATTTAGTACAATATTGGTAGAAATAAGAAATTATAAAAAGAATGAAAGAAAGAAAAGAAAGAACTTAAATGTAAAATAAAATATATTATTAATTCAACATGAATGATATGTGTAAAATGCTATTAATTAAAATAATAATTGTTATATCTATAATAGTAATAATGACAGTATCACTAAAATATATTAAGCACACAATTGAAAACACTGCTACGGAGAAAGTTAACCAATTGAGGGAATTAATGGAGGAAAAAGCAGTAGACGTTAGCATATTAGAGAAGATATTATCATTAAGGAAGTATTTTAAAAATGGAAAGAGGAAATAAGACAGGAGAATGAAACAACGGAATTAATAGAATATTGAATAAAGTATTAAAAATGTATATGAATTGTGTATAAAAATTTAGGCTAATGGACATTATCTTTAGACAAATTGAGGTAATAATAACTAACGCAAGGAAATCGGCAGGCAAGGGTTATACAACTGAAACAGTACAGGCGAAAAGGAGGGAAATTGAGAAACTAGAATTGGACGCAGGAACAACATTGGAGAATACTAAAATATCAGAATTAGAGAAAAGAGAACAGATAGATAAATTTAATAAGTTAAAAAAGGAAGCATTACAGATACTACAATTGCACGAGGACAAGGCTCGTCAGACAAATACCGACACAGTAGAAGAAGATAATAGCGAAACTATCACAATGGCTAATAACATTTTGAACACGACGGAGTTGGCATCTATTTCAAAGCTATTACCAACTTTTAGCGGTGCTAAGGAAGATCTAGAGAGTTTCTTAGCAAATTTGGAAATAATAAAGGAAACCATTCCAACCGAAAAACACGGTTCATTTTTCAACTTTGTTTTCAAAACCAAATTGACAACAAAGGTATAAAATAGAGTGAGGCAAATAGCGGTACCAACTAGTATCGAAACACTATTAGTTTCGATAAAGAGGGCGTATAGGGTGAAGAAATCCCCTAACGTAATTTTGAATGAGCTCACGAGGATGGTGCAAACGGAATCTATAAGGAAATTTGCTGATAGGATAGAGACTTTGACTATGGAATTGAATGAGATACAGGTAGAAGCTCTAGGTGAGGCAAGTAGGGAGACTATCTGCAACACGAATGCTATGATAGCGTTTAATTCATTTAAGAATGGCCTAAAAGATAGGGAAATAGTTAGAACCATTGAAGCTAGCAGGATGAAAACTCTTCAAGAAGCTATCGAAATAGCTTTGGAAACTTCATCTGACATGAGACAGGGTAGAATCATGTTCCAAACAGCGCAGGCAGGGAACTCTTATAGAAATAACTATAATGGGAATAGGAACAACCATAATAATTATAGTAATAGAGGAAACAACAACGGTGGATATATGAACAATAATAATAGATTTTCCAATAATGGGTATAATAACAGGAACAACAGAAGTGGGAATAATAACCACGGGTATAACAACAGGAGCTATAATAATGGCAACAATGGCTATAATGGAAGCCATAATAATAACGGGAATACGTACCGTAATAATAATGGTAACAATGGTAATTACAGAGGAAATGGTAATGGAAATAACTATCGCGGAAGAGGTTATAACGGAAGAGGCGGTAGTAACGGTATTAATAATCAGTACGGTGGTAACAGGAACCAAAGAGTACACCATATTCAGGAACAGGGAAACCCACAAGTTCCGGAAGTTGTACAGTACCAGGACTTTCCGGAACAGAATTAATAAATACAAGGAAAATATTTAGTATCTCGTCTGATCTTAAAAACTATGTGAAATTGAAAGTGCGTGGCATGGATGATATATTGACGTTTTTAATTGACACAGGAGCGGACGTCTCCTTGTGCAAGAAAGATTTATTACATAGTCATAGAAAAGATCCGGATGATTATTGTTGTTTAACGGGAATTTCGAAAAGCGAAATAAGATCTTTAGGCTCAACAACGATACTAATACAAAGCGGTGAAACGGTACTAACTCAGAAGATACAACTGGTCAGACATGATTTTCCCATTTATACCGATGGTACACTTGGACGAGATTTTCTTTGCAAGTATAACTGCAACATAGATTATGACAAGTTCATACTCACAATAAACACAGACAATGAGACACTAACACTTCCTATACATAATGATACGTATAATATAACTTTCGTGAGAATTGCTCCAAGGAGTGAAGTAATTTTACCATTTAAATTGAATATTGAAGAGGATGGTGTAGTTTGTAGTCGTGAGATTGCGCACGGCGTATTTCTGGCAAACGCCATAATACCAAAGAACGGTAACCAACATATAAGATTACTTAATGTACTAGATAAAACTACCACGATAAGCAATTTGAGGATCGAAACAGTTCCTCTGAGGAATTATGAAATTTATAAAACCAATGCGAATGGGAAAACATATGATGAACAACGTTTCAAAAAGTTATTGAGTGAACTCAACATGGATGGCAATGATGACTGTGCAAAAAATGAATTGTTAGAGATATTAAGGGAATACCAATCTATTTTTCATTTGGATGGTGAGAGATTAACAACTAATAAATTTTACAATCAACAAATCCAGTTAAATGACACTAATCCAGTATACATAAAGAACTATCGTTTACCACAAACCCATATGGAGGAAATAAATAGTCAAGTTCAGGATCTTTTGAAACAGAATATCATAGAACCTTCCATAAGTCCATACAACGCTCCGCTATTATTAGTTCCTAAAAAGGGACAGACTGATAAAAAAAAATGGAGACTCGTTGTGGATTTCAGAAAGTTGAATGATAAGATAGTGAATGATAAATTTCCATTGACTAGGCTAGACGACATATTGGACAAGTTAGGGAGAGCAAAGTATTTTTCGACTTGATATGACAAGCTCTTTCCACCAAATAGAACTTGAGCAGAATTCGAGACCTTACACTGCGTTCTCAACAGCAAATGGTCACTATCAGTACACAAGGTTACCCTTTGGATTGAAAATATCCTCCAATAGTTTCCAGAGAATGTTAATAATAGCTTTAGCTGGATTAGAATCTGAAGCATTTTTATATGTGGACGATATAATAGTTTTCGGATGCAGTTTGAAGCATCATAACAAAAGTTTGATTGAAGTATTTGACAGGTTATCGAAATATAATCTTAAGTTAAATGCGAGCAAATGTTGTTTTTTGAGACCTGAAGTTGTTTATTTGGGGCATTTGATAACGTCGAATGGGATTAAACCAGACCCAAGTAAATATGATGCAATCTCAAAATATCCCGTTCCTAAGAATTCTGATGAAGTCAGAAGATTCGTAGCTTTTTGCAATTATTACAGAAGATTCATCAAGAATTTTGCTGACATTGCAAACTGTTTAAACAAATTGTTGAAAAAGGACACTAAGTTTGAATGGACAAACGAATGCCAAAAGGCATTTGAAACACTCAAGAACAGGTTGATAAGCCCACCGGTCTTACAGTATCCTGATTTTGACAAGCCATTTGTTCTGACCACAGACGCATCGGATTATGCGCTAGGTGCTGTTTTGTCCGATAGGAGACGATTTACCTATTTCATATGCGAGCAAATCTCTCAACAAACACGAGAAGAATAAACCGGTTATCGAGAAAGAATTATTAGGCATATATTTTGGAATACAATTTTTTAGACCGTATCTATATGGGAGGAAATTTACGGTGATTACAGATCACAGACCACTAGTTTCACTATTTGCACACAAAAATCCTAGCTCAAGATTAACACGTATAAGACTAGAACTGTCCGATTACGATTTTGAAATCGTTTACAAGAAAGGATCTCTTAATACCAACGCGGATGCATTGTCGCGGATACAAATTGATTCCACAGTACTTAAGAATATGATACCATTAGAAAATGACGAAAACATCAGGAAAACGCTGATTATAACAAGAGGTATGAGTAAGAAGAAGTCATCGATAAATAAAAATATCATAAGCAAATCTCATAGTGAGTCTGATCAACTCCATATATGGGACTGCACGTCCATCAATGATATAAAGCATGCATGCAAATTAAAATTTATTATGGAGAAAAGGCCAATAGGAGATGAATTTAGATTCATCGTAGAACATTATAAGGATATTAAAGAAGTGCACATTAGGTGTAGTGATAATCCAAAGTGCTTAGGTACTCTATTGGGGAAGCTATCATCTTATTTAGGGAAATATGAATATGGAAAATTTGCCATCGCGAGAGATGATGCAATATTTGATAAAATAACCACGGGAAAATTTAAGGCCAAATATAACGAGTTAAATAAATCGAACAAGGATGACGTAGTGATAATATTATATGAAAAACCTCAACGTATTTTGAACGAAGATAGAAAACAGGAACTTATAGAACTGTATCATAGCACCCCACAGGGAGGACATTTTGGTGTTAGGAAGACAATTTTAAAATTGAAGCAGAAATATGTGTGGAAAGATATGAGTAAGATGGTGAAAGGATTCGTATCAAAATGTGACCTATGCCAACGTAACAAACAAATAAGACATATTAAGGAACCGTTGAGAATAACGGGCACATCTTCAAATAGTTTCGATACCATGGTAATCGATACAGTCGGTCCATTACGCCCGACGAATAATCTAAGGTACATTGTAACACTGCAATGTGAATTGACTAAATATGTAATTACTTGTCCTATGGAGACAAAAGAAGCAAAGTCAATAGCTAAAGTATTGGTGGAAAATGTAATACCTAGATATGGTTTATTTAGCATACTCAAATCGGATAGAGGTACGGAATTTACAAATGAATTGATGAGGGAAATATGTAAGTTACTGAAAATAGAACAGAGATTTTCGACTCCTTACCACCACGAGACACTAGGTACAGTAGAAAGGAACCACAGGGTTCTAAACGAATACTTCTTGTCTTTTGTAAAAAATAACAGCTGGGAGGATCGGATTTCATAATATGCATTTGCATACAATATTACCCCTCATGTAGATACCGGATACTCGCCATTTGAATTGATATTTGGAAAACTACCAAGTTTACCAGGCGATGAAGTCATGAATCATCAGACGGTATACAATATCGAAAATTATGCTAATGAACTAAAGGCTAGACTAAAATATTCTTTGCAAAATGCAAGAAAAATGATAGAGAATGTTAAGAGAACTAGACAATTAAACTCGACTGACGGGTCGAACAGTATATCTTTGAAAATAGGAGAACAAATATTAGTTAAGGTAGAAAATAGGAAGAAGAATATGGCACCTTATCAAGGTCCGTATACTGTAGTAGAGGTTAACGATTCAAACGTTGCAGTAAAAATAAAGGATAAAATTAAGCTATATCATAAGAACTTATTGAAAAAATATACTTCTTAGCATTAAAGTAAATTATAAGTAAAATACTATAGTACTACATAAGAAAAATTTGTCATTGCAATAACTATTAAAATAAATTATAAATAAAATAATATATTACAATATTTTTCATTCATAAAATGTATAGACAACAAAAAAATGATAAACAGAAACTTTGTAATAAGAACTTATTATAACCTAACGTAAATATTAAGAGACAAAATTATGCATTATTATAACCAAGCATACAATATACATACACATTTGGAATTAGAGTAATCCTCCACTTTCTTTTAATTTTAAGAAATTGAATGATTCCTCTTGAGGGCGATGGTGTAGTGTATGTATACTGTAAGGTATTCACGTTGTGCAGGAATACTAATTATAGAGTGGCTTCACTCGGGTTATTTGGAATTGTTTACGATGACATTGACTCACATATGTAAATATTGTGATAAGTAAAAGGGTTTTTAATTTCAATTGCTTTACGGTGTGCTTATATGACGGCACCATACAACGAACATGAGATTAATTGTTTTGTATTTGCTTGACACATTTAGCTACTTTGAAGATATTTGAGGCAATTGTGTCATACATGTGGGTTACAAAGCAAATTGCCAAAGTCACTCATAATATTGCAGATGCACTCAATAATTTTAAGAGATTATTTTAGTATATAAGACACTATTGTTTTAGAATTAAGACAGTCTCAAATAAGTATCAATTAAGAAGACAACTGCTTCATGTCGAACCAAATAAACAAAGATAAAGCTTTATTTGAACAAACTTCAAGAAATTAGCCTATTAAATTGAAAGTTACCGTTATAATATTCTGGTAAGTATGATTAAAAGATGAACTACTCATCATATTTATGGGTACTTATGAGAATCGCGTATTAGTCAGCTAATCACGACTGTACAGAGATTTCATAGTTTTCGAAGTCAGCAAAATTATGAAAACATAAAGAAAAATCAAAAACATACATAAAACCAGACTCCGCCGGGAAGGTATACTACTATGTTTGTTTATAATTTTTGATTACATTATAGAGAATGGATCTTATATTGATAAATGTTTATTTAATGTCGGCAATTATGTATGGAATAAAATATCAGTTAAATGTCCGCCTCTGTTAGCCTCACAAATACGAGTCCTTTTGAGCACATTTTTTATTACATTCTCACACATTTCACGCGGGATTTCATTAATTTTATCATGAATATTTTGTTTGAGTTACTCAAGCATTTCTGGTTTGTCTACATAAACCTTGCTTTCTAGACATCCCAACAAAATGAAGTCCGGAGCAGTCAAATCAGGCGACCGTGGAGGCCAATCAACATCACCATTTCTTGAAATAACTTGTGGAAAGAGGTCTCGCAGTAATTCCATTTTAATCCTGGATGTACGCGATGTGGTTCCGTCTTGTTGATACTAAATGTTAATCAGGCCCAAAGCATGCAGTTGTGGTGTTGATATCACGATATCGATCCCCATTCACAGTTATCGTTACGCCGTTTTTATTTTCAAAGAAGTAAGGTCCTTTGATGCCTCGTGATAAAATTGCACACCAGACTGTCACTTTTAATGGATGCAAAGGTGACTGATGAATAATTTGAGGGTTTTTCATTGCCCAGAACCGACTATTCTGGTTATTTACATATCCGTTCAAATGAATGTGTCTCGTCAGTTATTA
The DNA here is from genome assembly GCA_956483585.1 of Gymnocheta viridis. Lineage (NCBI taxonomy): Eukaryota > Metazoa > Arthropoda > Insecta > Diptera > Tachinidae > Gymnocheta > Gymnocheta viridis. The sequence goes on from OY101443.1 coordinate 32,403,825, forward strand.
TGATTTTTTCATGAACATCGGGGCTGTCATGGGCGAGCTGTAACATACTATTGCCATATGTACGGCAGCGTAAATGGTCTTGTGGAACAAGCTCTTGTGTCAACTGAATCTTATCACCTACAGATCCGCTTTCTTCGAAATCATTCACTACACGATAAATAGTGTGTTTTGTTGGCACGTTGTTTCTCCCAAATATTTCACGTAACTTTCTCATCGCCACAGTAATCGGTGATGGATTTTTATAAAACGTTTTAACAATTAAAACACTGTGGCTTATCGAATATTTTTTCATAATAAATTTGCCACGTGTGTACTTCACGACTTCCACATATAAACTGTCAAGACTAATGTTTACCCAAATGGCGGAAAAGTACGACCACGCACATGCACATACTCCAACACACACATCTCAAACAAACAGATTTATACACACAACACAGTCAAGCAAACACACACACACTTTTCTAAACAAACACTTCTTCAAACAAACATAGGTGTATACATACATCATAGTCAAGCAAACACACACACACACACTTCTTCAAACAAACATACACAAAATCTTTCATAAAACCAACCAAGGATGGATAACACATTTCCAGTAGGGGGTCCGTGTACGTATGTTCGGATGGGTGTATCTGGATAGGGGTGTTCGGGTGGTGGTGATTGGATAGAGGTGCCCGGGTAAGGGTTGTCTGGGACATTCAATTCACTCATGTGAAACCTTACAAAACAATTTATCTATACATTTTTGAGCCCCCTGAACGGACATTCAATTCAGATATGTAAAACTTTACAACAAAAAAATTACCTATACATTTTTGAACCCCCTAATACAAGCAGCCAAGGACGGAAACCGCATTTCAACAATTCAAACACTAAATCACGTGACAAAAAATATTTTTAACGATCACGTTTCCCAGCCAGGCATGAACCACCGCTTTGTATGGAAAAAGTGCTCGTGAACCGGCACAAACATACTGCTGATTTATTTTAAGATGAAACCGTTAAAATGTATTGTTTTAAAACCCTGTAATGTATAGTATAATTTGATTTTGCGTCCAAGTCTGCAAAAATATTTTTGAATTTAGACCCTCCAACGGCCTTATTTTGAGGACAAAATGGTAAATTATTATATAGATCTTGTATTGAGTCGGGATACTCTTTCTCCACCTCCAATATGTAGCCATATTTTGATGTATCAGATATTTTTTCTACATCAAAATCAGGATCACATAGCCATAGGAAGATATTCTGACAGTGCCCATCCATATAAGTTGTTTGCTTCTAAATACATTAAATATTCAGATGGTTTTGTAACATCAAAATTTTATAAATACTTATGGTTAGCCTTAGGATAAATTTGTGAACATTGAACTAGTCCACCTCTTATTTCACCTTGCATGAACATATACGTTTCGGAATCAGTAAACAGTTCCAATGTAACTTAAGTGGTTTTGAGCACAGCATCCCAAGATAGTCCTGGTGCTGTTTAGAAGTGACATGGATCAACATCATAAATTCTTTCAAAAATTTTTCTGAAATTTTCAAACACGTCTGCTAGAAGAAGAACATCTGTCTTTAGGTAGAGCCATAAAGAGTCTTTCAATTAAGCGCTCTCTATATTTTGGAGCATGTTCAATCTAGAATATAACACATTCTTCATAGAATACTGAAGAACTCTTCTCTACTAAGGAGTTAAGTTTCCTCAAACTCAGTTATAGACTCCATGTTAGAGTACGGAAGCACACCCTTTCTTCTAATCAGTTCGAAATGATCTTCATCAGCGAACCATGATCGAACAGTATTGAAATCACTGTTATCAAGATTTTTCGCTAATGTATAGAAGTTTTGTCCTTTAAAAATTTAACTTTTAGTAATAAAATTCAATTTCGATATTTTTTAATTACTTATTTATTTTATTTATTTAATATATAATTTTAAATATATGTTTTATTTACTTAATAATACACATTGACAATACTACCCCTCAACACACATGCATTCTTGTTAAACAAATTTATTAAAACAAACTTAAATATAGTTTCTATTTCGGTATAAATATATTTCAATGTAGTCGTAGATAAACTAACATCCTTATACATTATTCCATATTTATAAGACCCTGTGACGGCCAAAGTCACCAGCTCGTTTTGGGCCACAACGGTATGAATTTGTTTCCTTAATATTCTGAACAATGAATTTTTATTTACACATTTATACTTTATATAACAATGAATTACCTTATATACAATATTATTACAATATTCACATTTACACTGCTATGGCATAGAATTGACCAATGAATGCTATTTATACTTTATATTTTATTTACACATTTATACTTTATATAACGATGAATTATATTACCTTACATACAATATTATTACAATATTCACATTTATACTGCTACGGCATAGAATTGACCAATGAATGGTATCTATACTTTATATTTTATTTATATTTCATGGTAAGAAACAATATGTTAAGTTGGCCCTTTATCTGGCTACTCTTTTACTAATTTGGTACTATTAACGTATCACTATAACCGCCCAACACTGATGTGTACGATCATACACATAGAGAGAGATAAACAACACACTGTATGTTTTACACACACACTCGGGTTGTTATTTCGCGTTTGTGTGATTGTATACCAATGTGCGTTTTACAGATTGTGTATAAAAGGCGAGTCATTACAAAGCAAAATTCAGTTTGCGTGCTGTGCTCGCTGGGGTAAGAACACATATTAAGATTCAGGCTCCTGGTCTTAATATCTTACTACAGCCGTTGGGAGCAAGAATTGATATTGTGAACTGGCTCCTGGGCTCAATATCCCTTCTTTGACCGCAAACTCTCAGTAGATACGATTGGAGGCTGCCATTGAACATCGTTTCAAAGGCGAATCTCATCTGAGAGGAACGCTAGAGTAGTTAGTTGTTAGAGTGTGCGAAGGTTGTTGTTGGACCATGCTCCTGTGCCAGCAGCGTCGTCAATCACTAGTCAGCAGAATTCGACGCTTGTGAGAGGCTAGCAGATTTATTAGAGAGCTAGTTGTTAGAGTGTGCGGAGGTTGTTGTTGGACCAGGCTCCTGTGCCAACCACTAGTGAGCAGAATTAGATTCTGGTGAGAGGTTAGAAGATTCATTAGAGAGCGTAGTTCTTAGAGTGTGCGGAGGTTGTTGTTTGACCAGGCTCCTGTGACAGCAGCACTTCCAAACACTAGCGGGCAGAGTTCCAACGAAGAGTAGTTTTGGCTTATGAGTATTCGTGTTGAAGAGATTATTAGCGAGAGCGTTTTAGAAACGATATTTTCTTTTATGGTCGTATTAAAGGCGGGTACAGTCAGATAATAAACCAAGAAAACATTAAAATTAATATTGATTTGCTAAGAAAAAATGTATACAACAGTTAGTTTTATTTATTTAGAGTTGGTACCGTTCTAAAACAAATACAAAGTATTGAAGAATTTGTAACATAGAATATATTTAGACTATTTTAAGAATTTTGTGAAATAAAGATTTCTAACGTAAACTTCTTTTATTTATGTAACACGATCCTGGACACCGCTGAGCCTACCCCAGCTACCAGCGGAATCGTGTCGTTACATTGGCGCCCGAGCAGGGACTCATTTTTGTCCACAACCAACAACGGCAATAAAAGACCTATTAAAGAAAAATAAATATTCGCAAAGAAAATTGTTATAAAATAACAAAATTTTTATACCACATACTACAAACATCGATAGAAAAATATTCCAATTTAACAACAACGGCAATCCAAATTTTAGTGCGACAGCAGCATTACCCTGAAAATGGCCAACCTACTTAAGACCACGTGGGTTTACTCGCTAAAAAAAGGAGGAGCTTATTAGCTATCTGGCTCAATGTGAACAAAGCACCGTCGGCACAGTTGAGGAACTGCGAAAACGCTTAGCGATACATATCAGCCTCAACCAAGATGAAGGACAGATAAAAAGATTCCTCGATGCCATAGTCACCGTAAACACCCGCTTACCGCTGCCAGATGACGAAAGGAGCAAAAACGAGTTGTCACCGGCAGTATTAGAATTTTCTGGGCCAACCACATCTTCAGCACCAGGAATCCCGTCCGCTGAAACCCGTGTAGCAACAATTGAGCTTGTACGAAAGTGGGGCCTACGATACGATGGTGGAAAGGACCCACTAGGCTTCATCGAGCGGGTAGAAGAACTAGCCAGTATGTACGAGATCAACCTGAATCATATTCTACGGGTCATGTCCGAGTTGTTCCGGGACAGAGCCCTCATATGGTTTAGAAATAACAACAGGCAGTGGGAGCAGTGGGCCGATTTCAAAAATAATTTCTATAATTTCTTTCTGCCTACCAGATACTTTAAAAAGCTTGATGATGAAATCCGGAAAAGAGTCCAGCGTCCACGCGAGCCATTCAATGACTATGTCTTAGCCTTGCAAGACCTGATGCGTCATGCACACCTGAGCCAAGACCAGAAACTCGAATGAATTTTCCGCAATGCCCATCCCGACTATCAATGGTACATACGCCGGAAGGATTTTGCAACCCTGGGTAATTTAATATCGCTCGCTGCCGATTTGGAAAGTATTCCGACTTCGTCACAGCACGGTCGTGGAGAACAGCATCGAACGCTCAACAGTCCTACCCACAAGAAAAGAGAAGTGGTTCCTCATGAACAGTGCACCGTACGGGTTACAAGAGCGAGAGGTGACCCTACCTACCTCGCATGGGAAGACGATAAACTCAAGGCCGTCGTCAGGGTGGAAAAACAGTTGACCACGGCCATCGTGGACACAGGCGCAACGCGCAGTTTTGTGACACCCGGGTTGGTAAAAAAATTGTTCAACACGCCCCGTGCCTACCTGTCGAAGTTGATGTGCTTTTGGCAGATGGTTCCCGAACCTTCATCACAGAAGCGGTGCAGTGCCAAGTAACATTGGGTAACCAAACGGGTAAACACGACTTTCTGATAATGGAAGCCGCAACGGAACCCATGATTCTGGGCGTAGACTTCCTGACGGCTTTTAACACCACCATCACATGTGCCGGACTGGCCGCTCCAGCTGGGCCTAATCAGAAGGAATCAGAAAAGAAAAAGGTAAGCCCAATTACTTCCAGATCAGGGTGCCGACGGAAGGCTGCCATACGAAGCGCGGAAGAAGATAGTCCCCAACAGCGGATCGAACAGTTTCTCGACACCGAATTGCCGAAATTCCAACAGATCAAAGGGCTGTTATCCGCCGCGACGCACCGCATCGTGATGAAAGACGAGAGGCCCATCAAGATACGCTACGCACCACGAAATCCAGCCATGCAGGCCATAATAGATGAGGAGGTAAATAAATTAATTCAAAATGGATGTATCGAGCCATCACACAGCCCTTTCGGTTTTCCTATCACGTTAGTCAGGAAGAAAACTGGCACCTGGCGAACCTGTATGGACTACCATCAGTTGAATGCCAAATCAGTACCCGACGCGTATCCCCTCCCCCGAATCGATGCAATCCTAGACAGACTACGCAACGCTAAATTTATCAATAGCCTCGATTTGAAAGACGGCTACTGGCAAATTCCGATGGACGCTGAAAGCAAAAAGTACACGGCAGGTCGGCCGAACACTTTTCGGTTGGGACGACAGGCGCCTCGTAAACAGGACGCCCACCCCGCAACCTCCTGCATCGCCAAGCTCATCCTCCTCCCTAGATTGGGAGAGCGAAAATTTCCGTCCTCCCACACCACCACCAAAGCACGGCCTGGCCTCCTTTCAGGTGATGGATAGGCAATTCCGTCACTTGGGAATGCGCTGCCATGAGTGAACGTGGAGAGCCCGGGGTTAACTTACCCGCAAAGGCATCTAGCGACACCTGCAACACACCGGCTTGCCTTCCCCAGATCTCCGAGCCCGCCTTAGCAGCGCAGCCCGCGAACACCAACAGCCTATCCCATCACGCCGGGGCGAAGTTGGCGCAGCCAGTCAATACAGGACTATGACACCACCCCACCCCAGAGTTCGGCTATACCACCCGCGATAAAACCAAACTGTACGCCACCCACCAATTCAGCCCGATCTGACAAGACGTCATCGGTTACCACCTACCAGCAGCCCACAGCAGCCATGACCACCCCCCATGCCGCCACCACCGGAAACAGGGAGGTACCTCTCGCTATGGCTCCCGAAAAAGTGCTGAAAGAAATCCGGAAACGGAAGGAAATAGCCGGCCCGAAATCCACCTCCCGGTGGGTGATGGTGGCCAATGACCGGCGTTACCGCATAATAACCTATCGGGACGGGAAAATGCGGATAGTTCTGCTCGACCAACCGGAGGAGGGAGTGTAATGTGACGGCCAAAGTCACCAGCTCGTTTTGGGCCACAACGGTATGAATTTCTTTCCTTAATATTCTCAGCAATGAATTTTTATTTACACATTTATACTTTATATAACAATGAATTACCTTATATACAATATTATTACAATATTCACATTTACATTGCTACGGCATAGAATTGACCAATGAATGGTATTTATACTTTATATATATTTCATAGTAAGAAACAATACGTTTAGTTGACCCTTTATCTGGCTACCCTTTTACTAATTTGGTACTATTAACGTATCACTATAACCGCCCAACACTGATGTGTACGATCATACACATAGAGAGAGATAAACAACACACTGTATGTTTTACACACACACTCGGGTTGTTATTTCGCGTTTGTGTGATTGTATACCAATGTGCGTTTTACAGATTGTGTATAAAAGGCGAGTCATTACAAAGCAAAATTCAGTTTGCGTGCTGTGCTCGCTGGGGTAAGAACACATATTAAGATTCAGGCTCCTGGTCTTAATATCTTACTACAGCCGTTGGGAGCAAGAATTGATATTGTGAACTGGCTCCTGGGCTCAATATCCCTTCTTTGACCGCAAACTCTCAGTAGATACGATTGGAGGCTGCCATTGAACATCGTTTCAAAGGCGAATCTCATCTGAGAGGAACGCTAGAGTAGTTAGTTGTTAGAGTGTGCGAAGGTTGTTGTTGGACCATGCTCCTGTGCCAGCAGCGTCGTCAATCACTAGTCAGCAGAATTCGACGCTTGTGAGAGGCTAGCAGATTTATTAGAGAGCTAGTTGTTAGAGTGTGCGGAGGTTGTTGTTGGACCAGGCTCCTGTGCCAACCACTAGTGAGCAGAATTAGATTCTGGTGAGAGGTTAGCAGATTCATTAGAGAGCGTATTTCTTAGAGTGTGCGGAGGTTGTTGTTGGACCAGGCTCCTGTAACAGCAGCACTTCCAAACACTAGCGGGCAGAGTTCCAACGAAGAGTTGTTTTGGCTTATGAGTATTCCTGTTGAAGAGATTATTAGCGAGAGCGTTCTAGAAACGATCTTTTCTTTTATAGTCGTATTAAAGGCGGGTACAGTCAGATAATAAACCAAGAAAACATTAAAATTAATATTGATTTGCTAAGAAAAAATGTATACAACAGTTAGTTTTATTTATTTAGAGTTGGTACCGTTCTAAAACAAATACAAAGTATTGAAGAATTTGTAACATAGAATATATTTAGACTATTTTAAGAATTTTGTGAAATAAAGATATATAATGTAAACTTCTTTTATTTATGTAACACGATCCTGGACACCGCTGAGCCTACCCCAGCTACCAGCGGAATCGTGTCGTTACAACCCATTAACTTAATCCACTTCTCATTAGTCACTTTGGGTAATTTTTTCGTAAATATATCTGCAATGTTGTCATTGATACAACAATATTTCAAATCATTCAACCCATTCTCATACACATTTGTTATATGATGATATCTTATATCTATATGTTTAGTCCTATTGTGATAAATAGGATTTTTCACCAAATGCAAAAAGCCTAAATTATCCCCATTTATCTCTACCCTCCTGCGACAATGTAATCCAACCATATCCAACAACCTTTTCAAATATACTGCCTCCTTTGCAGCTGAAGGCAGTGACATGTATTACGTTTCAGTGCTACTAAGGTAAACTGTGGCCTGCTTCCAAGCCTCCCAAGAAAAAACACTTCCAGCGAAAATAAAACTGTTTTAGTATACGATTTTCTACAAACAGTGTCGCCGCCCCAATCTGCGTGTTCATAACAAACCAATGGCTTTCATGTCTTAAAATACCCCAAACCCATATTCATTGACTTACTAACATACTTTAAAATTCTCCTAACAGCCGCCATATGTTTCACATGTGGATTAATATTTCTCTGAGATGACTGAAACAGAATGCAATATATCCGGACGAGAGCATACCGCTAAGTACATCGAGAAGCCTATCAATGTCTGATATTCCATAGAACAAACCTTCTTATATCTTACACGCAACCTGATATCTAGGTTCCAATGGTGTGAAAATAGGTACACATTCCCCCATTTCATAAATGCTTAATATAATCTCTCTGATAAAGAAAAACACTACTCGTGGCGCCCTTTCTCGCAATTCCTAAACTCAAAAAATTCTTAGCAGGACCCCTATCAACAACATTAGCCTCCCTTGCAATACTCTCCTTAATCCGATTCAAATTCTTCAAGTTCGATGATGCCAAGAGTAGGTCATCCAGGTAAGCAGCAATTAGATTCATTTCTTCACTATCATTTGTCACATACAAACATGGCTCATTCTCATATGAACTAAGCCCAATGCTAAGCAATATCTTATCCAGCGTCCGATCCCATTTTCTACCCGACTGTTTCAACCTGTGAAATACTTTCTTCAATTTCAAAATTCTACCCGGCCTATTCTTATCCACAAAGCAAATACGTTCATACGTAAAAACCTCATCGTCGAGTTAACTATTCAAATATGCCGTGGATACATCAATTTGATGTAAATCATATTCGGCAGAGGAAGTAACTACCATCCTAATAGTCTCGTATCTTACTACTGGCGAAAAAGTCTCTGTGTAATTCACACCATATGTCTGAGCATAGCCCTTCGCCACCAACGTAGCCTTGAACCCCTCAACAGCCCCATGCTCATTCTTTTTGATCGCAAATACCCACTTATATCCTACGAGGGCGGATTCATATTGAAGCTACCTAATTAGGAAAAAAACATTTTTTTTAAATCATTTATTCCTCAACATAGTCTTTTTTAGCTTAAAACACTTAGTAAGACGATATGCCATGGAGGTGGTTACTGAAAAAAAAATATTAAGAAAATCCTCGATATCGTTATAAATGATCGCCGAGTCAAGTTACGTGAGATTGTTGAAACGGGAAACATATCATATGAACGAGTGTTCAACATTTTGCATGAACATTTGCATATGAAAAAGCTTTCGGCAAGATGGGTGCCGCGTTTGCTCAGTGTCGAAAAAAAACGAGTTCGGCAGAACACTTCACAGAGGTGTTTGGACATCATAAAGAAGAGTAATCCTGTTGATTTTTGGCGTCGATTAATAACTGTTGATGAAGCGTGGGTCCACCACTACACACCTGAAACCAAAAATCAATCGATACAATGAGTGGAAGCTGGTGGAAGTGCTCCGAAGAAGGCGAAGACAGTGAAATCTGCTGGCAAGGTTATGGCCACTGTATTTTGGGATGCACACGGAATATTGCTCATCGATTATCTTAAAAAGGATCCGCAATCACAGGAAAGTATTATCGCGCACTATTCGATCAGTTGATTGTTGCAATCAAGAAAAAACAACCACATTTAAAGAAGAACAAATAAGAGAGATATATTCGGCTGTGCCGAATCTTATATACCCTTCACCATAGTATGGAGTGACGAAAGAAGTCACAATCACGAAAATTCACGCCCACGAAATACGAAAAAAAATTAAAAAAAATAAATTTAAATGGAAAAAATTACATTAAAGCAAAAAAAATTACCACTCACCGTCTCACGGACGCACCCCCACGTAATGGAAACAAAAAATTAATCACGATCACGCATTATTGGTTCTAATCTCTATTTCATAGTATAGGCTGATTTCATAAACACAGCTTGCAAAGCAACACTGGAAGCATGAGCTTACAAGACATTCTAGTGTTGCATTGCAAACTGCGTTTATAAAGTCAGCCATATATTATGAATTTCGTACCAAATTTGTAACACTTTCTTTCCTGGGGTGCATTATAAAAATATTAACATCCCCTTATTAGTACTTATATATTTTTTCACACATCCAAGAAGTGTTTCAACGTCTTTATCAATAAGTCTTCGATTGCGAATCTTATGATTAAAATGTTCCTATATTATATTTATATTGAAAATAATTTAGAGCTATCAAAAATTCTTAAAACAAGGTCGAACTTTTTCATATAAAAAAAAGTAATAAAAATAACTAAAAAGTATTAAAAATTAAAAAAAAAATAATTAATAAATGGTTGGTCAGGATTTGAAACCGTACCTTCTTACCCGGTGGCCCGGTTTCGAATCCTGAACACAACACAATGCAATTTTTTTTTTAGAATTTTCGATACATTTTAGTTGTTTTTATTACTTTTACTTTTTATTTGAAATAGTTTGTTCCACAATTTATTTAAAAAACCAGGCACAATTTTTATTTAATTTTTGCGTTTTTTTCCAATTTTATGAACGATAAAAGGTTTATTTTTCAAAAATATCCAATATGTTATCAGATAGGATTTTGTACAGACGTTTTTATTTGATATAATATACTATTAATAACAAAAATAAAAATAACTTGACGGTGTAAGAAAAAATATTAAATTATAAAATATAACAACATATTTTAATTCATTATTTTAATTTAATTTTTTCTTTGAAACTCGTATGATGTACGTATGTACGTAAGCTAGTGGTATTCTGATAGTTCTCTTTTTAAAATTTTGTTAACTTTTCCATTTACTTATCTGTATTGCGGTTGGACCAGACGATAAAGGTTTTGGTTCAATATAAAAAATACGAATTCGGTAATTTATATTCAGCCTGCTAAGAAAACATATGAATTTAATTAAAAACAAATTTTATTTAAATCTTCTTCTGCGTTTACTAAGTAAGACAGAGATCTATATGTGAAAAATTACGATAACATCACAAACAGAATGCATTTTGCTCTTAAATCCAAACCATAATTCGGCTTATTTTTGTAATATTTAACCATTAATCCGCGTCCAATTCCGTAGTGCGTGCTATCGACATGCGATACTATGATTTTTTAGGTGTTTTTAATGAATGTAATAAGTTTATTTTATATGAATATGAAGAAATCAAGTTTTTATCTCCTAAGATCTTAACTTATCATTTTGTATATGTTGAATTGGGGAAAATACGAAAATATGCCAAAAAAATTAAATACAAATATATATGCATATACTATTTTTGGAAATTTTCCCCAAACATTCCGATCTAAAAATCCAAAGTTCATATCGCACTTGATCAACAAGAGGGTATTAACTCGAAATTTTAACATTTTCAACAGAAGTAAAATACTTTTTGATTTTACATCAAAGGTATATGAAAAATAGATTTTAAATCATCCGTTTCATTAGCGAAACATAGACAAAACAATGTGAAATTTTTACAGCAGCTAAATATGAATATTAGAACGCAAGTTTTGGAGAAAAGTGAAAAAATTAAAATTTCGAGTTAATACCCTCTTTTTGATCAAGTGCGATATGTATGATATGTACGATAGGAACTGATTGTTTGAAAAATATTTGATGAATTGCGAACAATTCTTAGAATACATTTTAATTAAGCCCACATTAAATTATTCAATTGGATAATGCAATCTAGAAGCTAAATATAAATTTGTGGAAAGAAGGTATTTGCAATACTTTTATTCAAAATACAAATGCATTTTAAATTTTTATTCCAAATACAAAATAGTTTTTAATAAAAGTTTAATTTTCACAATGGCAATGATATTTTTTAAGTTTTTTTTACTCTATAATTTTGCTTTTTTTTATCAATATTGAATCATACAATTTTCCTGATGCATATTTTTAAGAATTTTTGGCGTTTTAGAGATTTTTTTTCAAGATTTTTGGCTGCCGATTGCCGACTATATGATTTTTTAAAAATAAATTTTGGAAATAATTTCCAATATTGCAGTTGCAATTTTTAGAATTTTTTAGTTTCTTTGCTAATTACATTTTGGAGCTTGATATCAAATTAAATTCTTACATCAAACTTTTGTTTTTATTTTATAGAAAAGGCAATTAATTGTAAAGGTTTTGAAGATTAACTCACTGATGTTACAGAATGAAAGAAACATATCTTATCAAATTCTAGCCGGGAAGAGATTTTTCTGCTTTGTTATGTGTTGCTAAGTATTCAAACAACATTTTAATTATCAAAAGATTTTTTTATCACATTGTACAAATACAAATACGCTCTGCACCTGAATATAGAAAATAATTAAAATTACACAAGTATAAAACAAGATCAATTTTGCCTTTCTTCTGAAATCACAAATAGTCATAAAAATTGAAATATTAATACATTTTCAAAACAAAACTAAAATTCAAATTCATTGATTTTGTATATTTACTAGTACATAGTGTCTTGACGATCCATTACATTTCTTTAATATAAATAATATAAAAAATAATTATGGTTATTTATATACAAAAAGAAAATGTAGGCAAAAAAAATTCTATAATATGCATGCATAATATTATAGTAATAAACGTACAAAAATAGGTTTAAAGAAACAAACAAAAACAAATCAACAAATCATTGCTTTTCGATTGTTTAAATATACACATGTATACACACAATGTGTACATGTGCCCATGAACGCATTTCAGTATATATGTATGTGATATATGTGTGACAAAAAGGGAAAATTTACAACAACTACACCAATTTCCATCAAGAATTTGAAATTTTAGTATTTAGTAAACTACTATAAAAATACGACTGCTCTGTGATGTACAAGAAGCGGTTGTGACTAGCAAACAAGAGGTTGTTGGATTGAATCCCCACGCAACTTTTTAAAAAAAATTTTAAAAGTAAAATTATTTCGAATGTCATTTTTTTTTGCTCATATTTTAGTCGTTAATGGACCGACTTCAATTATTTTCAGTCTAAACCTTCGTAGAACTCCATACAAGAGATCTGCTTCATAAAATTGTTCGTAGGACAGTTGGGGCCATAAAAAAAGAACAGAATAGGAAATATAGCAAAAAAAAGTCTTTTGGCTATATCTCATTAATTATTAGACCAAGTTTTGTTATTTTCAAACCGAACAAATTTATGAAAAATTCCAAGAGAATGGTATAAAATTTATTTCTCTATGTTGTGTTTCGGACAGACGGACATCGCTCATTCGACTTCTCTATCTATAAGGATCCAGAATATATATACTTTATGGGGTCTTACATGAATAAATTACATACGGAATGACAAACCTATATATCCCCTTTCCAAATTTTTTGGTGAAGGGTATAAAAAAGTATTCTTTCTTCAAGACAACGCATCGGTTTACACAGCATTAGATACGATGCTAAAATTATGTGAAATACAAATTCAATTGGTTGATCATCCACCTTATAATCCAGATTTAGCTCTTAGTGACCTTTTTCCTGTTTCCAAACTTTAAAAAATTGCTCGCAGGAAAAAGATTCATCTCAAACGAAGAAGTTATTACAGAAACTAACGCGTATTTTGAGGGGTTCCCAAAATCGTATTATTCAGATGGTATAAAAAAGTTGGAATATCGTCTTACTAAGTGTTTTAAGCTAAAAAAAGACTATGTTGAAGAATAAATGGTTTTCGAAAATAAATGTTTTTTTCCTACTTAGGTAGCTTCAATATAAATCCGCCCTCGTAGGATATGAGGCTGTAATAATTGTGAGTACCTTTAGGCGCTATATTAAAATTTGTCAACACACAAAGCTAGCAAAGCAAGTACTTACATTTTCGCTCCTAAAAGTATACCTCAAAAATACGACTATAAAACTAATAATAATTTCTCATAGTTAATTTAGAGTTATTGAACATCTATGAATACTCTTTCTTATTATTGGTTTACAAAACAAAAAGTGTTTAATAACTAATGTGAATTTAAAACCTAAAATAAGTAACTTTAATGAATAAGGCCGTAAAAGTGCAAAATATCATACATTCAAAAATCTTTTTTTAGATAAAAAAAATCTTTTAATCTTTTTGGTACCTCAAAAAATTTCAAAAATAAGATAAATCTTCACATATGGTAACACTGTGTGTAGCAGCAGAATTCACTAAAATACCTTACCCAATTGTCAATGCTATATATCCATACCAAGTATGTAATGTAGTAAAAGAACCTGCTAACGAAATAAAAGGTGGTATTTCAGTGAAAAATCCTACACTAAATGCCAAATTGTTCGCCTTCAAGTATCCGAAAAATTTACAAAAAAGAAGTTTTTGGTGATAGAGGTGCCGATGTCTCGGTGCTTCCGCTTGCTGCGAAAACACAAGATGTTCGACCGACAGCCGTAACATTGTGTGCTACGAATGGTATACCGATTAAAGTTATTGGGGAAAGGTGCATTAAATTAGACCTCGGGACAAAACTAATTTGTCATTTATTATTCCTGATGTGACGACAACGATAATAGGTTCGGATTTTATTAAGCATCATGATCTCTTAATCGATTAGCGGCGTAACCGATTGATAGACAATATTACCGGCTAAGACTCTAAGCTATAAAAGTCGATGCCATTTAAATTTTGTACATAATTATTGTTGGTAATGATAACTGCTGAGATTAGTGTTGTCTTCTCCATGTCATTGGGAATTGACAATTGCCTTGAAAATAGGGATGGAAACATTTCTTCCCGTCCGTGCAGGAATAATGGCCCATATAGCCATAAATTACATTCGGAAAGTTTGTATGCTGGTATGAGACGTGGCGCCACTGATTAGGCAACGCCAATGATTGAATTTTGGAGACTCGATTAGCCACAAACGTATGATATAAGGAGGATTGAGAGTTTATCTAAGAAAGTACTATTTCGGAGTCAGACCAGAGGAATCCACGTTGAGTTGTGGCTTGAAGATCCATTTTAATTCTATGCACGAGTTGACCAGTCATAACAGAAGCACATAATACTAGATGCGGCACTGTTTGTTGTTTTAATGGAGCGCCCCTTTTCTGACGCGTCTGAGAAAATAAGTAGTTCTGTTTTTTCTTGGAGTTCCCTTTAAACATATGTCGAGGGATTTTAAAGTTGTCCAAACTGTCTAAGGCCTTTCTGAATTTCTTCCAGCTAACGTGATGTTCTTCGGGCAATGGTTTATCCCAATCTAGCTTTAATTGCCACAACTGCTGAATAAACACCCTCGCCTTGATGACTACAGTTGCAAGTAGTCCAAGGGGATTAAATTATTTTGCATGATCTCATGTTGCTGTACGCTTAGTGACAGTTTGTAAAGTATTCACGTTTACCTTAACGCAAAAGTGGTCTGTTTTAGGCAGCCATAATAATCCTAACGTTTTTATAGTGCTAGCGTTGTTACTATTGAAATCCAAATCCAGCTCCTGATCGCCGAGTGGAATATTCTTCAGCAGTTTTGGGCAGTTTGCGAACCATTTTTTTGAAGCGAAGCCATGATTTCGTAACATCGTAATCAGTTCCTTTTGTATTTCAAGTGCGACGTTGAGACTATCAAAGCCTCCACGTAGAAATTATTTTTGAGCATTTGTAAACCATATGGATAATTTATCGAACCTTCTTCAGCAATTATTTGAAGACATTTCGTAGCTAGATATGGTGCTGCTGGTGTCCCATATGTGACCGTTTTAAGTTTGTAATAGTTTATAGTGAGTGATGAGATCTTCTCTCCAAATTATTAAGTGATACTGTTGGTCGTCTTGATGAACAAAAATTTGTCTATACATATTCTCAATGTCGGTGGTGAATACAAACCTTGGCAATGAAAAATAGTGAAAATAGTTCACCTTCGACGGTTGGGCCTGTATATATTAGATCAGTGCCATTCAACCTATGGTACGCGTACCACTTGGTGGTACGCGAAAAATTTCCAGGTGGTGCGCGAAATCTTTTAAAATTTTTACGATTTCTATTTTGCAATTGGAAACAAAAAGAAAAATCATCATAAAAGTATACATTTTTTGTAAAATTTTGAATTTTTAAATTTAAGTAACACTCTCATCTACATACATTTAATAAAAAATTAAATGAAAGATTTCCTTATTAAAATATATTTTTAATGTACATGTTCTTGTTATGTTTTTTGTGATTTTTATTATTTTTTTTAATTTTATTGTTTTTTATTATTAATAAATAAAATGGATTAAAAATTTTAAAATTGTTTGGTATTTATTGATCTAATTATTTTTTCAGTACATTATATTTTTTTTGGTGGTACGCGAAAAGTTTGTCGTGAATTTAGTGGTACACGAGCCAAAAAGGTTGAATAGCACTGCATTAGATCATTAAGTGAGTAGTCTGACGATGTTTTGGCTGACGCGTCGAGTACTACTCTGAGTTTTGTTGTAGTGCTGTCTGGTTTCAGAATGCAGTGATGAGGAACGATATATCTCAGCTCCAATGCGATGTCGATATCCACCCTGTGCATATGACCCAATTGTTCATAATCTCGGATAAACTATATCTATTGTAATCGAATATCTTAATTTTTTTGGAGTCGACGCTCTAATCCTACGAATCTGTTGTATGCCATCGCGTGGGATTCTCCTAAAGCAGTTGGGTTTTCACGAAATGTAAGACTGACTACAAAGCGGCCATCTTCATTGGTGTATATATGTTGGGTAAAATGTGCTTCAAATAGTTTTTCTGATGGCGAAAGAACCTTTTCACTGCCTTCAATCTCGTCCAATTTCCAAGGATGCTCCATGGCTTCTTCAAATGAAGTGGTGTCTCCAAATATTGCACATGTGGCTTAGGGTTAGGAATTGGATTTTTTCCGATTGCACCGCCTACAATCCAACCAAGTACTGCATTTTGGAGAGTTGGAAGATCTTCAGCAAGGTGTATGATGCCATTTTGGGTTAAAGAAAAATTCTGCTCCAAGTAGCAATTCTATTTTTTCTTGCTGATAGAAATGAGGATCTGCCAACTGGATGTTGTTGGGGATATTCCAAGTTGAAATGTCAACATGATGATTAGGTTGTGCGGGATGTATGCTTGGTAGAACATATGCCTCAACGTTTGCTGAGAAGTTGAGATTCCTTAATTTAATCCAGATATTTATGCGATATTTTGATTTTATTTGGGTTTCGCCAACACCGTCAATGCACAGTGAAGTCTCAGATGGTGAAATGGACAATTTTTGGCAATGCCGCTTAGATACAATATTTACTTGTGATGCAGCTCTGAATTCATCTGATATACCATTTGAGGGTGTTATTATAACTTTTTCTGTTGCTAGCAACAAAGCCCTGAGGGCCCGCAGCGACATTTGTAGTTGCTGATGTAGCTGCTACTACTTCTGCGTTTGGATACGACATGATTGCTCCTGACAACTGATTTGATGGATTTTGTATTGTTTTCGTATCGCCTTTTTTTCTAAGTGAAGCAATGTGTTGTTTTGTTCACAAAATTTTGCAGCTGCCTGAATTGCAGGATTTCGAAACGTGATCACCTCCAAAGCAGTTGATGCCATTATAGTTTCTGCCGTTATACCCACCGTAATCGTTCTGCTTGTGATAGATGCCAAAATTTATTGCAGTGATATCGTTTGTGGTCACTGTTATTGCACATTCTGCATGAGCTATTATTGTTTTTGGTGAGTTTTGTAATTGTTGATACCACTTTATGTGTCGGGTTTTCATTTGGAACAACTGCTTCCAAAGGTTGGAATTGGAATTCCAGGAATGATAAAAACTTATATATGGTTGGCACTTCTCTTGGGTTAGTTAATGATTGCATATATCTGACATGAGTGTTCTTATCGAGTGTTTTAATCACACATCTGCACTCATTGGTGGTATCATGCATAGCTTTAACAGATGATGCAGTTAACGTTACGTACAGCTGGTTGAGTATTTTGTCCACCATATTGGCGACTGGGATTCTTTTGTTATTGTAGCGATCCTTTAACGTTTTCCAGGTAGCACTATAATTTGTTTCGGATAAGGAAAATTTACTGATTAAAAGTTCAGCTTCTCCTGACAAATTACCTTTTAGGTACCACATTTTCTGAATGGCGGAAAACGGTTGTTTATCCACCATTTCGGAAAATAGGTCATTGAACTGTCGCCTTTTTAGGTAAAAGCCATTAAATTGGGGTATAGTCACTTTTGGTAAATGTACCTAGCCAGTACTGATTGTCGCAGGTAGCGCTTCTCTATTTTGCGTATTAGCACCATTTTGCTTTAGTTTGTCAGCTTCAACTGAAAGGTTCACCAGACTTATCTGCATTAAGTCATTTACATTGTCATATTGTTCCTGATTTAGACCGTTAGCAGCTGGGTTATGAGCATCATCATGTAGTATTTCGATTTGAGCCATAGTCTCTCGATTGTGCTAATGTTTATTTCAAAATATTGTAGAGGATTATCATCTGTATATGTTAGCCCCTTTAATAGCCGCTTATAGCGGGCAGACAGGTGTCTAACCTACGGATCATACTGCTTGAAGTTTCAATATCTTGAGCTGCATTATACTTTACATTCAATTTTACGGATACGACGGGTTCAGGTACCATCCTAATAGTCTCGTATCTTACTACTGGCGAAAAAGTATCTGTGTAATTCACACCATATATCTGAGCATAGCCCTTTGCCACCAACGTAGCCTTGCACCCCTCAACACCCGCATGCTCATTCTTTTTGAATGAAAAATCAAAATTTTAAAATTGAAAGCCAAATATCTTTGAAAATATTAAAAATATTTCTTTAAAATAAAATGTATTTTCGTTATCTATTAAAAAGCTTTACAAAAAGCATAAAGTTGTCAAAATCAAATAATATTTGTAAAAGCTATGAAGTCATCAAAGATACAGATTTATTACCCTTTTTTTCTAATTGGCCCCACTGTGCGACATGCCATTCCCCGTGCAAAACGTATGTACATACCCAGGTACTTGTATGCCGCTGTTGACGTGCGTAAAGCAGTTCTGCTGTTGACATAAAGGTTAATAAAATACAGATATAGAAGCTTGCATGTATTTATTTTTGCTGAAAGTTTTCTTAACCATTTTTTAGCCATTTTGTCCGATTTTTTAATTAAAAACGGAATTTCACCCGTTTTCATTACAATCATGTGAAAAGGACCTAACTAGCTAAAGATTTAAATAAAATAAGTATGAAAAATTTTGAAGCTAAACAGTTTTATTGAAAAAAGAGAAATGTACCAAACGCTAACAAATAATTGTTTTAATCTAAGATATTGAACAAACAATAAAAATAAAATCGGATGACTTGTAAAACCTCAAGCTTTTTGGAAATATGAACACAATTCTGGTTTCTCCTCTTCGGGTGCTACTTTATGTAGCACAATTTAACTCAAAAACAATTTATTGAAATTCAAAATAAAAACTTAGCAAAATTACTGTTTAAACAAATTATAAAGTTTTAAGAAAAAAAAAAAGTTGTGAAGTGGTGAAGCGATGTACGACGATTGTAGCATCACGAAAAAACTCAGTCAACGCCAAAAAAAACCAAGTCATCAAAACCAAGGCAATTAAATCCAACAACAAGACGTACTAAAAAAGGCCAACCGCAAAGCACGACAGCGCACCCTTGACGTCGAATCACCTTCCTGCAACTTGGCATCACTCACCAGGGGTCAGAAGTAGTAGGGAATTGTATGTCTGGCAACCATTAAAATTCTCAAATTTCAGCAATTAAAATTTAAAATTTTAATTGCAAATTGTGTGTTAATAGGTTTGGCGACATGCTTTGATTAGTGTGTGTGTGAATGTGCGGGCGAAATATTTTTTGTTTATATTTTGTGTATGTTTATTTAAGGGATATTGATTTCAGTTGTTGTGAATTTGTTGTGTCTGTCCGTTAGAATTGCTTTGAGCTGGTGTGTGGTTTGCTTGTTTGTCTGTCCGTTAGAATTGATTTGAATAGTTGGTTTGGTTAACTTGTTGTGTCTGTCCGTGGGATCTTTTGTCTGTCCGTGAGAATTGATTTCAGCTGGTATGTTGTTTAGTTGTTTGTGTCTGTCCGTGGGACTTTCTGTCTGTCTGTCCGTTGAATTTATGGGTAGTTAAAATTTAAAAATTTTGGTAATTAACACTATGTTTAAAAGGGTAATAAGATATAATGAGTTTTTTGTCTGTCCATTCTGTCCGTCCTTTTGTGTGGGTGTGTTGATTCCATCCGATCATATGGACATAATTTTGTTGATGGTGGGGAATAGGATGGTTAAGTTTTTTGTTTGCATTTATTTAGTGTATGTGTGTGTGTTGTTCTTTATACATACATTTTATTTTTAAGCATGTTTGTCTTTTCGACCGTCCGTTCTTCCAACTGGTCGTCTTTTTTCAACTGTATGTCTTTTCAAGCGTCCGTCGTTTGGTGGACAGTGTGTATACATACATACATTCGGTATATGGATATTTGAGTATGCGTAGGGAGATGTTAAATTCTTTTAGATATTTGCGTGCGCAATCGTATTCATATTTTGTTAGCTGTTTTGTTTACATTAGTTTTTTGTCAAGTACAGGATACTAACAAAAAAATTGTGTAGATATATAATTTTAGAAATTATATACATATTTGTTTTGTGTATGCTTCTGCTTGACATCACAATTTTTTCTTAAAGTTTTGCTTGATATACTTACATAAATTTTTTTTCAACTAGAAACTTTTTTGTCGCAAATATTCGCATAATCGTTTGAATTACTGGTTGTGTTGCTAAGTACAAAAGATGTGGTTTGTATTTGAAATAAAAAACACTTGTATAATTGTTTATGCTTTTATTTTTACTAAATAAACTTAATTAATTAATTACAAAATTTTTTATATATGTGGGTTAGCAGCGGTTTCAACTGCCTTAGTTGCTTCGTCATTCAGATAACGTTGGGGCAAGGAACCAGCTCGAAGAACTAAAGA
Organism: Gymnocheta viridis; assembly: GCA_956483585.1. NCBI lineage: Eukaryota > Metazoa > Arthropoda > Insecta > Diptera > Tachinidae > Gymnocheta > Gymnocheta viridis. Next base: position 32,424,837 of record OY101443.1, read on the forward strand.
TCGCCATATTTTCCAAACCTTCACAAGAAGCAATAATTCGATCTTGCAGTAACAACGGAATAGAGTTCAAGTTTATACCTCCTAAGGCACCACATTTCGGTGGGTTATGGGAGGCAGCGGTAAAGTCAGCCAAGCAGTTACTTTTACGCAGTATATCAACGGCTTCGCTAACGCATGAAGAACTAGAAACAGTCATCATTGAAATTGAGGCCATTCTGAACTAACGGCCCCTTACTCCTTTATCAAGTCATCCAAACGATTTAACCGCTTTAACTCCCGGCCATTTCTTAATCGGGGAACCACTGACGGCACAAGTCGACTCTCAATTGCCTAATCCTACTTGCTCATTGGCAAAAAGATGGAATCTGGTGTCGCAGCTTAAACACGAGTTTTGGAAAAGATGGTCATTGGAATATTTGCACCAGCTACAAGAAAAACAGAAATGGAAGACATCTTCTCAAAATGCGAAAGAAGGAAATTTAGTCATAATAAAGGAGGACAATTTGCCCGTAATGGAATGGCCACTGGGTAGAATCCTGAAAACTTATAAGGGAACTGACGGCAAGGTCAGGGTAGCAGATATAAAAACAGCCTCCGGAATAAAGAAAAGACCCATTCATAGATTAGCACCACTACTGCAGCAGGAAGAATTGCCAAGCCGTTAGCCATTGATGAAACAGACAGTCCACCACCATAAAAATCTAGGCCTATGTCCACTTCAATGCTACTTACTATAATAACAACACTATTTTTAATTCCAGCAGCAATAAGTAGCAATGTCAAAATAACCAACTTTCATGATAACCCAGGACTATCCTTTGAGGGAATTGGAAATGTAAAACTGGTAACGGCTGAATGGAGATTAATGATATACTATGACCTAGCACCATTTACTGCCGAGCTGAAGGCTTTCCAGTCAGGAATAACTACCCTACAACAGCTCTATGCGCCTATTAAACATCAACTAACTTGCAACATTTTGACAAACAACTTCAATCAAATAAAAAATGAATTGGTGCAAGAGAACGAGCTATTCTCCAGCAGTAGAGTAAAAAAGGGAGCCTTCAACATTATTGGAAATGTTGCACGATCTTTGTTTGGCGTTCTTGATTCCGAATATGCAAACGAAATGTCAACCACCATCAAGAATGCTAAGGAAGAATCAAACTATTTGTTTCAACTGCTTAAAAATCAAACATTTATTATTGACTCAACCATTAATATCATCAAGCAAGACGAACAAGGTACTCAAAAACAAATAATGGATATAATTGACAAGGTTAATGAAGAAGAGAATGCAATAGCTAAGCAGGTTGACCAAACCAACCAAATGCAATTAATCTCATTTCTAGCTAACCAGTTGACGTTGATAGCAATAAAGTTACAAGGAGTTGAAAGGGAGATTATTGATGTACTAACTGATACCCACCAGGGAAAAATTAGTCCACTTTAATTGTCCCCAGCACAACTGAAGAACGAACTAAGGGTAATAAAGGCTCATCTTCCAACAAGCCGAACACTTCCAATTGAAGACGACAGTTTAATCCAACTATACAAGGGTCAAGGGAGCGGTAACAAAAAATGAAGTCATTTTTGAAGTAATGCTACCTTTAGTCTACCATCAATATTTAGAACTCTTCAACATAATTCCAGTACCGACCATAAGAGACAATAATTTAATATCAATCAACTCAAAGGAATCATTTCTTGCCATAAACCCCCATAGAGACGAATACCTTCCATTCACAACCCATGAGATATCAAACTGCATTACGCCTAAAAGTGATGTGTACATATGCAATAACAAACAGTTCAAACTTAGGAAGAATGAGGGAAGTGATTCCTGCGAAATTAACATTTTTAACAGCCGACAAACAACTGAATGCAAGCTCAAGCGGTTGGCAGGCAACTCCACGTGGACACAACTAAATATCCAAATAACTGGATTTTCGCTACCACCGCAAAACTAGAAATATCAGCAGTTTGCAGTGCTGAACATGCCCAATATACAATAAATGGCACCGGAATAATAGAGATCGAAGCTAGCTGCACACTCAAAGGCACCTTTATCACAATCCAAGGTCATTTTGGTTTATCTAATACACTACATCATATGCTCAACTACGGCCCATAGATCAAATTAGTACACCGCAAGAGATGACTACCCTGTTCAACACATCCAACAACCACATTGAAATTCATCAAAAGCAACTAAACTCACTGAAAAAACAACTAAACGAATCAACCGTTGTTCACATCCCGGCACTCATCAAATCCAGTAGTTTTCACCATCATACAGTCAGTTATTCTGCACTTGTAATCTCCGTACTAGTCATCATCTTAATCATCAACACTTATTTCACCCAGAAAAAGAACAGCAATTCCACATGCAACCAAACCACTCAGCCAATTCCACCACCACGAGCTATCAACATCGATGTTGGAGATTCCTGAGGTTAACCTTATCGCACCCTCAACCATTGGTCAATGCGGGGGATAATGTTGACACTTAGTGCAACGTCTTATTGTATTCTATAAAATGTAATTTAATGTATAAATAATAAATTTTGTTAATCATTGTAATTCAACATATAATTCAATTATTACTAAATATGCTAAACGGCAATTTTATTTTAACACAAAAAGTAGGTCATTTAATTTCCATAATAAATTCATGTCATTGAACTTGTCATTGTTTGTTTAAACACAATAATCAAAATTAAGTCATTTCCTCGTTGACCAATAGTTGATTCAGCATTTTATTTTGTTATTATAAGTTAATGCAAGCAATTTGTTATTAAGTTAACTTAAGCAATTTATTAAATTAATTTAGTATAAAAACCAGAATTACAATAAAGAATGTATCAATCTTCTTAAGGCATTTAAATTGTTTTATTGAATGATCTTCACTACGGTTTTTCAAGTTCAAGTGCTTGAAGGACATCCCGGCAAACAAAATAGTATCAATATAAGTTTATGTGCTTAAATTGAAATCACTATTGCCACAATTATTCACATATGATTCTCATTTGTTTATTAGAGAACTTTCATCAATTGAAGGTGATATAAATATAAATCCTTTAAATAATAAATTATATTTATGTAAAAAATTTATGTAAATGATAAAAAACAACTCTTGAATTACGTTTTCTAGATTTTTGTCGATTCAAGTTTAGAAAAACTTTCTTTTCTGATTCGGCTAGTGTTGTATATATTTATTCTTGATGACATAGTATCAAAAAGTGGTACAATAAATAAGGTAATACATATAAAGTATACATATATATAAATTTTACTTCTTGAAATTGTAAAATTTTTTTAAGGGGTGAGGTGTAATGTATCTCACTATTAGATTTTAGTACAATACCAATAATACTCGACTATGATAGGCATTAGTAGTATTAAGATAAGTCAGGTTAGTTTACACTAACAATGTTTAATTGTAAAATTACAAAACCAGAATTTTTACTTTCCACCTAGAATTGGAATTAAGTTGGAATAGTAACAACAAATTGTAAACTATTGAAAATTGTCAAATTAATATAAAAGAAGGCATAATTCTAAAAAAAGCAACATTACAGAACCTGCCTAAATACCGGCAACTTTTATTTAACTAAAAGGATCTTACACTAGCTCCTTAAGAAATCTTACACAATCATACAACTGCCTTCAACGAGAATTAAGCCAGTGGCGCTTGTTAGCGCCGGCTAAAGTATGGGTAGGACAAATTAACTTGTAAGTCTACCACCCTTAAAACTACCAGTACACGGGTACTCCTTTTCTCTGAGAGATTTTCTGAGAAAAGTTTACTATTTCACTTATTGGCTCATAGCTCGAAAACTAGCATGGGTTTACAAATCGCGCTAACTGTATTCGAAAGTAGACTAGAATACCCAACTTTAAAGGGTTCTCCTATTCTCTGAAAGGCTTTCTGGGAAAAGTTATGTCGCAGCAAGATTTAAAAAAAATCAAAAAGCGTAAAAATTTACTATATCACTTATTGACTCATAACTCAAAAACTAGCTTAAGTTTACAAATCGCGCTGCCTTCAATCGAAATCGACTAAAATACCCAACTTTAGAGGATTCTCCTCTTCTATGAAAGACTTTTTGAGAAAAGTTAAAGCGCAGCAAGATTTTGAAAAATTTATAAAGCGCAAGAACTTACTATTTAACTTATCGACGCATAACTCGAAAACTAGCTTGGATTTACAAATGGCGCTACCCTCAATCGAAAGGGGACCTTCAATATCCAACTTTATAGATACTTTATTCTCTGAAAGACTTTCTGAGTAAAGTTATAGCGCAGCAAGTTTTTGAATAATACAAAAACCGGAAAAATTTACTATTTTACTTATTGACTTATAAATCGAAAACTAGATTAAGTTTACAAATCTCGCTGCCTTCAATCAAAAGACGACAAAAATAATTAACTGTACAGGGCACTCCCATCCTCTGAAAGATTTTCTGAGAAAAGTTCTAGCAAATTAAGATTTTGAAAGATTAAAAAGCGCAAAATTTACTATTTTACTTATTAACTTATAACACGTAAACTAGCTTAAGTTTACAAATCTTGCTGCCTTCAATCAAACGAGGACAAAGATACCTAACTTTTAAAAGTGTTTCTAATCTCTGAACGACTTTCTGAGAAAAGTTATAGCGCAGCTTGGTTTTGAAAAATTTTAAAACCCCAAAAATTTATTATTTCACTTATTGAATCATGACTCGAAAAGTAGCTTAAGTTTACAAATCCCGCTGCCTTCAATCAAAAGACTAAAATACCCAACTTTTAAAGGTACTCCTAATCTCTGAAAGACTTTCTGAGAAACGTTATAGCGCTGCAAGATTTTGACAAATTCAAAAACCGCAAAAATTTACTATTTCACTTATTGACTCACAACTCTAAAACTAGCTTGGGTTTAAAATCGCGCTACCGTAAATAAAAGAGGACTAAAATTCTTAACTTTAGAGTGCACTCCTATCCTCTACAAGTCTTTCTGAGAAAAGTTATGGCGCAGCAAGATTTTAAAAAATTCCAAAAGCGAAAAAATTTACTATATCACTTATTGACTCATAACTCGAAAACTAGCTTGGGTCTACAAATCGCGCTATCTTCAATCGAAAGAGAACTACAATACCCAACTTTAGAGGGTACTCTCCTTCTTTGAAAGACTTTCTGAGAAAAGTTATAGCGCAGCAAGTTTTTAAAAAATTCAAAAAGCGCAAAAAATTACTATTTCACTTTTTGACTCACAACTCGAAAACTAGCTTGGGTTTAAAATCGCGCTACCGTAAATAAAAGAGGACTAAAATTCTTAACTTTAGAGTGCACTCCTATCCTCTGCAAGTCTTTCTGAGAAAAATTATGGCGCAGCAAGATTTTAAAAAATTCCAAAAGCGAAAAAATTTACTATATCACTTATTGACTCATAACTCGAAAACTAGCTTGGGTTTACAAAACGCGCTACCTTCAATCAAAAATACGCAACTTTAAATGGAATTCCTACCCTCTGAAAGACTTTCTGAGAAAAGTTATAAAGCACCAAGTTTTTAAAAAATTCAAAGGGCGCAAAAATTTATTTTACTTATTGACTTATAACTCGAAAACTACCTTAAGTTTACAAATCTCGCTGCCTTCAATCAAAAGAGGACTAAAATAATTAACTTTACAGGGTACTCCTATCCTCTGAAAGACTTACTAAGAAAAGTTATAGCACATTACGATTTTGAAATATTCAAAAAGCGCAAAAATTTACTATTTTACTTATTGACTTATAAATCGAAAACTAGCTTAAGTTTACAAATCTTGCTGCCTTCAATCAAAAAAGGACTAAAATTTCTAACTTTAAAGGTGCTTATAATCTCTGAACGACTTTCTGAGAAAAGTTATAGCGCAGCAAGATTTTGAAAAATTCAAAAAGCGCAAAATTTATTATTTTACTTATTGACTCATGACTCTAAAACTAGCTTAAGTTTACAAATCCCGCTGCCTTCAACCAAACGAGGACTAAAATACCCAACTTTTAAAGGTACTCCTAATCTCTGAAAGACTCTGAGAAAAGTTATGGCGCAGTAATATTTTGAAAAATTCAGAAGCGCAAAAATTTACTATTTCACTTCTTGACTCATACCTCGAAAACTAGTTTGGGTTTACAAAGAGCGCTACCTTCAATCAAAAGAGGACTAAAATACCTAACTCTAAAAGGTATTCTTAATCTCTGAAAGAGTTTCTTAGGAAAGTTATGTCGCAGTGAGATTTTTAAAAATTCAGAAGCGCAAAAATTTACTATTTCACTTATTGACTCATAACCCGAAAACTAGCTTGGGTGTAGAACAATCGCTACCTTCAATCGTAAAAAGACTGAAATACCCAACTTTAAAGGGTACTCCTATTCTCTGAAAGACTTTCTGAGAAAAAGTATAGTGCAGTATGATTTTGTAAAATTCCAAAAGCGCAAAATTTGCTATTTCACTTATTTACTCATAACTCGAAAACTAAACTAGTTTTACAAATCGCGCTACCTTCAATCGAAAGACGACTTAAATACCCAACTAGGGGGAGTACTTCTATTCTCTGAAAGACTTTCTGAGAAAAGTTATAGCGCAGCAAGGTTTTGAAAAATGCAAAAGCGCAAAAATTTACTATTTCACTTATTAACTCATAACTCGAAAATAGCTTGGGTTTACAAATCGCACCACCTTCAATCAAAAGAGGACTAAAATACCCAGCTATAGAGGGTTCCTCTATTCTCTGGAGAAATTTCTGAGAAAAGTTGTAGCGCAGCAAGATTTTGAAAAATTCAGAAGAGCAAAAATTTACTATTTCACTTATTGACTCATACGTCGAAAACTAGCTTATGTTTACAAATCGAAAAAAGACTGAATTACCCAACTTTGGAGAGTGGTCCTAGTCTCCGAAAAAACTTTCTGAGAAAAGTTGTAGCGCAGTGAGATTTTGAAAAATTCAAAAAGTGCAAATATTTACTATTTCACTTATTGACTCATAACTCGCAAACTAGTCTGAGTTCACAACTTGCGTTACCTGCAATCGAGCGAGGATCAAATTACCCAACTTAAGAGAGTACTGCTATTCTGTGAAAAACTTTGTGAGAAAAGTAATAGCGCAGCAGGATTTTGAAAAATTCAAAAAGCGCAAAAATTTACTATTTCACTTATTGACTCATAACTCTAAAACTAGATCGGGAGTAGAACTATTGCTACCTTCAATCGAAAATGACTGAAATACCCAACATTAGAGAGTAGTGTTTTTCTCTGAAAAACTCTCTGAGAAAAGTTAAAGCGCAGCAAGGTTTTAAAAAATTCTAAAGCGCAAAAATATACTGTTTCACTTATTGACTCATAGCTCGAAATATAGAACTGGTGCTACATTCAATCAAAAGAGGACTAAATTTTCCATTTTTTGAGGGTACTGCTATTCTCTGAAAGACTTTCTGAGAAAAGTTATAGTGCAGCAAGGTTTTGAAAAATGCAAAAGCGCAAAAATTTACTATTTCACTTACTAACTCATACGTCGAAAACTAGCTTATGTTTACAAATCGAAAAAAGACTGAATTTCCCAACTTTGGAGGGTGCTCCTTATCTCCGAAATACTTTCTGAGAAAAGTTGTAGCACAGTGAGATATTGAAAAATTCAATAGCGCAAAAATTTACTATTTCACTTACTGACTCATAACCCGAAAACTAGCTTGGCTTCACAAATCGCACCACCCTCAATCAAAAGAGGACTAAAATACCCCACTATAGAGGGTTCCTCTATTCTCTGGAGAAATTTCTAAGAAAAGTTGTAGCCCAGCAAGGTTTTGAAATATTCAGAAGAGCGAAAATTTACTATTTCACTTATTGACTCATACGTCGAAAACTAGCTTATGTTTACAAATCGAAAAAGGACTGAATTACCCAACTTTGGAGGGTGCTCCTAATCACCGAAATACTTTCTGAGAAAAGTTGTAGCGCAGTGAGATTTTGAAAAATTCAGAAGCGCAAAAATTTACTATTTCACTTATTGACTCATAACCCGAAAACTAGCTTGGGTGTAGAACAATCGCTACCTTCAATCGTAAAAAGACTGAAATACCCAACTTTAAAGGGTACTCCTATTCTCTGAAAGACTTTCTGAGAAAAGTTATAGTGCAGCAAGATTTTGAAAAATTCAAAAAGCGCAAAAATTTACTATTTCACTTATTGACTCACAACTCGAATACTAGCTTGGGTTTACAAATAGCGCTACCTTTAATCAAAAGAGGACTGAAATGCATAACTTTTGAGTGCACTCCTATCCTCTGAAAGTCGTTCTGAAAAAAGTTATAGCACAGTAAGTTTTTAAAAAATTCAAAAAACGCAAAAAATTTACTATTTTACTTATTGACTTATAACTCGAAAAGTAGCTTAAGTTTACAAATCCCGCTACCTTTAATCAAAAGAGGACTCAAATACCCAACTTTGAAAGGTACTTCTTATCTCTGCAAGTCTTTCTGAGAAAAGTTATGGCGCAGCAAGATTTTAAAAAATTCAAAAAGCGAAAAAATTTACTATATCACTTATTGACTCATAACTCGAAAACCAGCTAGGGTTTACAAATCGCGTTATCTTCAATCGAAAGAGAACTAAAATACCCAACTTCAGAGGGTACTCCCCTTTTTTGAAAGACTTTCTGAGAAAAGTTATAGCGCAGCAAGTTTTTAAAAAATTCAAAAAGCGCAAAAAATTACTATTTCACTTATTGACTCATATCTCGAAAACTAGCTTGGGTTTACAAAACGCGCTACCTTCAATCAAAAGAGGACTTAAATACGCAACTTTAAATGGAATTTCTATTGACTGAAAGAGTTTCTGAGAAAAGTTATAAAGCACCAAGTTATTTTAAAAATTCAAAAAGCGCAAAAAATTTACCATTTTACTTATTGACTTATAAATCGAAAACTAGCTTAAGTTTACAAATCTTGCTGCCTTCAATCAAAAGAGGACTAAACTATCTAACTTTAAAGGTGTTTATAATCTCTGAACGACTTTCTGAGAAAAGTTATAGCGCAGCAAGATTTTGAAAAATTTTAAAAGCGCAAAATTTATTATTTCACTTATTGACTCATACGCCGAAAACTAGCTTATGTTTACAAATCGAAGAAAGACTGAAATACCCAACTTTAGAGAGTAGTGTTTTGCTCTGAAAAACTCTCTGAGAAAAGTTAAAGCGCAGCAAGGTTTTAAAAAATTCTAAAGCTCGAAATATGCTTGCGTGTAGAACTGGTGCTACATTCAATCGCAATAGGACTAAATTTCCCATTTTTTGAGGGTACTGCTATTCTCTGAAAGACTTTCTGAGAAAAGTTATAGCGCAGCAAGATTTTGCAAAATTCAAAAAGGGCAAAAATTTACTATTTCACTTATTGACTCATAACTCGAAAACTAGCTTATGTTTACAAATCGAAAAAAGACTGAATTACCCAACTTTGGAGGGTGCTCGTAGTCTCCGAAAAACTTTCTGAGAAAAGTTGTAGCGCAGTGAGATTTTGAAAAATTCAAAAAGTGCAAAAATTTACTATTTCACTTATTGACTTCAGTCGAAAAAAGACTGAAATACCCAACATTAGAGAGTAGTGTTTTTCTCTGAAAAACTCTCTGAGAAAACTTAAAGCGCAGCAAGGTTTTAAAAAATGCTAAAGCGCAAAAATATACTGTTTCACTTATTGACTCATAACTCTAAAACTAGCTCGGGTGTAGAACTATCGCTACCTTCAATCGAAAAAAGACTGAAATACCCAACTTTAGAGAGTAGTGTTTTTCCTTGAAAAACTTTCCGAGAAAAGTTATAGTGCAGCAAGGTTTTAAAAAATTCAAAAAGCGCAAAAATTTACTATTTCACTTATTAACTCAAAAACTACCTTGGGAAAGGGGACTAAAATACGCGATTTTAGAAATAAGTCTCCTTCTCTTAAAGAATTTCCGAGAAAAGTTATAGTGCAGCAAAATTTTAAAAAATTCCAAAAGCGCAAAAATTTACTATTTCACTTATTGACGCATAACTCAAAAACTACCTCGAGATAGAGGACTGAAATACGCAATTTTAGAAATAGTTCTCCTTCTCTTAAAGACTTTCCGAGAAAAGTTATAGTGCAGCAAGATTTTGAAAAGTTCAAAAAGCGCAAAAATTTACTATTTCACTTATTGACGCATAACTTAAAAACTACCTTGGGAAAGAGGACTAAAATACGCAATTTTAGAAATAACTCTCCTTCTCTTAAAGACTTTTCTAGAAAAGTTATAGTGCAGCAAAGTTTTAAAAAATTCAAAAAGCGCAAAAATTTACTATATACTTATTGGCTCATAACTCAAAAACTAGCTTGGTTGTAAAATTTGTGCTACCTTCAACCTAAAGAGGAATAAAATACGCAACTGAAAAAGGTGCTCGCTTCCTTTGAAAGACTTTCTGAGAAAAGTTATAAAGCAGCCAGATTTTAAAAAATACAAAATGCAAAATTTTACTATTTCGCTTATTGACTCATTACTCAAAAACTACCTTGGGAAAGAGGACTAAAATACGCAATTTTAGAAATAATTCTCCTTCTCTTAAAGACTTTCCGAGAAAAGTTATAGTGCAGCAAGGTTTTGAAAAATTCAGAAGCGCAAAAATTCAATATTTCACTTATTGACTCATCTCTTGCAAACTAGCTTAAATTTACAAATCGAAAAAAGACTGAAATACCCAACTTTAGAGGGTACTCCTAGTCTTCGAAAAACTTTCTGAGAAAAGTTGTAGCTCAGTAAGATTTTGCAAAATTCAAAAACCGCAAAAATTTACTATTTCACTTATTGACTTATTTCACTCGAAAACTATCTTGTGTGTAGAACTATCTCTACCTTCAATCGAAAAAAGAATGAAATACCCAACTTTAGAGGGTACTGGTACTCTCTGGAAAACTCTCTGAGATAAGTTATAGCGCAGCAAGATTTTGAAAAATTAAAAACCGAAAAAATTTACTATTTCACTTATTGACTCATAACTCGAAAACTAGCTTGGGCATACAAATCTCACTACATTCAATTAAAAGATGACTAAAATACCCAACTATAGAGGGTTCTTCTATTCTCTGAAAGTCTCTTTGAGAACAGTTATAGCGCAAATTCTCAAAAATATCTGTAAGTAGAAGTACGTCTGTTTTTAAATATAGCTCCATATAATCTCGTAGAGTTTTGCAATTAAATGTATGCCAGATCTTTATTGCATGCTCATAGTCTTCAGTCGAGCATTCCTTATTATTAAGTTTATTGAAGAAGTCTTCCCTTGATGGAAGCTGACCATCATTCAATTTTTCAAACGAATCAAGATAGTCGTAAGGGAAAACACCCTTCCTTCTTACAAGATCAAACTCTGTTTTTGTTTTAAATTGGGATTTAATTGTATAGAAATCGTTATCAGTAAGATTATTGGCTAACGATTCTAAACTGTCGGGCATAAAACGTATTGTGTCTAAAAATCTAAGTTCAAGATTGACATTATCAGTCATTTTTGTAACTCTGGCTAGAGAAATATAAAGTTCTTTGTTTAGCGGAAGGACTTTTATTTTGTCAGATTTTTTACCCAATTCTTTCACAAAAAGATGTGAGTCATAAGATGAATAATTATGGAAATAAATTGGAATGAATTTTGGAATTTGGAATTTTAAGTTACAAATATTGTGAGCTGCGCCTCTAAATTTACCAGTTATATGGCAATGATCTCTTACGCGATCACTACCTAGAAAATTTCCACATATGTGACAATTGACTGCGTTGTAAAAATTATATACCTCTAAAGAGGATAAACTATTCATTTGTGTCTTATTTATTAAATACTCATTATAGATATCCTCACAATCTTCAATTATACATTGAACAAATTTTTCAGCTGCATCTTTACCCGTATAAATTCTAAATTTATCTAACTTATCATTACTTATACATTTAACATAATAACTAAAAGCACAGGGAATGTGCTTCTTAATAAATTTACTTTTATGACTTACATTTAATTGAACGTTCTCAAGGATACATTCAAAAGCTGCATATACAGCAAATGGCACATCCATCTGCCGCTGATGGTCCTTAAATTTTAAAATCGAATTTTCAGCAGATGGCAACTCTGCAACAATTTTTCCACATTCCGCTTTATGATGTTCCATACTTCTTTCGCTGTGTGTGTATTGCAGACAGGTGTTGCAAAACAAAAGTTTACCGCAGTGCAGCGTTGTCTGAGCTTTCAAAAGTCTGTAAAAGAAATAAATTTATACATATTATAAATTTATATAGATATATATATATATATATATATATATATATATATATATATATATATATATATTACTAATATTTGAATTTTTGTTTATAGGTTTTTTATCAGTATTAATTTACTTACTTTGATATATTTTTTATAAAGATCTAATGATGGCCCTCATCATTTTCTAAAAGCAATAAGTTGACATGCTTAGATTTCTCCATTTTTGTAATGTAGAATGGTCCAACTATTTCATCAGTCTCATTGTCGTACCCAAACACATTCACACTAATATCAACATTCCTGTCCTCAAATACATTAATATTTTTTAAAGCTAAAGGAAAGCTTAAATTTGAAAAATCCATCGAAATTCCATTTTGTAAATAAATAATGTCAGCACTAATGTCTTCTATATTATATGAGCTACAACGTTGCTTATTTATAATTTTTGAGGTATCTAATGCTGCAATTAAAGCCCATTTAAAACAATAATTATCAGTGTTTTCAATGTTGATACAGGCATGCTTTCGATAAAGTTTATACGGTGAGCTAATCCAATGGGACCCTCTTACTAATGAAGATTTATTTATGTTAATTTCAACACGAACAATTCTAATTAAAGTCCAACCAGAATCTCTCTCTTGGAACTCCGACATTTTATCATGAATTTCTTGCAATTGTTTTAAAATCATCTCATCAACATTATCTCCAAAGCATAGCAGATCCATTTTCGCTCTATGTGAAATAGTACACAATTCCATTTCTTCGCCAACAATTTTTATATACTCTCCAATAAGAGTGAGACAAAATTTTATAATTTGGTGTTTAATTAAACTACTTTCAAGTCTTTCCTTGAAAATACATTTATTTTCAGCAACAAAATCTTCAAATAAAATATTATCTTTTTTGTTTGGAACTCCGTACGTCACAATATTATTCTTAAAAGCACAATTTATTTGATAATATTCCGGTTCATTCTCTTTAGTAGAAGCTTCTGTCTGTTGTTCATTCAAAAAAGGATTTATTTGACCACCGGAAGGATTGGAAATATCATCATGTGGAGTTATTTGACTTATATCCATATCACTATATTCATAATTATCCTCTTGTTGTTGTCTAGGATTCCCCATCGTCAAGGCAACTTGATTATTATAAACTGTAGGGTAATAGTTTGGAATATTATATTGCTGCCCCTGCATTGGTACCGTATATTGTAAGGGATAATGTGCGAATTGCATGGGTACTGAGAACTGATTGGTCGAAACCGTGGGATAATATGAAGTAGCTGGAAGTTCTTGAATGGGCACTGGATATTGATGTTGTAGATTGTTCCAAGTCACAGAATTGTAGGAAGGTATTTGAGGTTGTATAAAATATTGCGCCGGCATTTGCTCCTGCTGTGGTTGGGCATGACTTTTGCAATGATCCAAATAGGACTTCTTATACTTGTATTCCTTATTACAGACATAACAGCGGAAAACGGACGAATTCATTTTTGTTTAATTGTATAGGTATTTGAAATAAGGCGACGTATATTATTTTTTTTTTAATCAAAGGACACAAATTATTTATTTTTGTTTAATTATTTGTTTTAGCACAAAAAAAAATAGTCACTTTACTTTTTTAGAAAACAACTAAAAACCGTTTTAAATAATTCTATAAGTATGTATATTCTGACACAACAAAATATATCTGTAAATTTATTTTAAACTTGTAGCAAACGCAGTGGATTTATTTTTAACCAACTAGAAAGGAATTACTTGATACTTGATACTTTTAGATACAGAATTGTACTGGCTTAGAAAAGTTGATGATTTATATATAAATACTGTTAGTATGGTGTGGTACATATCATTTCAATAAAGTAGTGTCCAGAGGCAAAGCGACAATTTGTAGCAAACAAAATGTCTATGTAGCAAAAAAATGTAGCAAAAGAAATATCTATGCAGCAAAAGATATGCTTACGTTGCAAAAAAAAAAATAAAAAATTTAGCAAAAGAAATATCTATGTAGCAAAAGATATGCTTACGTTGCAAAAACAAAAAAAATGTATATGAACAAATTCTTTGTATGTATATCAGATTAACTGAAAAAAATATATATTTAGAGCAAGCATTAGCATGCTTAAGCATGCATACTTTACAAAATATTAGTCGCCAAAAAAATTCGTTGACTTTATGGGTAATTATATTTTAAAATTTCAATTGTCGAAATTCTTTTAATTGTTTTGTCGGTGAGCCTTGATGGACACTTCTTTGTATGTACTTATGTATAACTAATTTACTGAAAAAAAAATTTAGAGCAAGCATAAGCTTGCTTTAGCATGCATACATTATCAAATGTCACAAAAAAAATCGTACTATGCTTAGAATTTTGTAGTAAAAGAAATGTCTACGTTGCAAAAAATTTTGTAGTAAAAGAAATGTCTACGTTGCAAAAATTTTGAAGTCAAAGATATTACTATGTCGTGTACGACTTTGTGGTAAATGAAATGACTACGATGCAAAAATTTTGTAGCAAAAGACCTTTTCAAAAAATCAAATTCTTAAATTCTAATATTATCATATTCATTTAAAAAATGAGTTTCGCGAAGAAAACACCGTTGTACAGGAGACTGACGCGCCACTATCGGAAAGGATATGAGAAGGCCTTCTTAAAAAAACAGATGGAAGAACTTTTAGAAGGTGATGAGGAGCTATTTCTCAAAGTAAATACTCAAGAAGTAATAGTGTCACCAATTACAACACCAGCAACCATTGAAATACTTGAGTTGCAAATACTTCCATCCATCGATGTACCAATGTTTCTAGCATTGTATGAAAATTCGGACGATGCAATTTTGGATGAAGCAGCTGAAGCCGTTGAGACTGCTTCTAACCTCTTCTAAAAAATTTTTAATGACATAGATTTATTTAATAAAAATAAATGCATATAAAAATTAAAACAAATGTTTTTTATTTCACATAACTAAATATTTCACAGCTACACACAACGGGGCATTTAAACGCTCAAGCGAATATTTGACACAAAATAAAAAAAAATCCCACTGATCAAAAAATTAATACAAACAAAGAGCAAACACTTATTTGTATGTACATGCATACATCAAATAAATTTGCAGATAGGTATATATATGTACACATATCAAATTTTACACCAATGCGATTGCGTACTCAAATATTTATTAGAACTTACATATCCACATACTGAAACTATACAAACAGTCCACCAAGTGACCGACCGACGTTAGAAAAGACGCTCAGTCAAAAAGACGGGCATGCTTAAATAAATAAAAGAAAACATTTTAAAAAGAACCCCACACATAAAATGTAAACAAACACACTTTAACACAGAAAAAAATATAAGCTGGACAAAATAAGAAAATCTCATCGTCCAGTATTATAAATAAAAAACACACACACTACATACATCCCAACCGCCGCTAAATACAACAGCACAAACAAACTAGACTTTAACACAGATGAAATATATGCTGAACTTTAATAAAGTAAACAAATGCCAAAAAATAGTCGGTCGTCAACAAATCGTCACACAGACTGACGGACATACATACATTCCAACCGGCACTTTAAACAAGAGCACAAACAAACTAGACTTTAACACAGATGAAATATATGCTGGACTTTAATAAAGTAAACAAATGTCATAAAAATTGTCGATCATAAAATAAGCTCATGAGCATTGAGTACCAATCAATACGTACACAGCAAACGTTGGTCCTAAATAAACACACCAGCTAAAATAAAAAATAAAAAATCTCACTGGCGCATAAAGAAAAGAAAACACACAAAAATTAGGGGTAATCATATTTAGATAGAAATTGTCCTCCAACAAAACAATCCGAGAATTGCACATACATATGTTGACATGAGAAACGATTTATTTATAAATATATATTTCTAAATATAACTACTAATTTCGTGAAAGCGTGAGAAAATCACACACAAACATCAAAGCTCGCCGACAAAACAATTAAAACAATTTCGACAATTGAAATTTTCAAATTTAATTACCCATAAAGTCAACGGACAGACATCAATACACACGGACAGACATACAAAATCATCTTGCACACTACAACACCCCTTCAACCCACAGAAAACTTAAATTCCTACGGACACAAATTCTCACAACCAGAAATTCTCACGGACAGACAGAAATTCTAGCAGACAGACAGAAATTCTTACGGACAGACAGAAATTCTTACGGACAGACAGACATACAAAATCATCTTGCATACTACAACACCCCTTCGACCCACGGAAAACTTAAATTCCTACGAACACCAATTCTCATAACCCGAAATTCTCACGAACAGACAGAAATTCTTACGGACAGACGGAAATTCTCACGGACAGACAGAAATTCTTACGGACAGACAGACATTCTCACGCCCACACAAAAACAAAAAAAAAACATCAAAGCAGTGAACCCCCCTATTAAACCGTGGGAAAATCACACACACACACATCAAAGATCGCCGACAAAACAATTAACACCCAATTAGCAATTAAAATTTTAAATTTTAATTACCGAAATTTGACAATTTTAATGGTTGCAGGACATACAATCCTATACTACTTACATGCAAATCATTGGTGCTAATGCCAAATTATCAGTAGACCTTAAACCATATTTTGAAATGTTTCAAACCTCTTATTTTATACAAAAACTTTTAAAAACTCATAAGAATTACAAAAATTATAATAGTTAAGCATAATAATTATTAAAAAATTTCAACAAACAAATTATATTATTCGATATGAATCTATTTTATTTTCTTTATAACCTTTATACAATTAGACGCCCTTTGGGTGACAATAAAAGTATTTAATAATGCAAAACGGAAAATAAAATCTTAAACAAGTATTTTTTTAAATTTATTAATCGAGATTGCCTCGACATCTTCTTTCAAAGATTTTCAAAAACTTTTGTTTGTTGAGGATTTTTTAGCTAGTCTATATATAGATGCATATTATTGGTGCTAATGCCAAATCATCAGTAGACCTTAAACCATAATTTGAAATGTTTCAAACCTCTTATTTTTACAAAAACTTTTAAAAACTCAATAAGAATTGCAAAAATTAAAATAGTATAAGCATAGTAGACTTTGAAACTTATTAAAAAATCCCAAGAAAAAAAATTATATTATTCGATATGAATCTATTTTATTTTCTTTATAACCTTTATACAATTAGACGCCCTTTGGGTGACAATAAAAGAATTTAATAAGGCAAAACGGAATATAAAATCTTAATTAAGTATTTTTTTAAATTTAGTAATCGAAGATTGCCTTGATATCTTCTTTCAAAGATTTTCAAAAGCTTTTGTTTGTTGAGGTTTTTTTTAGCTATTCTATGTACATGCATTTCATTGGTGCTAATGCACTATATTTTGAAATGTTTCAAACCTCTTATTTTATACAACAACTTTTAAAAACTCAATAAGAATTACAAAAGTTAAAATAGTATAAGCATAGTAGACTTTGAAACTTATTAAAAAATCCCAAGAAAAAAAATTATATTATTCGATATGAATCTATTTTATTTTCTTTATAACCCTTATACAATTAGACGCCCTTTGGGTGACAATAAAAGTATTTAATAAGGCAAAACGGAAAATTAAATCTTAATTAAGTATTTTTTTAAATTTATTAATCGAGATTGCCTCGACATCTTCTTTCAAAGATTTTTAAAAGCTTTTGTTTGTTGAGGGTTTTTTAGCTAGTCTATATACATGCATTTCATTGGTGCTAATGCCAAATCCTCAGTTGACCTTAAACCATATTTTGAAATGTTTCGAACCTCCTATTTGATACAAAAAGTTTTAAAAAACTCAATAAGAATTACAAAAATTACAATAGTATAAGCATAGTAGGCTTTGAAACTTATTCAAAAATCCCAACAAATAAATTATATTATTCGATATGAATCTATTTTATTTTCTTTATAACCTTTATACAATTAGACGCCCTTTGGGTGACAATAAAAGTATTTAATAAGGCAAAACGGAAAATAAAATCTTAATTAAGTATTTTTTTAAAATTATTAATCGAGATTGCCTCGACATCTTCTTTCAAAGATTTTTAAAAACTTTTGTTTGTTGAGGGTTTTTTAGCTAGTCTATATACATACATGCATTTCATTGGTGCTAATGCCAAATCCTCAGTTGACCTTAAACCATATTTTGAAATGTTTCAAACCTCTTATTTTATACAAAAAGTTTTAAAAAACTCAATAAGAATTACTAAAATTACAATAGTATAAGCATAGTAGGTTTTGAAACTTATTCAAAAATCCCAACAAACAAATTATATTATTCGATATGAATCTATTTTATTTTCTTTATAACTTTTATACAATTAGACGCCCTTTGGGTGACAATAAAAGTATTTAATAAGGCAAAACGGAAAATAAAATCTTAATTAAGTATTTTTTTAAATTTATTAATCGAGATTGCCTCGACATCTTCTTTCAGAGATTTTCAAAAACTTTTGTTTGTTGAGGGTTTTTTTAGATAGTCTATATACATGCATTTCATTGGTGCTAATGCCAAATCATCAGTAGACCTTAAACTATATTTTGAAATGTTTCAAACCTCTTATTTTTACAAAAACTTTTAAAAACTCAATAAAAATTACAAAAGCATAGTAGGCTTTGAAACTTATTCAAACATCCCAAGAAAAAAAATTATATTATTCGATATGAATCTATTTTATTTTCTTTATAACCTTTATACAATTAGACGCCCTTTGGGTGACAATAAAAGTATTTAATAAGGCAAAACGGAAAATAAAATTTTAATTAAGTATTTTTTTTAAATTTATTAATCGAGATTGCCTCGACATCTTCTTTCAAAGATTTTTAAAAACTTTTGTTTGTTGAGGGTTTTTTAGCTAGTCTATATACATGCATTTCGTTGGTGCTAATGCCAAATCCTTAGCTGACCTTAAACCATATTTTGAAATGTTTCAAACCTCTTATTTTATACAAAGAGTTTTAAAAAACTCAATAAGAATTACAAAAATTACAATAGTATAAGCATAGTAGGCTTTGAAACTTATTCAAAAATCCCAACAAACAAATTATATTATTCGATATGAATCTATTTTATTTTCTTTATAACCTTTATACAATTAGACGCCCTTTGGGTGACAATAAAAGTATTTAATAAGGCAAAACGGAAAATAAAATCTTAATTAAGTATTTTTTTAAATTTATTAATCGAGATTGCCTCGACATCTTCTTTCAAAGATTTTTAAAAACTTTTGTTTGTTGAGGGTTTTTTAGCTAGTCTATATACATACATGCATTTCATTGGTGCTAATGCCAAATCCTCAGTTGACCTTAAACCATATTTTGAAATGTTTCAAACCTCTTATTTTATACAAAAAGTTTTAAAAAACTCAATAAGAATTACTAAAATTACAATAGTATAAGCATAGTAGGCTTTGAAACTTATTCAAAAATCCCAACAAACAAATTATATTATTCGATATGAATCTATTTTATTTTCTTTATAACTTTTATACAATTAGACGCCATTTGGGTGACAATAAAAGTATTTAATAAGGCAAAACGGAAAATAAAATCTTAATTAAGTATTTTTTTAAATTTATTAATCGAGATTGCCTCGACATCTTCTTTCATAGATTTTCAAAAACTTTTGTTTGTTGAGGGTTTTTTTAGATAGTCTATATACATGCATTTCATTGGTGCTAATGCCAAATCATCAGTAGACCTTAAACTATATTTTGAAATGTTTCAAACCTCTTATTTTTACAAAAACTTTTAAAAAATCAATAAAAATTACAAAAGCATAGTAGGCTTTGAAACTTATTCAAACATCCCAAGAAAAAAAATTATATTATTCGATATGAATCTATTTTATTTTCTTTATAACCTTTATATAATTAGACGCCCTTTGGGTGACAATAAAAGTATTTAATAAGGCAAAACGGAAAATAAAATTTTAATTAAGTATTTTTTTTTAAATTTATTAATCGAGATTGCCTCGACATCTTCTTTCAAAGATTTTTAAAAACTTTTGTTTGTTGAGGGTTTTTTAGCTAGTCTATATACATGCATTTCGTTGGTGCTAATGCCAAATCCTTAGCTGACCTTAAACCATATTTTGAAATGTTTCAAACCTCTTATTTTATACAAAGAGTTTTAAAAAACTCAATAAGAATTACAAAAATTACAATAGTATAAGCATAGTAGGCTTTGAAACTTATTCAAAAATCCCAACAAACAAATTATATTATTCGATATGAATCTATTTTATTTTCTTTATAACCTTTATACAATTAGACGCCCTTTGCGTGACAATAAAAGTATTTAATAAGGCAAAACGGAAAATAAAATCTTAATTAAGTATTTTTTTAAATTTATTAATCGAGATTGCCTCGACATCTTCTTTCAAAGATTTTCAAAATCTTTTGTTTGTTGAGGGTTTTTTAGATAGTCTATATACATGCATTTCATTGGTGCTAATGCCAAATCATCAGTAGACCTTAAACCATATTTTGAAATGTTTCAAACCTCTTATTTTATACAAAAATTAAACAAAAATTACAAAAATTAAAATAGTACAAGCATAGTAGGCTTTGAAACTTATTCAAAAATCCCAACAAACAAATTATATTATTCGATATGAATCTATTTTATTTTCTTTATAACCTTTATACAATTAGACGCCCTTTGGGTGACAATAAAAGTATTTAATAAGGCAAAACGGAAAATAAAATCTTAATTAAGTATTTTTTTAAATTTAGTAATCGAGATTGCCTCGACATCTTCTTTCAAAGATTTTCAAAAACTTTTGTTTGTTGAGGGTTTTTTTAGCTAGTCTATATAAATGCATTTCATTGGTGCTAATGCCAAATCATCAGTAGACCTTAAACCATATTTTGAAATGTTTCAAACCTCTTATTTTACACAAAAATTAAACAAAAATTACAAAAATTAAAATAGTATAAGCATAGTAGGCTTTGAAACTTATTCAAAAATCCCAACAAACAAATTATATTATTCGATATGAATCTATTTTATTTTCTTTATAACCTTTATACAATTAGACGCCCTTTGGGTGACAATAAAAGTATTTAATAAGGCAAAACGGAAAATAAAATCTTAATTAAGTATTTTTTTAAATTTAGTAATCGAGAATGCCTCGACATCTTCTTTCAAAGATTTTCAAAAACTTTTGTTTGTTTAGGGTTTTTTAGATAGTCTATATACATGCATGCAAATCATTGGTGCTAATGCCAAATCATCAGTAGACCTTAAACCATATTTTGAAATGTTTCAAACCTCTTATTTTTACAAAAACTTTTAAAAACTCAATAAGAATTACAAAAATTACAATAGTATAAGAATAGTAGGCTTTGAAACTTATTCAAACATCCCAAGAAAAAAAATTATATTATTCGATATGAATCTATTTTATTTTCTTTATAACCTTTATACAATTAGACGCCCTTTGGGTGACAATAAAAGTATTTAATAAGGCAAAACGGAAAAGAAAATCTTAATTAAGTATTTTTTTAAATTTAGTAATCGAGATTGCCTCGACATCTTCTTTCAAAGATTTTCAAAAACTTTTGTTTGTTGAGGGTTTTTTTAGATAGTCTACATACATGCATTTCATTGGTGCTAATGCCAAATCATCAGTAGACCTTAAACCATATTTTGAAATGTTTCAAACCTCTTATTTTTACAAAAACTTTTAAAAACTCAATAAGAATTACAAATATTACAATAGTATTCGCATAGTAGGCTTTGAAACTTATTCAAACATCCCAAGAAAAAAATTATATTATTCGATATGAATCTATTTTATTTTCTTTATAACCTTTATACAATTAGACGCCCTTTGGGTGACAATAAAAGTATTTAATAAGGCAAAACGGAAAATAAAATCTTAATTAAGTATTCTTTTTAAATTTAGTAATCGAGATTGCCTCGACATCTTCTTTCAAAGATTTTCAAAAAATTTTGTTTGTCGAGGGTTTTTTGAGATAATCTATATACATGCATATCATTGGTGCTAATGCCAAATCATCAGTAGACCTTAAACCATATTTTGAAATATTTCAAACCACTTATTTTATACAAAAACCTTTAAAAACTCATTAAGAATTACAAAAATTAAAATAGTATAAGCATAGTAGGCTTTGAAACTTATTAAAAAATCCCAAGAAAAAAAATTATATTATTCGATATGAATCTATTTTATTTTCTTTATAACCTTTATACACTTAGATGCCCTTTGGGTGACAATAAAAGGATTTAATAAGGCAAAACGGAAAATAAAATCTTAATTAAGTATTTTTTTAAATTTGTTAATCGAGATTGCATCGACATTTTCTTTCAAAGATTTTCAAAAACTTTTGTTTGTTTAGGGTTTTTTAGCTAGTCTATATACATACATGCAAATCATTGGTGCTAATGCCAAATCATCAGTAGACCTTAAACCATATTTTGAAATGTTTCAAACCTCTTATTTTATACAAAAACGTTTAAAAACTCATAAGAATTACAAAAATTACAATAGTATAAGCATAGTAGGCTTTGAAACTTATTAAAAAATTTCAACAAACAAATTATATTATTCGATATGAATCTATTTTATTTTCTTTATAACCTTTATACAATTAGACGCCCTTTGGGTGACAATAAAAGTATTTAATAAGACAAAACGGAAAATAAAATCTAAATTAAGTATTTTTTTAATTTAGTAATCGAGATTGCCTCGACATCTTCTTTCAAAGATTTTCAAAAACTTTTGTTTGTTGAGGGTTTTTTTTAGCTATCATCAGTAGACCTTAAACTATATTTTGAAAAGTTTCAAACCTCTTATTTTATACAAAAACTTTTAAAAACTCAATAAGAATTACAAAAATTAAAATAGTATAAGCATAGTAGGCTTTGAAACTTATTAAAAAATCTCAACAAACAAATTATATTATTCGATATGAATCTATTTTATTTGCTTTATAACCTTTATACAATGAGACGCCCTTTGGATGACAATAAAAGTATTTAATAAGGCAAAACGGAAAATAAAATCTTAATTAAGTATTTTTTTAAATTTAGTAATCGAGATTGCCTCGACATCTTCTTTCAAAGATTTTCAAAAACTTTTGTTTGTTAAGGGTTTTTTAGCTAGTCTATATACATGCATTTCTTTGGTGCTAATGCCAAATCATCAGTAGACTTTAAACTATATTTTGAAATGTTTCAAACCTCTTATTTTTACAAAAACTTTTAAAAACTCAATAAGAATTACAAAAATTACAATACTATAAGCATAGTAGGCTTTGAAACTTATTCAAACATCCCAAGAAAAAAAATTATATTATTCGATATGAATCTATTTTATTTTCTTTATAACCTTTATACAATTAGATCCCCTTTGGGTGACAATAAAAGTATTTAATAAGGCAAAACGGAAAATAAAATCTTAATTAAGTATTTTTTTTAATTTAGTAATCGAGATTGCCTCGACATCTTCTTTCAAAGATTTTTAAAAACTTTTGTTTGTTGAGGATTTTTTTAGCTAGTCTATATACATGCATTTCAATGGTGCTAATACCAAATCATCAGGAGACCTTAAACTATATTTTGAAATGTTTCAAACCTCTTATTTTATATAAAAACTTTTAAAAACTCAATAAGATTTACAAAAATTCAAATAGTATAAGCATAGAAGGCTTTGAAACTTATTTAAAAATCCCAACAAACAAATTATATTATTCGATATGTATCTATTTTATTTTCTTTATAACCTTTATACAGTTAGACGTCCTTTGGGTGACAATAAAAGTATTTAATAAGACAAAACGGGAAATAAAATCTAAATTAAGTATTTTTTTAAATGTATTAATCTAGATTGCCTCGACATCTTCTTTCAAAGATTTTTAAAAACTTTTGTTTGTTGAGGGTTTTTTTAGCTAGTCTATATTCATGCATTTCATTGGTGCTAATGCCAAATCATCAGTAGACCTTAAACTATATTTTGAAATGTTTCAAACCTCTTATTTTATATAAAAACTTTTAAAAAATCAATAAGAATTACAAAAATTAAAATAGGATAAGCATAGAAGGCTTCGAAACTGATTCAAAAGTCCCAACAAACAAATTATATTATTCGATAAGAATCTATTTTCTTTAAAACCTTTATACAATTATACGCCCTTTCGGTGACAATAAAAGTATTTAATAAGGCAAAACGGAAAATAAAATCTTAATTAAGTATTTTTTTAAATGTATTAATCTAGATTGCCTCGACATCTTCTTTCAAAGATTTTTAAAAACTTTTGTTTGTTGAGGGTTTTTTTAGCTAGTCTATATTCATGCATTTCATTGGTGCTAATGCCAAATCATCAGTAGACCTTAAACTATATTTTGAAATGTTTCAAACCTCTTATTTTATACAAAAACTTTTAAAAAATCAATAAGAATTACAAAAATTAAAATAGTATAAGCATAGAAGGCTTTGAAACTTATTCAAAAATCCCAAGAAAAAAAATTATATTATTCGATATGAATCTATTTTATTTTCTTTATAACCTTTATACAATTAGACGCCCTTTGGGTGACAATAAAAGTATTTAATAAGGCAAAACAGAAAATAAAATCTTAATTAAGTATTTTTTTAAATTTAGTAATCGAGATTGCATCGACCTCTTCTTTCAAAGATTTTCAAAAACTTTTGTTTGTTGAGGGTTTTTTGAGATAGTCTATATACATGCATATCATTGGTGCTAATGCCAAATCATCAGTAGACCTTAAACCATATTTTGAAATATTTCAAACCACTTATTTTATACAAAAACCTTTAAAAACTCAATAAGAATTACAAAAATTAAAATAGTATAAGCATAGTAGGCTTTGAAACTTATTAAAAAATCCCAAGAAAAAAAATTATATTATTCGATATGAATCTATTTTATTTTCTTTATAACCTTTATACAATTAGATGCCCTTTGGGTGACAATAAAAGGATTTAATAAGGCAAAACGGAAAATAAAATCTTAATTAAGTATTTTTTTAAATTTGTTAATCGAGATTGCATCGACATTTTCTTTCAAAGATTTTCAAAAACTTTTGTTTTTTAGGGTTTTTTAGCTAGTCTATATACATACATGCAAATCATTGGTGCTAATGCCAAATCATCAGTAGACCTTAAACCATATTTTGAAATGTTTCAAACCTCTTATTTTATACAAAAACTTTTAAAAACTCATAAGAATTACAAAAATTACAATAGTATAAGCATAGTAAGCTTTGAAACTTATTAAAAAATTTCAACAACCAAATTATATTATTCGATATGAATCTATTTTATTTTCTTTATAACCTTTATACAATTAGACGCCCTTTGGGTGACAATAAAAGTATTTAATAAGACAAAACGGAAAATAAAATCTAAATTAAGTATTTTTTTAAATTTAGTAATCGAGATTGCCTCGACATCTTCTTTCAAAGATTTTCAAAAATTTTTGTTTGTTTAGGGTTTGTTTAGCTAGTCTATATACATGCATTTCATTGGTGCTAATGCCAAATCATCAGTAGACCATAAACTATATTTTAAAATGTTTCAAACCTCTTATTTTATACAAAAACTTTTAAAAACTCAATAAGAATTACAAAAATTAAAATAGTATAAGCAAAGTAGGCTTTGAAACTTATTAAAAAATCGCAAGAAAAAAAATTATATTATTCGATATGAATCTATTTTATTTTCTTTATAACCTTTATACAATTAGATCCCCTTTGGGTGACAATAAAAGGATTTAATAAGGCAAAACGGAAAATAAAATCTTAATTAAGTATTTTTTTAAATTTGTTAATCGAGATTGCATCGACATTTTCTTTCAAAGATTTTCAAAAACTTTTGTTTGTTTAGGGTTTTTTAGCTAGTCTATATACATACATGCAAATCATTGGTGCTAATGCCAAATCCTCAGTAGACCTTAAACCATATTTTGAAATGTTTCAAACCTCTTATTTTATACAAAAACTTTTAAAAACTCAATAAGAATTACAAAAATTAAAATAGTATAAGCATAGTAGGCTTTGAAACTTATTCAAACATCCCAAGAAAAAAAATTATATTATTCGATATGAATCTATTTTATTTTCTTTATAACCTTTATACAATTAGATCCCCTTTGGGTGACAATAAAAGGATTTAATAAGGCAAAACGGAAAATAAAATCTTAATTAAGTATTTTTTTTAATTTAGTAATCGAGATTGCCTCGACATCTTCTTTCAAAGATTTTCAAAAACTTTTGTTTGTTTAGGGTTTTTTAGATAGTCTATATACATGCATGCAAATCATTGGTGCTAATGCCAAATCATCAGTAGACCTTAAACCATATTTTGAAATGTTTCAAACCTCTTATTTTATACAAAAACTTTTAAAAACTCATAAGAATTACAAAAATTATAATAGTATAAGCATAGTAGGCTTTGAAACTTATTAAAAAATTTCAACAAACAAATTATATTATTCGATATGAATCTATTTTATTTTCTTTATAACCTTTATACAATTAGACGCCCTTTGGGTGACAATAAAAGTATTTAATAAGACAATACGGAAAATAAAATCTAAATTAGTATTTTTTTTAATTTAGTAATCGAGATTGCCTCGACATCTTCTTTCAAAGATTTTCAAAAACTTTTGTTTGTTTAGGGTTTTTTAGATAGTCTATATACATGCATATCATTGGTGCTAATGCCAAATCATCAGTAGACCTTAAACCATATTTTGAAATGTTTCAACCCTCTTTTTTTATACAAAAACCTTTAAAAACTCAATAAGAATTACAAAAATTAAAATAGTATAAGCATAGTAGGCCTTGAAACTTATTTAAAAATCCCAACAAACAAATTTTATTATTCGATATGAATCTATTTTATTTTCTTTATAACCTTTATACAATTAGACGCCCTTTGGGTGACAATAAAAGGATTTAATAAGGCAAAACGGAAAATAATATCTTAATTAAGTATTTTTTTAAAGTTGTTAATCGAGATTGCCTCGACATCTTCTTTCAAAGATTTTCAAAAACTTTTGTTTGATGAGGGTTTTTTAGATAGTCTATATACATGCATATCATTGGTGCTAATGCCAAATCATCAGTAGACCTTAAACCATATTTTGAAATATTTCAAACCACTTATTTTATACAAAAACCTTTAAAAACTCAATAAGAATTACAAAAATTAAAATAGTATAAGCATAGTAGGCTTTGAAACTTATTAAAAAATCCCAAGAAAAAAAATTATATAATTCGATATGAATCTATTTTATTTTCTTTATAACCTTTATACAATTAGACGCCCTTTGGGTGACAATAAAAGTATTTAATAAGGCAAAACGGAAAATAAAATCTTAATTTAGTATTTTTTTAAATTTAGTAATCGAGATTGCCTCGACATCTTTTAAAGATTTTCAAAGACTTTTGTTTGTTGAGGGTTTGTTTAGCTAGTCTATATACATGCATTTCATTGGTGCTAATGCCAAATCTTCAGTAGACCTTAAACTATATTTTGAAATGTTTCAAACCTCTTATTTTATACAAAAACTTTTAAAAAATCAATAAGAATTTCAAAAATTAAAATACTGTAAGCATAAAAGGCTTTGAAAGTTATTTAAAAATCCCAACAAACAAATTATATTATTCGATATGAATCTATTTTATTTTCTTTATAACCTTTATACAGTTAGACGTCCTTTGGGTGACAATAAAAGTATTTAATAAGACAAAACGGGAAATAAAATCTAAATTAAGTATTTTTTTAAATTTAGTAATCGATATTGCCTCGACATCTTCTTTCAAAGATTTTCAAAAACTTTTGTTTGTTGAGAGTTTGCTTAGCTAGTCTATATACATGCATTTCATTGGTGCTAATGCTAAATCATCAGTAGACCATAAACTATATTTTGAAATGTTTCAAACCTCTTATTTTATACAAAAACTTTTAAAAAATCAATAAGAATTACAAAAATTAAAATAGTATAAGCATAGAAGGCTTCGAAACTGATTCAAAAGTCCCAACAAACAAATTATATTATTCGATAAGAATCTATTTTCTTTAAAACCTTTATACAATTATACGCCCTTTCGGTGACAATAAAAGTATTTAATAAGGCAAAACGGAAAATAAAATCTTAATTAAGTATTTTTTTAAATGTATTAATCTAGATTGCCTCGACATCTTCTTTCAAAGATTTTTAAAAACTTTTGTTTGTTGAGGGTTTTTTTAGCTAGTCTATATTCATGCATTTCATTGGTGCTAATGCCAAATCATCAGTAGACCTTAAACTATATTTTGAAATGTTTCAAACCTCTTATTTTATACAAAAACTTTTAAAAAATCAATAAGAATTACAAAAATTAAAATAGTATAAGCATAGAAGGCTTTGAAACTTATTCAAAAATCCCAAGAAAAAAAATTATATTATTCGATATGAATCTATTTTATTTTCTTTATAACCTTTATACAATTAGACGCCCTTTGGGTGACAATAAAAGTATTTAATAAGGCAAAACAGAAAATAAAATCTTCATTAAGTATTTTTTTAAATTTAGTAATCGAGATTGCATCGACCTCTTCTTTCAAAGATTTTCAAAAACTTTTGTTTGTTGAGGGTTTTTTGAGATAGTCTATATACATGCATATCATTGGTGCTAATGCCAAATCATCAGTAGACCTTAAACCATATTTTGAAATATTTCAAACCACTTATTTTATACAAAAACCTTTAAAAACTCAATAAGAATTACAAAAATTAAAATAGTATAAGCATAGTAGGCTTTGAAACTTATTAAAAAATCCGAAGAAAAAAAATTATATTATTCGATATGAATCTATTTTATTTTCTTTATAACCTTTATACAATTAGATGCCCTTTGGGTGACAATAAAAGGATTTAATAAGGCAAAACGGAAAATAAAATCTTAATTAAGTATTTTTTTAAATTTGTTAATCGAGATTGCATCGACATTTTCTTTCAAAGATTTTCAAAAACTTTTGTTTTTTAGGGTTTTTTAGCTAGTCTATATACATACATGCAAATCATTGGTGCTAATGCCAAATCATCAGTAGACCTTAAACCATATTTTGAAATGTTTCAAACCTCTTATTTTATACAAAAACTTTTAAAAACTCAATAAGAATTACAAAAATTAAAATAGTATAAGCATAGTAGGCTTTGAAACTTATTCAAACATCCCAAGAAAAAAAATTATATTATTCGATATGAATCTATTTTATTTTCTTTATAACCTTTATACAATTAGATCCCCTTTGGGTGACAATAAAAGGATTTAATAAGGCAAAACGGAAAATAAAATCTTAATTAAGTATTTTTTTTAATTTAGTAATCGAGATTGCCTCGACATCTTCTTTCAAAGATTTTCAAAAACTTTTGTTTGTTTAGGGTTTTTTAGATAGTCTATATACATGCATGCAAATCATTGGTGCTAATGCCAAATCATCAGTAGACCTTAAACCATATTTTGAAATGTTTCAAACCTCTTATTTTATACAAAAACTTTTAAAAACTCATAAGAATTACAAAAATTATAATAGTATAAGCATAGTAGGCTTTGAAACTTATTAAAAAATTTCAACAAACAAATTATATTATTCGATATGAATCTATTTTATTTTCTTTATAACCTTTATACAATTAGACGCCCTTTGGGTGACAATAAAAGTATTTAATAAGACAATACGGAAAATAAAATCTAAATTAGTATTTTTTTAATTTAGTAATCGAGATTGCCTCGACATCTTCTTTCAAAGATTTTCAAAAACTTTTGTTTGTTTAGGGTTTTTTAGATAGTCTATATACATGCATATCATTGGTGCTAATGCCAAATCATCAGTAGACCTTAAACCATATTTTGAAATGTTTCAACCCTCTTTTTTTATACAAAAACCTTTAAAAACTCAATAAGAATTACAAAAATTAAAATAGTATAAGCATAGTAGGCCTTGAAACTTATTTAAAAATCCCAACAAACAAATTTTATTATTCGATATGAATCTATTTTATTTTCTTTATAACCTTTATACAATTAGACGCCCTTTGGGTGACAATAAAAGGATTTAATAAGGCAAAACGGAAAATAATATCTTAATTAAGTATTTTTTTAAAGTTGTTAATCGAGATTGCCTCGACATCTTCTTTCAAAGATTTTCAAAAACTTTTGTTTTGTGGCACATAAATGACTTTTACAACTTAAAAACACTATAAACAATATATTTTTATCCAAACAAATAACACATTTATTTTTTTTATTATATAATTTTTTAAAGAGGTTGTTTTCCTAATTTTTTTGTTTGTTTTAAAAATAATTTTTTTCATCTATTATTTTTTTGTGTAGTTTCCATTACCCTTATTTGCTACTTAGCCACCTTCTTTGCATCATCTTCTTTTATTTTCTCCAAGGTTTTCATTTCATTTAGATGTCTGTGATATATGTCTTCTACATCGATATCATCATCATCGTCATTATCATCATCAACACCATCAACATCATAATGTTGTGATAGTTGCGGCGGAGGAGGAGGAGGAGGCGAACGGGTTCCCTCATCGTCCTGTTCACCTTAGGGTAGATGTCGCGGAGGAGGAGGTGAACGTGTTTCCTCATCGACTACTATTATAATAGGTTCCATGACTTGGCTTGCCTTGACTAACTTAGAATGATTTTACTAATTAAAAATTGATGGTTTATATAGTCACGCAAAAATATTAAACTCTACCACCCAAATTTTGATAAAGTACATATTTCTAATTCTGACGCAATATTTACGGACCGGACATAATAAAAAATTTAAATTGTTTTTACTTAAAATTGATAAGCGTTGTAGTAAAAAAATAATTTCAAATTTCTAATTCGCACACATAAATGTACTGTAAATGTAATTATAAATGCACGCTGTGATGTAAAAAAATTATTTTTATTTTAAAACTATTTTTTTTGATGACCCAACACCGAAAAAATACATTTCTAATTCTGATGCAATATTTACGGACCGGGCATAATAAAAAATTAAAATTGTTTTTACTTAAAATTGATAAGCGTTGTGGTAAAAAATAAGTTTAAAATTCTAATTCGTATAAATTAAAGTAAAAGACATTACTTTCTTGTTTGCGTACTTGACTGCAACTGAATTTATTTCATTATTTCTTTAAGTTTACAATTTTAATGTGTTTATATTTTTGCTTACTATAAATTTTCTTATTGTTACTACATATTTTTCTTAGTAAATAAAGACTTTATTTTTTAACAATTTTGTATGTTTATTAAACTGAATTTCGAATACAGACATTTGTCAGCATTATTATAATTTTAAAGGTAAGTAAAAGTGTTATAATTTTTAGAAATTTCTAAAACGATCAAGGTCATGTATTTATGTATGTAAATAAAAAGATTATTCCATAGTTTTTTCCGACGTTTCGTTGGAGATTCCCAACATCATCAGGGATATTTTATTAGATCTGGTAACCATAAAATAAATATACAAAAGAAAAACAATAGCTTAATAACAAACATGACAATATAGTTTAATAAAATAAATTTAACTCACATAATCTTTTCGTCAATTATTCACATTTATAGAAAAAAACACACATTTAGTTTTACACAACATAAAACACAAATAATATTTAACAAAACAAATGTAAAAAAATATAATAAAAAAAAAATCACAGTATGCACTCTTATTAAACTAGCTATCACAGAAGAAAAATCAAACTAAAATATTGCTATTGTATATATTGCATTCGTGTTATTTTTGTCCTCCTTCGTAGTTAATGCATTTGTAGCTTTTTCCTGTATTCTCAAACTTTCCAGAGTGTATCGTTTATTCGTTCTCCTTTCCTTGTCTAATATTTTAATGTTCGTTAGATCGGGCAAATGTTCTTCTTCAATACAGTGTGTGGAGAGAGCTGTAGTTGTTTTGTTTTTTCTTATGCTGTTTCGTGTTCAGATATTCTTGTACCAAGACTTCTCTTTGTGGTACCCACGTAAACTTTGCCGCACTGTTCGTTTGTTTTGCCTTTGCATGTAATTTCATACACTAGATTGCTTTGGTCAGTTTTTTCTATTTTTGTCTTTGTTTGTGTAAAGAGTGTATTAATTGTTTTGTTTGCTCTATGCGCTAATTTAATTTCGTTGTCTTTTATTATTTCTTGAATTTGTTTGTTTTCTGTAAGCTTCGGTATGTATGGGAGGCTGTAGTATTTGGTGTTACCAGATGTGTCGTTTTTGTTTTCCCCTACTATTTTTTCCGTTTGTGCTTTAGTTATTAAGTTATTTATTAAATATGTTGGGTAACTGTTGTTAGTTAGTATGTCCTTTAATTTGTTAATATTTTCGGATTTAAATTTAGTGTCGCTCAATTTTAACGCCGTTGTTATTAGATTCATTGCTGTGTTTATTTTTTGACTTAATGGTTGAGTTGAGTGATAATTGATAAGTCTTCCAGAAGCTATGGTTTTGGAATACCAATCAGTTTTAATTTTATTATTTTCTCGATAAATTTTCATATCGAGATATGGTATAGAATTGTCTTCTTCTTTTTCTATTGTGAATTTTAGTTTGTTGTGGTAATTATTAAAGGTTTTTAAAATTTGTTCTTCATCCTTTCTCTTTATAATTGCAAATAAGTCATCGACATATTTTGAAATCAGTCTTATATTAACATTTTCCTTTTTTAAATCTTCGGTAACCTGCTCCAATAGTGTATCTAGAACGATATCAGCTATTGTTGGGGATAACGGGTTACCCATAGGCATTCCGTAAGTTTGATTGTAGTAGGTGTCGCCATATATAAAATAATTGTTGTCGTTTAGACAAAACTGCAATATTTTTAGGAATTGAGACCTTGGTATTGTAGTATGATTTTTCAAAATGTTCCACTGTGCCATTATATTATTTTTTGCCAAGTGAATTGGTATATTTGTAAACAAAGATACGACATCTAGAGAAATTAGCATTTCGTCATCGTCTAAAGATATATTTTCTAATTTTTCCTTCAGTTCCAATGAATTTTTTATATTATATTTCTCTAATATAATATTTTTCAAAACATGTCCAATATATTTTGACATATTGTAACAGGGAACTTCTACCGAGGATGAAATTGGGCGAAGTGGCATATTCGGTTTGTGAATCTTCGGCAGTCCGTATAACCTAGGAGCTGTAGCAGCATGTGATGTTAATTTTAATTTTTCGTACCTTGTAATGTGTTCCTCTTTGTATAAATCCATAACTATCTTGTTGTTTGTACGCTGTAATTTTTGTGTCGGGTCTAGTCTTATAGTTTTGTATGTTGATTTATCCTCTAGTAATTTGTTCATTCCCGATTTGTAGTCTTCTTTGTACATTATTACTGTTTTATTTCCTTTGTCGGATTTAGTTACTACAATTTCATTCTCGTGCTTTTTCAAAATTTGTTTTGTCTCCTCAAAAATATTTAAAATAAATTTTTCCTTCTGATTGTTTTTTGATTTTCTTTTAAATGTTAGTATTCTGTTTGCAATTTTTGACCTGATTATGTCCTTCTGCCTGTCATCATTTAAAGTCTGAACCACTTGTTCTAGGTCTGCTATAAGGTTGATTGATGAAAAATTGTTATGACTGACTGGTAACGCGAACTTTGACCCAAGGGGAAGAAGCCATTTGTTTTCATCTGTAAAGCTAACCTTGGTCTTATTTACAAACCATGATGGGTTGAATTTCAAATTGTACGTTTCCAGCTGTTGACGTTTTAAATTATATAATTTTGCCGAGTGCGTCTGTTGTTCTGTTGATATAATGTCTATATATCTAGTTTTTTGCCTTTTTATGAAATTATCATAATCTTCGTCATTAAGTGTTTGTTTGAATTTAAGTCTAATTTTATTTCTCTCCCAATTACTATTTTTAATATTCTTATTAGCTTCTTTAATCTCTAAGTTTAAAACTTTTAAATGGAATTTTTGTTCTACTTTGCTGCGATATTTCTTTTGATGTAAATAACTGTCTTGTGTTTCTTGTTGAATTCATTACGTGCTTTGGGATGAGTCCAATTCTTCTGCATTTTAGTAAGTATTTGAGTTTTTCCATTTGTTTTGCCAGTCTTTTCGTCTCCTTGCAGTATTTTTTTAAAAACATGCAAGTTTCCTCGTCATATTTAAGTTTAATGTGTGTAAAAAAGTTTTTCATTTTGGTGTATTCAGATTTAATAATCCTATATTCGGCAGGCCCTCCGATGATTATATTAATTTTTGTTATTATCGACCTTTTCCTAATTTTATTGTTATGATTTTTAGAAATTTCTAAAACGGGCTTATCAAGGTCATGTATTTATGTATGTAAATAAAAAGATTATTCCATAGTTTTTTCCGACGTTTCGTTGGAGATTCCCAACATCATCAGGGATATTTTATTAGATCTGGTAACCATAAAATAAATATACAAAAGAAAAACAATAGCTTAATAACAAACATGACAATATAGTTTAATAAAATAAATTTAACTCACATAATCTTTTCGTCAATTATTCACATTTATAGAAAAAAAAAGTAAATAAAAGTAATTTGATAATTCGCGTCCAACGTCCGCGTTGGATGGGTAATGCGTGTAAGTACTTGATGCCTCAACCGGGGTTTCCAGCTTTACGTCGGTCTTAATTTTCAAAGTAGATTTTCTTCTCATTAACTTCAACATTATACCAAATATTAATACCATCGTTAAAAGTCCGAACAATCCAATGCCAATTTTATGATTTGTAACTAGCTTTTTAATCTCGTCAACGTTGTTAATGTGTAGTTCTTTCAGCATTTCCAGTGATAGCATTTCTTCATATCTTTCTATAGTATTAGGTGCTTTTACTACAGCCGGTAAAGGTTTCATCATGGTTATTTCCTTATTGAAGTATGATCTTTGCTCTATGGTAATCGTGGTGTTGTGATATTTTACGATATAGGTTCCATGCAATAAGACTTCCTTATTTTGTACCAATATTGACCCATTATAGCCGTTTAAAAGTATTACTCCAGGTGATATTTCGATTACTGATGGTATATGTTGATAGTTTGTCGTAGGGCGTTTGGATGGCATGCCATGTAATAGTTTTGGTAAACAATTTGATTTTGTAATTTCTTCTTTGTTATGGTTTTTACAATGGACACATCATTAAATATTTTACAAGGTTTTTTAATTTCAAAAATAGAATTTTTACATAGTATGAACTTTTCATTATTTAATTTAATTGTTACATATAAATTATTTTTTACAGATTTTATAAATAGGCTTTTACATGTTTCTCTTTCTGTTTTAGGCAAATCAATCATGTAAAGGATTGTAGTTTTATTCATCCCAATCTTCACCTCTCCAAACTCCAAAGCCTCAATTAGATTGACATAGGGCATATGTAGTTCATTGAAGTGTCTTCTAGTCATATTCAGTTCGTATTGAGATAAAATAAAAGAATTTATAATTCCTGATTTTGCCAACTGAATTGAGTAACCAAGATTTGTAAGTTCATTTTTAACTATCTCCAATTTTCCTTCTACGTTCTTTATGATTTCACGTTCAATCCTATGTTATTTATTATGCTGTTGGTTATCTATTGTATTCTTGTGTCTATTGCTCTATTTATTATGATTTGTTTGTCGTTGGTTTCTAAGAGTCTGTTCATACTGTCTGTTACTATTTTGAAGTCCTCATGGTCTGGCTAACCTGCCACCCACTTCCATAATGTACCCAAAGCGTTTAATGATCTCAATTCGCGCCTGGGTCTCAAATTGGCAATTAAATCATATAAAACATGTATTTGATGCAGTAAAAATTCATAACTGTTATTTTTCTTTCCTATGTCTTGTCTTATAATGGTTTCGAGTTTATCAATTGTCCTTTCGTATAGTCCAAGATCTATTACATGGATTAGTTTAAAGTCTCCGGCAACCAGTTTTGTCGTTCCAGTCTCTACTGTCACAATTTGCGCGTTCGTGTAATCCAAAATCTGTACTTCCGTTTTAATTACTTTTATCATTAGTCTGGAAAACAAAATATCATTTTTTTATTAAATTTTTGTGAACTATACGGTTTGTTGTTGTCAAAATTGTTCCTCCTCTGTATTCTTTTACTATTTCAATTTTGTATCTAGGTGTCAGTTTGTTTCCTATTCTTTTGTTGTTTTTAACAAAAATTACGTCATTGTCCTTGTAAGTCTTTCTTTTAGTTTTCTTCTTGTTGTGATGGTCTAAGTCTTTTTCCTGCTCTGTATAATTTTTAGTCTGTCTTGTTTTAAGGATGTTGGGTCTTTGTTTCTACCGAAAAATACTTCTATTGGTTTTATATTTATTGTAGAATGGATAGAGTGGTTGTATTTATTCAGACAGTTGTTCAAAAGGTCCTCAAAAGAATTATAAACCTTTTCAGCATTCATACACCTCATAATTTCCGTCAGGGTTGAATGGAAACGTTCCACTTGACCATTTACAGAACTCGTGTAAGGTGTTGTTTTATAGCTATTAATTCCTAGTTGATTTTCTAACATAAAAGTTACAGAAGCTGAATTAAGGGATTTCTCATTGTCAATAACAACATTCTCGGGGGTACCTTCCTGCAAAGGAAGTTTTATATCTTCTGTTGCTCTTGACTTGACGATTCTTGCCTGGGCGTACTTGGAAAATGTATCTATTGCGGTCAGAATAACTCTATTGTTTGTATCGTAAATGTCTATGTGTACGTATTGTCCTGGATATTGAGGAATAGGTGTTTTCCCTAAAACTATGTTATTTGGATGACGGTCGTATTTGTTTTCACAACATATTTTACACTGTTTCACTATTTTCTTTATCTTTGCATGCATTTGGGGGAAATAAAATTTAGTAAGTAATTGAAGTTTGTTTTCCTTTAGGTTTCTGTGTGCTCATCTATGTTCGTTAATAATTTCAGTCTCTTGTTCAATATCCGATGTCAAATCTTTAACCATAGTCCTGGTATACTTTGTGCGAAATTCAGAAAAGTAGGTTGACCATAAGTCTTGTATTGTTCCTAAGATATGGTCTTCGGTCATAATAGCATTAGTTACTGAAGGGTTCAAGTATGATTTCAGGATTTTTACTAGTTTGTCACTAT
The DNA here is from genome assembly GCA_956483585.1 of Gymnocheta viridis. NCBI lineage: Eukaryota > Metazoa > Arthropoda > Insecta > Diptera > Tachinidae > Gymnocheta > Gymnocheta viridis. Next base: position 32,462,288 of record OY101443.1, read on the forward strand.
CAAACTCCGTGTCTACTATTGTATGTCTATGGTATGTGGGAAATATAATCTCAAAGTTGTATGAGGGCACCTCGCCTTTCGAGATTATAATTTGGTTCTTAAACGCATTTAGTGGAGAATCTGTAAACTGAATTAAATTTTGCGCTGAGCTTTCATGACTATGCTGTGTAGCAGTCAGTGAATTCACTTCAACAACTTGTGGAGGTCTTGACAACGCATCGGTCACGATATTACTACTGCCGGGCTTATATTTAATTTCATAGTTATATTCTTCTCAGATGGCTTTCCATCTTTTCAATTTACTATTCGTGTTCTTATTTCCAAGGGCGTAAGTTAACGGTTGATAGTCAGTAAAGATCTTTACAGTTAATGGACCATACAAATAGTTTCTTAGCGATTTAAGAGCCCACACTATCGCAAGCATCTCTTTCTCATTGGTGGCATAATGCTCTTCGGCTTTAATCAGTGTTTGTGATATGAAAGTTATAGGCTTGCCGTCTTGTTCAAGGACAGCACCTATGTAATGACTATAAGTCCTATTGGTGTTTTTCTGACCGGCAGAGTGTGCCACTGGTCAGGGCTATTTCGTTTTGCCGATCTTATCGTGAGACAAGGGCAAAAGGAGACTTGAAATGAAACTAAGGCAGATGTTGCCGATTTAGCTTGAAGAATCAAAGTCTGATTTTATTTAATTTTAACACAGTTTATATACTACTCATGAAAATTAATCTTAACCTTTCTAACTTATTTTAATTATTCTATACATTGGATTCTTTCATTCTTTCTCGTACTATGAAAATAGTAAGGTTTCTTATTACATATTTAATTGCAATAACCAATCAAATGTGATATTCTATTTTATATTAATATTACTCAAATGTATGTCACTCAATTATGGTTCAACACGTGTTGTTAATGTGTTGTAGTGAACCTTGTATAATGGGTATGCATTATGCATATGTGAGGTACACTACACCCTCACCCTTAAGAGAAAAATTATGATGATTTTTCTTACTGTTTCCATAGTACCGTTAATTTTTTTTTTTCTTTTTTTTTTTTTTTTTTTTTTTTTTTTTTTATAGACAAGGTTAATTTGTGAATTTTTATATACATCTTATTTTTACTTATTCCCATATATTAAAGAAATTATGTTAAGCTTTTGTTTTATAATGTTTTATACAGTTTTAAATTATTATTATGGTATGTTTTTTCTAGTCCGTTATAATCTATCGTGGTGTTTACACCATCTCTACTCATTATTTTAAATGGTCCTTTGTATGGACTTTGGCCCTTTTTTCTATTTTGTACCTTTACTAAAACTGAATATCCTACATTGAAATTAACTTTATTTTTACAATTATCATTTAAAATTCTACTTTCTTTTGTTTTTATTATTAATTCTTTCGCTCTTCTTAAAGCAAATTGTAATTTGACTCTTAACTCTTGTACGTAGTCGTCATAGTTATAAATTTTTATTTTATTATTTATAGTATCAGATGGTAAGCATGGCAATTTTCTGTACACTAACTCAAAAGGTGTGTAACCCGTATCTATATGTGGTGCCGTATTGTATGCAAAAGTAAAATATGGGATCCATCTGTCCCATTCAGAATCGTTTGCTGTGGTTAACAAAAACTCATTTAGAACCCTATGATTCCTTTCAATTGCTCCTAGCGTCTCGTGATGATAAGGGGTTGAGAATATTTGTTTAATTTGTAATAATGAGCATATGTTACGCATAACTTCATTCGTAAATTCTGTCCCTCTATCGGACTTAAGTACTTTAAATTGACCATATTTCAAAATAAACTGTTCTACTAGTGTCTTTGCTGTTGTTATTGCATCTTTTGTTTGCATTGGGTGTGCAACGACAAATTTTGTCAGTTCACATTGCATTGTTAGAATGTATCGGTAGTTATTTGATATTCTAAGAGGACCTACGGTATCTATTGAAATCACTTTAAAACTGTTGTTTGGTGTATTTGTTAATGTAAGTGGTTCTTTTGTGTGTTTTGTTTGCTTATTTATTTTACATTTGTCACAGCATGATACAAATTTCTTTACCATCTTATTCATATTTTTCCAAATGTATCGTTGTTTTAGTTTGATAATTGCTTTTCGTATTCCTAAGTGGCCTGCGTGTGTGGTATTGTGGAAATCGTTTATTAGTTTATATTTTAAAATGTCATCCGTAATTTTTTTTGGGGCATTATATATTAGTATTTTTAGTTGAGGACTTTTATTATTTATTTTTATTTTGGCATATGCTTTTTTAAATTCATCTTTTTCATATATTTTAAATATTTTGTCATCATTACGTAATGCTACTTCTTTTATATTTTCTTTCTTTAATTTGGATATCAGCTTCCTCAGAATCGAATCTAGTTTCGCTGAGTTATCGCTGATTCCTGCATGCTTATTTTCTTCATTTTCTTTTTAATCTATATCTTTGGAGCGTGATTTCTTCATAGTCGAAACTGGTTTCGCAGAATTATCATCACGTCCTATGTGCACAATATTATTCTCAATAAATATTTCATTTTCATTTATATCAAATTTTTTGTCTTTGATATTATCTATTTTGTTAAATTGCAATTTTTTCATATTTTTTATATCGTTAATGGATATGCATTCCCATATTTGAAGTTGATCAGACTTCTGAGAATTGCATTCTTCCATAACATTATCTTTCGCGCGCGGTTTATTTTTATTATTCTTATCTTCATTGTTAATTATGTTATTTGCCTCATTACTTTTATTTTTCATTGCCCTTGTTGTTATTAATATTTTGTTATCATCTTTTGGTATCATTTGTTTTAGTATTTCAGAATTTATTTCTATTCTGGAAAGTGCGTCAGCATTAGTGTTCATTTTTCCTTTTTTGTAAATAATTGTAAAATCATAATCACTTAAGTCTAGTCTAATTCTTGTCATTTTCGATGAAGGATTTTTATGTGTAAAAAGTGAAATTAATGGTCTATGGTCTGTTACTACTATGAATTTTCTGCCGTATAGATAAGGTCTAAAATAATTGATACTCCAGTGAATTGCTAGAAGTTCTTTTTCAATTACTGGTTTATTTATGTCGTGTTTTTGTAGTGATTTACTTGCGTATGAAATTGGTAAATCTTGTCCTATGTCTCCTTGTGATAATACTGCTCCTAATGCATAATTGGATGCATCAGTTGTCAGAATAAATGGTTTGTTAAAATTTGGATATTGTAGTACAGGTGGGTTCATTAGTTTTTCTCTTAACGTATCAAAAGATTGTTGACATTCTTCCGTCCATAAGAATTTCTTATCTTTTCTTAAAAGTGCGTTTAAATTTTTGGCAATGTCTGCAAAGTTTGGTATGAATTTTCTGTAATAGTTGCAGAATGCAACGAATCGTCTTGTGTCGTCCGCGTTTTTTGGTATTGGGTAATTTTTTATTACGTCATGTTTGGCTGGATCTGTCTTTACGCCGTCTTTTGTTATCAAATGTCCTAGATAAACTACTTCGGGTCTTAAAAAACAACACTTCTTGGGATTTAATTTCAGATTGTATTTTTGTAGTCTATCTAATACTTTAACTAAGTTTTGGGTGTGGTGATCTAAACTGCATCCATATACGATTATGTCATCTACATAAAGGAATGCTTCTGATTCAAGTCCTGAGAGTGCTATTATGAGCATTCTTTGAAAGCTGTTTGATGATATTTTTAGTCCGAAAGGTAATCTCTTAAATTGGTAATGTCCTTGTGGTGTAGAAAAGGCTGTTAACGGTCTGGAATCCTTGTCTAATTTGATTTGATGAAATGAACTAGTCATGTCAAGTGTAGAAAACCATTTCGCTCTACCTAGCTTATCTAAAATATCCTCTAGTCTAGTTAGTGGAAATTTGTCATTGACAATTTTGTTATTTAACTTCCTAAAATCTACTACTAATCTCCATTTCCTCTTGTCTTCCAAGTCCTTTTTTGGTACCAAAAGAAGTGGAGCATTGTATGGGCTAACTGATGGTTCTACTATGTCATCATTGAGCATTTTCTGCACCTGTTCATTGATTATATCTGTATGTGCATGTGGTAGTCTATAATTTTTGATGTATACTGGTGTGTTGTCTGAGGTCGTAATTTTTTGGTTGTAGAAATTGTTTACTGTTAATTTTTCGTCTTCTATGTGGAATACGTTTTGATATTTCTTGAATATTTTAATTAGTTCTGTTTTTGCATATTCATCTTTGTTGTTTATTTTTAAGTCTTCCAGTATTTGCTCAAAACGTTTGTTATTGTTTTCATAGTTGTAATTTAATATCTCATAGTTTTTTAGTTTGTCGGTTTGGATTTGAATGCCTTTTAAAGTTACTGTGTCGTTCGTTGTGTTTAATATTTTAACGTGTGTCATTCCGTTTTTTGGTGCTATTGAATTACTAAGAAAAATGCCGTCTTGCAATTCATTGTTAAATATTACGGAGTCTTCTGTCAAGTTTAATTTTATTGCATGAATCATTTCAGTTCTTGGTGGTATAGTTATTTTTGAAATATTGTATGCTTTCGTTTGCATTGGAAGTGTTATGTCGTTATCATTTGTATGTAATGTAATTGTAAATGTTTCGTAGTCTATTTTACAAAAAAATTGCTTTAAGAAATCTCTACCTATTATTCCGTCTGTGTCTATTGGAAAGTCCGATTTTACTAAGTGGAAAGTGTGTTCTAATTTTTCGTCTGTTAGTGTTAATTCTAGTTCTACTGTACCTAAAGAATAAATTTCTTCTGTTGTAATACCCGTTAATTTACATTTTTCTTCTGGATTGTATTGTTCACCTTCAAATTCTTTTTGCATGCGACAGAGTGAGATGTCTGCGCCTGTGTCAACAAGGAATGTAAGTTGTCTGTTTTTGTATTTCGTGATTATGAAGTTTGTGTTGTTGTCGGATATTTTATGAATTTTTAATTTTGGCTCTCCGGGATATCCAAGTATCCCTGGCCTAGTGCGTTTCCCGCATCTAGTATTGTGTGTATGTGCCTAGTGTTATTGTATCGGTTCCTATTATTAGCGTTATTTCTATAGCTATTTGCGTTATAATTGTTTGGTCGGAAATTGTTGTTCCTATTGTAGTTATTATTTGTGTTATTATTGTAGTTGTTGTTTCTATTATTCCTAATATTATTGTTGTTATTGTAATTGCTGTTGAAGTTATTACTATTGTTATAATTGTTGTTTCTGTTAAAATTATTATTTTTGTTATAGTTGTTGTTTCTGTTCAAATTTTGATTGAAGTTATTTCTGTTAGTATTGAATGTGTTGTGATTTCTTTGTTGATACCGTGGTAGTTCTTTTCTAAGATGTAAAATTGAATTATTTGGTACTTTTTGTTCATTCTCTATTTCTAATGCAAGGTCAGATGCTTCTTGCAAGTTGTTTGGTCGAGCAGCATATATGGTCGATTTAAAGTTTTCATTCAACCCTTTTTTAAATGTATCTAGCGCTAATTTGTTGTTTAGTCTAATTATTACATTTTTCTCTGCTTCTGTAGCACTATTTCCTAATTCTTCTATTCCTAAAATGTTCAAATTATCTATCATACTTGTTATTTTTTCTTTGTATGCCTGTACTGACAATTTTCCTTGATATGAAATGCTCAACTTAGCCTGTAGTTCTGGAATTGATTTTGTATTTTTGTATCTATGCCTTAGCAAGTTTTTCAATGTTTCAAAATTTTCTGGTTTTGTGTATGAACCTATTGCAGTTCTAACGTTAGAAGTTAGTTTAGCATAATAGACATATTGTAGAAAATCTACTTTTGCTGTTTATGACAAAGTCTTATTGATAAGTTCTGCTGTTATAAGGAAACTTTCTAATTCTATGTAGTTGCCAGCAAATAGTGGGAGAGATTTTGAAACCGTATCTAAATTAAATGCTGCCATTTCGTTATTTTTTTCTAATGGTTCTCTTGAACTTTCAATTAATATTTGTTTTACTGTTTCGTAAACGGTAGTGAATTCTAATTTGAGGGCTATTGCTGCTTCTTTGTCTTCTTCCTCAATTTCAGCTATCAAGAAGTGTTCTTTTATACCTTTTATATATTCTAATTTATTTTCTATCGTCTTTTGTGTATATGTCCTTCCTGGACTCTTCTTTAAAATTTTTAATAATTCTTTTAAATCTGAAATATTTTTTTCCATTTGATTATTTTATAATTACAATTTTTATTTTACATAATTCACTTTAAATGGACTTTGTATGAAGGATATTTTGATCGAACAAGAAATTTATTAGTGTTATTTTATTAAATATTTATATTTCATATTTCTACACGTCAGTTATTGCATTACTATTTCTACCATTATGCTTAATTACGTAATTCTTAAAATATTGATTAATCTTATGAGCAATGTATAATATAATTCCTACTACTAACAATGTTACAACATATTCTGGTATCAGTGGTTTATTAATTTCTACCGAACTGTTATTTATAGTTTGCTCCTGTTTAATTTTGCTTAGGGGATTTCCCCAAATAGGCCCTACCATTGCTTGATACAGTTATGTTAAAATGAATATGTGTCTAATGCATATATAATACTACAATATATTATATATTTTTTTTGTTTCTTTTTTTTTTTCTTTAAATTGTTTTTTTGTATCATCTATTTCCTTCCAGAGTTTTTGGCTTTGGTCCCATGAAATTATACTCTCTTCATCCTTTACTGTTCTCAGCAAATCCGCTAGCTGCCTTTTCAATCTGGTCAATTCGCCTCCACGCTTCTTTTTCTTGTCAGGTATGTTTATTTTTGGGATCGCTGTAAGGCGTTCTTCCGCTATCCTTGCTTGTCGTCTTCTGTAGTCTTCGATGGAGATTGCTTTTGGATTTTGGGCTGTTGGGTTGTAGTAAGGAATAGGATTGTTGTGTGCGACTAGGCTCACGGGAATATACTCTTCTGACATTGATTTAAAGAATTTCCTACTGCTCGGATCGCAGGATTTTAAAATATGAATTGGTTTTTATTTTTTTTTTTGATTTAAAGAATTTCCTACTGCTCGGATCGCAGGATTTTAAAATATGAATTAGTTTTTTTTATATAGTTTTTTTTTTAGCTCGGTCCGTGTGGGCAGGATCGCCATGTAATGACTATAAGTCCTATTGGTGTTTTTCTGACCGGCAGAGTGTGCCACTGGTCAGGGCTATTTCGTTTTGCCGATCTTATCGTGAGACAAGCTTGAAGAATCAAAGTCTGATTTTATTTAATTTTAACACAGTTTATATACTACTCATGAAAATTAATCTTAACCTTTCTAACTTATTTTAATTATTCTATACATTGGATTCTTTCATTCTTTCTCGTACTATGAAAATAGTAAGGTTTCTTATTACATATTTAATTGCAATAACCAATCAAATGTGATATTCTATTTTATATTAATATTACTCAAATGTATGTCACTCAATTATGGTTCAACACGTGTTGTTAATGTGTTGTAGTGAACCTTGTATAATGGGTATGCATTATGCATATGTGAGGTACACTACACCTAGAGCATAATTTGACGCGTCAGTTGTTAAATGAAATTCCTTTTCAAAGTTTGGAAATGAAAGCATTACTTCCTCTGAAGAAAGTGAGTTCTTTATTTTTCTGAAAGCTTCTAAGGCTCTATCATCAAAAGTCACAGGAATTTTAGCTGAATCCCTTTTGGACATTCGTCCCTCCTCACCCCTTAAAAGGATGGTTAGGGGTTTTTCAAGCTTCGCGTAATCTTTGATGAAGCGCCTGGGGTGGTGGGGTGGAGGGTTATTTAAAACTGGTGGTCTGTCTAGGTTGTTTTGATTTGCCATAATTGAAAGGAAAACTTGAAGAATTACAAATTATAAAACTATTACTTTTACTTTGTTTTTAAACTTAATTTTTTAACTTTGGTTGCTTAAATCTTATTAGAACTATATTATGTTTTCTTTTAATTTATCTATGACACTAAATTACTAAAACTAATAATTTTAAATAATTATAATATTATATTCTTACATTACAATAATTATTTTCTGCATCATCTTCTCTCGTTGGATTTGTTGATGGTTGTAAGTTGATTTTATTGATGGTTTTTGTTGCTTTTTTTGGTGGTTATAGTTGATTTTTTGTTGATTACAGTTCATTTGTGCTGGGTTTGTTGATTTTGCTGGTGCTTGATGATTTGGTTGTTAATGTTGATACTTGGCCGATATTTCCAATGGTTTCATTTTTGCTGATTAAAGTTGAATTGTAAAATATTAATATTGGGAAAAAGTGCGAATAAAAATTCAAAATACTAGGTTTTAGTTTTTAAACTTAAAAATTTTACGTTGGGCGCCAATTAAAGTAAAAGACATTACTTTCTTGTTTGAGTACTTGACTGCAACTGAATTTATTTTATTATTTCTTTAAGTTTACAATTTTAATGTGTTTATATTTTTGCTTACTATAACTTTTCTTATTGTTACTACATATTTTTCTTAGTAAATAAAGACTTTATTTTTTAACAATTTTGTATGTTTATTAAACTGAATTTCGAATGCAGACTGTCAGCATTATTATAATTTTAAAGGTAAGTAAAAGTAATTTGATAATTCGCGGAAAAGGTGAGTAAATGAACATTTAATTGTTTTAGTGATTGTAAAGCTAATTTTTGTTTTCTTAACTTATACACAAATGTACTGATAAGCACGCTGTGATGTAGAAAAATTATTTTTACTTTAACACTATTTTTTTGATAATCCAACGCCGAAAAAAAACATTTCTAATTCTGATGCAATATTTACGGACCGGGCATACTAAAAAATTAAAATTGTTTTTACTTAAAATAGATAAGCGTTGTGACAAAAAATAAGTTTTAAATTCCAACTCGTACACACACGCTGTGATGTAAAAAAATTACTTTTACTTTAAAACTATTTTTTGGATAATCCGACACCGAAAAAAATACATTTCTAATTCTTACACAATTTAAAAAATTCAAAAAGCGCAAAAATTTACTATTTCACTCATAATTCGAAAACTAGTTTAGGCTTACAAATCGCGCTACCTTCAATCAAAAGAGGACTAAAGTACTCAACTTTAGAAAGACTCTCTGAGAAAAGTTATAGCGCAGAAAGATTTTGAAAAATTCAAAAAGCGCAAAAATTTACTATTTCACTTATTGACTCATAACTCGAAAACTAGTTTGGGCTTACAAATCGCGCTACCTTCAGTTGAAAGAAGACTTAAACATCCAAATTTAGAGGGAACTTCTATTCTCTGACAGACTTATTGAGAAGAGTTATAGCTCAGCAAGATTTTGCAAAATTCAAAAAGCGCAGAAATTTACTATTTCACTTATTGAGTCATAACTCGAAAACTAGCGTGGGTGTAGAACTATCGCTATTAACAATCGAAAAAAGACTGAAATATCCAACTTTAGAGGGTACTTCTGTTCTCTGAAAAACTTTCTGAGAAAACTTATAGCGCAGCAAGATTTTGCAAAATTCAAAAAGCGGAAAAATTTACTATTTCACTTATTGACTCATAACTCGAAAACTAGTTTGGGCTTACAAATCGCGCTACCTTCAGTTGAAAGAAGACTTAAACATCCAAATTTAGAGGGAACTTCTATTCTCTGACAGACTTTCTGAGAAAAGTTATAGCTCAGCAAGATTTTGCAAAATTCAAAAAGCGCAGAAATTTACTATTTCACTTATTGAGTCATAACTCGAAAACTAGCGTGGGCTTACAAATCGCGCTACCTTCAGTCGAAAGGAGACTAAAACACTTAAATTAAGAGGGTACTTCTATTTCTATGAAAACTTTCTGAAAAAAGTTACAGCGCCGCAAGATTTTGAAAAATTCAAAAAGCGCAAAATTTACTATTTCACTTATTCATAACTCAAAAACTAGCTAACTAAGATACCCATTTCTAGAGGGTACTGGACTTAAATACCCAACTTAAGAGGGATCTGCTATTATCTGGAAGACTTTCTGAGAAAAGTTATAGCGCAGCAAAATTTTGAAAAATTCAAAAAGCTCAAAAATTTACTATTTCACTTATTGACTTTTAACTCGAAAACTAGCTTATGTTTACAAATTGCTCTACCTTTAATCAAAAGAGGACTAAAGTACTCAACTTTAGAAAGACTTTCTGAGAAAAGTTATAGCGCAGAAAGATTTTGAAAAATTCAAAAAGCGCAAAAATTTACTATTTCACTTATTGACTCATAACTCAAAAACTAGTTTGGGCTTACAAATCGCGCTACCTTCAGTTGAAAGAAGACTTAAACATCCAAATTTAGAGGGAACTTCTATTCTCTGACAGACTTTCTGAGAAAAGTTATAGCTCAGCAATATTTTGCAAAATTCAAAAAGCGCAGAAATTTACTATTTCACTTATTGAGTCATAACTCGAAAACTAGCGTGGGTGTAGAACTATCGCTACCAACAATCAAAAAAAGACTGAAATACCCAGCTTTAGAGGGTACTCCTGTTCTCTGAAAACTTTCTGAGAAAAGTTATAGCGCAGCAAGATTTTGCAAAATTCAAAAAGCGAAAAAATTTACTATTTCACTTATTAACTCATAACCTGAAAACTAGCTTGGGTTTAGAACTGGCGCTTCCTTCAGTCGAAAGAGGACAAAAATACCCAACTTTAGAGGGTACTCCTTTTCTCTGAAAAACTTTCTGAGAAAAGTTACAGAGCAGCAAGTTTTTGAATTATTCAAATAGCGAAAAAATTTACTATTTCACTTATTGACTCATAACCTGAAAACTAGCTTGGGCTTACAAATTTCCATACCTTCAATCGAAAAAGGACTAAAACACCTAAATTAAGAGGGTACTCCTGTTCTCTGAAAAACTTTCTGAGAAAAGTTATAGCGCAGCAAGATTTTGCAAAATTCAAAAAGTGCAAAAATTTACTATTTCATTTATTGACTAATAACCTGACAACTAGCTGGGGTATAGAACTGGCGCTACCTTCAATCGAAAGAGGACTTAAATACCCAACTTAAGTGGGATGTGCCATTCTCTGAAATAGCGCAAAAATTTACAATTTCACCTATTGACCCATAACTCGAAAACTAGTTTAGGAGTGGAACCTTCAATCGGAAGAGGGCTAAAATACCCAACTTAAGAGGGGGTACTTCTACATCCTTTAAGACTTTCTGAGAAAAGTTATAGCGCAGCAAGATTTTAAAAAATTCAAAAAGCGCAAAAGTTTACTATTTCACTTATTCATAACTCAAAAACTAGCTAACTAAGATACCCATTTCTAGAGGCTACTGCTATTCTCTGAAAGACTTTCTGTGAAATGTTATAGCGCAGGAAGATTATGAAAAATTCAAAAAGCGCAAAAATTTTATATTTCACCTATTGAGTCATAACTCGAAAAATAGCTTATGTTTACAAATGCCACTACATTTAATCAAAAGGGGAGTAAAATACTCAACTTTAGAAAAAATTTCTGAGAAAAGTTATAGCGCCGCAAGTTTTTAAAAAATTCAAAAAACGCAAAAAATTACTATTTCACTTATTCATAACACAAAAACTAGCTAACTAAGATACCTATTTCTAGAGGTTACTGCTATTCTCCAAAAGAGTTTCTGAGCAAAGTTATAGCGCAGGAAGATTTTGAAAAATTCAAAAAGCGAAAAAATTTAATATTTCACCTATTGAGTCATAACTCGAAAACTAGCTTAAGCTTACAAGATTTTGCAAGATTCAGAAAGCGCAAAAATTTACTATTTTACTTATTGACTCATAACCTGAAAACTAGCTTGGGTTTAGAACTGGCGCTAGCTTCAGTCGAAAGAGGACTAAAATACCCAACTTTAAAGGGTACTCCTATTCTCTGAAAAACTTTCTGAAAAAAGTTATAGCGCAGCAAGTTTTTGAAAAATTCAAAAAGCGAAAATATTTACTATTTCACTTATTGACTGATAACTCGAAAACTAGTTTGGGCTTACAAATCGCGCTACCTTCAATTGAAAGAAGACTTAAACACCCAAATTTAGAGGGACTTTCTATTCTCTGACAGACTTTTTGAGAAAAGTGATAGCTCAGCAAGATTTAGCAAAATTCAAAAAGCGCAGAAATTTAGTATTTCAATTATTGACTCATAACTCGAAAACTAGTTTGGGCTTACAAATCGCGCTACCTTCAATTGAAAGAAGACTTAAACACCCAAATTTAGAGGGAACTGCTATTCTCTGACAGACTTTCTGAGAAAAGTTATAGCTCAGCAAGGTTTTGCAAAATTCAAAAAGCGCAAAAAATTTACGAAAGGGCACTAAAATATCTACTTTAGAGGGTTCTCCTATTCTCTGAAAAACTTTCTGAGAAAAGTTAAAGTGCCGAAAGATTTTAAAAAAGCGCAAAAATTTACTATTTCACTTATTCATAACTCAAAAACTAGCTAACTAAGATACCCATTTCTAGAGGGTACTGGACTTAAATACCCAACTTAAGACGGATCTGCTATACTCTGAAAGACTTTCTGAGAAAAGATTTTTGAAAAATTCAAAAAGCTCAAAAATTTACTATTTCACTTATTGACTCATAACTCGACAACTACCTTGGGCTTACAAGATTTTGCAAGATTCAATAAGAAACGCAGAAATTTACTATTTCTCTTATTGAGTCATAACTCGAACACTTGCGTGGGTGTAGAACTATCGCTACCATCACTCGAAAAATGACTAAAATATCCAACTTTAGAGGGTACTTCTATTCTCTGAAAAACTTTCTGAGAAAAATTATAGCGCAGCAAGTTTTTGCAAAATTAAAGAAGCGCAAAAATTTACTATTTCACTTATTGACTCATAACCTAAAAACTAGCCTGGATTAAGAACTGGCGCTACCTTCAGTCGAAAGAGTACTGCAATACCCAACTTTAGAGGGTACTCCTATTCTCTGAAAAACTTTCTGAGAAAAGTTACAGCGCAGCAAGTTTTTAAAAAATTTAAATAGAGCAAAAATTTACTATTTTACTTATTGACTCACAACTCGAAAACTAGCTTGGGTTTACAAATGGCGCTACCTGCAATCAAAAAAGGACTAAAATACGCAACTAAAAAAGGTACTCTTTTCCTCTGAAAGACTTTTTGAAAAAAGTTATAGAACAGCAAGATTTTTAAAAATACAAAAAGTGCAAAATTTCACTATTTCGTTTAATGACTCATAACTCAAAAACTAGCATAGGTGCATATATCGCGCTACTTTTAATCAACAAAGGATTGAAATACCTAACTTTAGAGGGTACCTCTATTCTCTGAAAAACTTTCTAAGAAAAGTTATAGGGCAGCAAAATTTTGAAAAATTCAAAAAGCGCAAATGTTTACTATTTCACTTATTGACTCATAACTCGAAAACTTGTTTAAGCTTACAATCGCGCTACCTTCAATTGAAAGAGGACTTAAACACCCAAATTTAGGGGGAACTTCTATTCTCTGACAGACTTTTTAAGAAAAGTTATAGCTCAGCAAGATTTTGTAAATTTCAGAAAGCGGAAAAATTTACTATTTTACTATTGACTCATAACTCGAAAACTAGCTTGGTGTAGAACTATCGCTACCTTCAAACGAAAAAGAACTGAAATACCCAACTTTAGATGGTACTTCTATTCTCTGAAAAACGTTCTGAGAAAAGTTATAGCGCAGCAAAATTTTGAAAAATTCAAAAAACGCAAATATTTACTATTTCACTTATTGACTCATAACTCGAAAACTTGTTTAAGCTTACAATCGCGCTACCTTCAATTGAAAGAGGACTGAAACACCCAAATTTAGAGGGAACTTCTATTCTCTGACAGGTTAGGTTAGGTTAGGTTCCATTGTCAACCGTGATCAAGCACAGCTCACGTTGGTCCATCAATTAGTTCCCGTTGTGCTACCATGTTGTCCCGTCTTCCAAGGGTCCTATGTTATCTGGCTGCTGATATTCTCACGCAGCCACCCGGTTGATTTAATGAAGGGGTGGATCTTTTTTAAATCAATATTAGAGAGACAAGTTTTGTCCCCAAGGGTTCTTTGACCGAAAAGTTTAAGCCTTAGATCATCGAATGCCGGACAATGACAGAGAAGATGTTCCGTCGATTCTTCCTCTTCTTCATCGCCACAACTTCTACATATGTCATTGTAATTGAGGCCCAACCTTTGGGCGTGCCTCCCAATAGACCAGTGTCCAGTTATTACCGCGATTAGGTTTCTGAGATGAAGTCTGGATAGCTGTAGTGCCCGCCTAGTTCTTTTTTCATCTATTATGGGCCAGATTTTTCTAGTTTCCCTACAGGTAGTTTCATCTAACCATTTCTGAATTGCAATAAGGTGAAACTTATGTGCAATAAGTTGTTTACTCATTGGGAGAGAGACGCCTATGTCATGTGTAGAATCGTTTTGATTTAAAGTGGAGCCTGCATGCGCCAACGCGTCCGCGATACAGTTTCCGTGTATGTCCCTGGGTCCTGGTACCCACTTAAGGGTAACCGTTGAATGTCTCGCTATCTCGTCCAGAGATATCCGGCATTCCTTGACAATTTTTGATGTGATGAACACATTCTCCAGGGATCTAATGGCCGCCTTACTATCGGTAATGATCTGAATATCCCTACCAGATATTTCGCCATACCGAATGAATTTTGCGGCTGTGTAGATGGCCGTTATTTCAGCCTGAATGACACTGCAGTGGTCCGGCAGCCTTAGAGGAATGCACCAGTTTAGCTGCTCGGAGTAAATGCCAGAACCGACACCATTCAGTGATTTCGACCAGTACGTGAAAATTTGAATCACATTCGCGGGTGTATGTAGGTCACCAGGGTGGACCGCGTTATCCAAAAAGCTTACAGAGAAGCCAGGATCAAAGATTGGCTCAGGTGTGACATAGTCAACGCTCATGTTCCAATTTATATTATATAGGATGTTGGCATGACCGATATTGCAATCTCTCCATGTTCTGGTGGCTTTTAGTCTTACTGCCGTGTTCGCAGCCAACTTTTTATCTAAAATGTCTGGTGGTAGCCAGTTCAATATCGTGAACAGTGCCTTAGAAGGAGTTGTTCTAAAGGCACCTGTTACTGTTATTGCCATCATTCTCATTATACGTTCAAACTTAGTTTGATGACTCTTCCGCCTAAGCGCCGGCCACCAAACGACTGCACCGTAGAATAGAATGGGTTTAATGACACATTCGTATAGCCAGTATACATTTTTCGGGTTGATACCCCAATTTAGGCCAATGGCTTTTTTGCAGCAATATAATACAGTTGCTGTTTTAATGGTTCTGGAAGTGATATTCATATTCCAGTTCAATTTACTATCTAGTATTATTCCAAGATATTTGGCACTATCGGATAGTTTCAGTGGAACCCCATTCAGCTTTGGGGTAACAAATTTGGGAATTTTGTATCTCCTAGTGAAAAGTACCAGTTCCGTTTTGGCCGGATTCACATCCAGACCACATCCCCAGCATCATTTTACGAGGACATCCAGTGCGGATTCCATGAGTTCAGACAGTAGTCTGGGATCCTTACCCATAGCCATGACTGCGACGTCATCCGCATACGCAATCGTTCTGCAGCACGTCTTTCCATGGACCTGAGGAGGAAATTTATATTAAGGTTCCAAAGTAATGGCGAGAGTACACCTCCTTGCGGTGTGCCCCTGGTAGCCACTTTGGAAATGTTTGCGGCGCCCCAGTTAGATTCAATACGCCGAAAGTGCAAGATGCTACTAACAAATTGGATGATCTCTGGGTCGATCTCCAGTAGCCTCATCGCATTAATAACCGACTCTGGTTTAACATTGTTGAAAGCTCCCTCAATATCCAGGAAAGCAGCTAATGCGAATTCCTTGTATTGTAGGGATCTCTCTATGTGACCCACCAATAAGTGAATCGCAGTTTCGGTGGACTTCCCTTTCGTATAGGCATGTTGAGCCATTGACAAGGAATTATGTCCTAGCTTTGATCTGATATGAATGTCTATAATCCTCTCCAGTGTTTTCAGCAGAAAGGAGGATAGACTAATTGGCCTGAAGTCTTTAGCCTTAGTGTGCGATGTTTTCCCCCCCTTGGGGATGAAGACAATCTTATATGTTGTCCATATAGATGGGACATGTGAGAGACTTAGGCAGGCTCACCAAGAGCCATGGCATCAGTGTCTCTAGGTTATTTTGCAGATCCGCTGGGATAATCCAATCCGGACCTGGGGATTTAAAGGGATGAAAGCTTTTAACAGCCCATTCCACACGATGACGAGTTATCGGGATAATAGAGTTATTTCGAGCGCCATTAAGAATTACCTCCCTCGGCACATTATCAGTGCAGCCTGGGAAGTAAGTATTCATCAGAAGCTCAAGGGTCTCCTGACTATTTGTTGTACAGGATCCATCTGACTTCTGTATATACGATGGAATAACTGGTCTTGAGGATAAGATTCTACGTAGCCGACTTGTCTCCGAGGAGTTTTCTACATCACTGCAGAATTCCCTCCATGACCGTCTTTTAGTCTTCCTTATAAGATTCTTGAATCCATTCACTGAGGATTTGTAATTGTTCCATACACCATTACGTTTCGCCTCGTTAAAGAGCTTCTTGCTTTCTTTGCGTTTTTTAGCAATTTCCGCATTCCACCAAATTGGCTTAGTCTTGCCTTTCCTGTCGATTCTTTTACAGGATTTTCCTGTTGCCTCGGTTAAGACGCTCAGACTTTTTAAGAAAAGTTACAGCTCAGCAAGATTTTGCAAAATTCAAAAAGCGCAAAAATTTACTATTTAACTCGCTCATAACTCAAAAACTAGGTAACTAATATATCCATTTCTAGAGGCTATGCTATTCTCTGAAAAACTTTCTGAGAAAAGTTATAGCGCAGGAAGATTTTGAAAAATTCAAAAAGCGCAAAAATTTAATATTTTACCTATTGAGTCATAACTCGAAAACTAGCTTATTTTTACAAGTGGCGCTACCTTAAATCAAAAGAGGACTAAAGTACTCAACTTTAGAAAGACTTTCTGAGAAAAGTTATAGCGCAGCAAGATTTTGAGAAATTCAAAAAGCGCAAAAATTTACTATTTCACTTATTAACTCATAACTCGAAAACTAGCATGGGCTTACAATCGCGCTACCTTCAATTGAAAGAGGACTTAAACACCCAAATTTAGATGGAACTTCTATTCTCTGATGGACTCTCTGAGAAAAGTTATAGAGCAGCAAAATTTTGAAAAATTCAAAAAGCGCAAACATTTACTATTTCACTTATTGACTCATAACTCGAAAACTAGCTTGGGCTTACAAATTTCGCTACTTTCAATCGAGTAAGGAGTAAAACATCTAAATTAGGAGGTTACTTCTATTTCCTGGAAGACTTTCTGATTAAAGTTATAGCGCCGCAAGATTTTTAAAAATTTAAAAAACGCAAAAATTTAATATTTCACTTATTCATAACTCAAAAAGAGTTTCTGAGAAAAGTTATAGTTCCGGAAGATTTTAAAAAATTTGTAACGTCTATAAAAAGTTTAAAAGACCCCATCTATTTCAATAAATAACGATCAATTGGATCTTTGCTTGGTTTTAGTAAGAGAGTATTACGACAACAATTGGAACATTTTTCAGATAAAAAAATTGATATGACAAATATTAATACAGTATTCATTGAATATAATATTGTGAATGGATCATACATATATAAATAACGTGTCAGCACATACTATTCATCAGTTTTCACTTGACGTTAGTCCTGGATATAAAATAACAGAAAGACCGGCTAATCCAATATATTTACCTGTAAATTCGAGAGAAATATCTACACTGGTTTTAAGAGTTGTCGATCAAGACGGAAACTTAATAAATTTTCGTGGAGAAAAAATATCTATTATATTACATTTGAAACCTATTAAAGAATGATTATATTCAACAAAAATAGTTTGTAAAAGGATTCACCAATCACTCTATCATCATCTGCAACACCACACACATTAGAGTTTTTTATGGTAAACGAAAGTTATATAATAAAAAGCTAATATATCAAACAAGCAAACTCGTTGATGTTTAAATAAAACTAATCGAAAGTTTTTACGAAATTTAGGATTTCAACTAAAATCGATTAAAGGTTCTGTGTTGAAAAAAATAAAAAAAAAACTTAAAAATGAATAGTTTAATTAATGTATTAGACAAACCGCAATTTGATAATTCAATTATTAAAAAAAAGTATCACAGCTATAATTCATAATTACAATCTTTCAAAAACAATTATGAAATCCGAATATTAATACAAAATCAAGATTTATACGTTTTACCAAGTGAAAGAATGCTTTATATTGAAGGTTACATAACAAAAGAAGATTCAACAATCTATGCAAATATACAACTACTGAACAATTGTATGGCTCACCTCTTTGAAGAGATTCGATATTAATTAAATGGAATAGAAATTTATCATACACGACATTTAGGAATTGCATCAGAAATTAAAAACTATGTTTCCTTAAATACATCTGAAAGCAATAACTTGATTAATGCTGGATGGGCTCCAACCAATAGTGACAAAACTCTGGCGCTTATTAGCGGTTATTTCAATTTTTGTGTGCCATTGAAAAATTTGCTAGGATTTGCTGAAGATTTTAATAAAATAATAGTTAACTCGAAACATGAATTAATCTTATTAAGGGTAAAACATGATGAACAAGTTTTTAAATCT
Source organism: Gymnocheta viridis (assembly GCA_956483585.1). Classification (NCBI taxonomy): domain Eukaryota; kingdom Metazoa; phylum Arthropoda; class Insecta; order Diptera; family Tachinidae; genus Gymnocheta; species Gymnocheta viridis. Next base: position 32,480,954 of record OY101443.1, read on the forward strand.
ACGGTATTAATTGAAAAACCTAAGTTAACCATTCTGAATATTACGTGGAAAGTGCCACATGTTCAACTTGATGATGTTCACAAATTGGAAATGTTGAAAACAATTAATAGCCGCCGGGCATTAAATGTATCTTTTAGAAGTTGGGATATGTATTACTTGCAAGTGAAAATGAAAGACCACGTTTCCTGCTTTTGGCATTTCGTAACAATAATAATAATAATAATAATAATAATACATTTCAACATTGTGATTTAACAAATATAAAAGTACATCTAAACTCTGACGTATATCCGTATGATGATCTAAACTTGAAATTTTATTGAAATCGGTTTGCATTACTATACAATATGTATCAAAAGTTTCAACAAAGCTACCATTCACGACATCCACAACCCCAACTATCACGAGAAGACTTTAAATCAATAGCGCCAATAATTGTCTCAGATGTAACACATCAAAATGAGACTGTTAAAACTGGACCAATAGATATTTGTATTGAATTGAAGACGTTTAAGAATATACCAACCGGAACATCTGCATATTGTTTAATAATACATGATAGAATGTTTGAATATATTCCTCTTACAAATGAAATTAAAAAACTAATGTAAAATAATATTAAAATAAGTAAGATTTAAATAAATAAATATATATAAATATTTTTTTTACTAAAATTAATTGGTTTTTTATTTCTTTATATTATAGTAACTATGCTTATCGCAAACTCAATATTTATTGTTTTGAATATAACAATGGTATGGGTGACGATATACTTCCTTATGAAAGCGATTATCAAGAGAAATCAAGTCGTATAGTTAGTCGGGGTATAAATGATATAAATACAAGAACAATTGACGTTAAAGATTATTCGCAAACATTACATATAAGTATTCAGTAATTAAAAATATAATTTCTTAAAAAATTTCTCCAACATCATTTCCAACGAACATAAACAAGAATTTGTTAACATTCAATCATATTTGGAGCATGCAAACAACATTAAAATAAATTTGGTGAACGTTATGAGGATTGTGTTTGGTCTAAAGGAACTACTAGATGTGGACCTGATACCTGTCGCTGTGTAAATTATAAAAGGAAAAATTTCAAATTGCAAGCAGAAGCAAGAAAAATAATAAATTTCTATAGTTTATCTAAGTGTAAAAATTGTATCTTTTATAAAGTTTAATAATACATAATACACATATTTATTTGCTTAAGATTTAATTGTAAAATAAAATTTTGAACAAGAATTATATAAATATACTATACATTTTTTACTAAAATATATAAGAATTTCTTAATTTATTCGACCTTAGTTGTAAATATGGTTTTTTTATTAATCAGGCTCTAGTCATACTATTGAAAATAAAACTTCTTTCTTTTTGTTTTATTAATTATTTTTTAACATTGCTCTTCTTCAGGAACTAGAAAGTTTTTAACAAAAATATAAAAACAAACAAATTATTTAAATAATATATATATACATAAGTATCACAACTCTAAAAATATATTGTTTACATTATCAAAAAAATTAATTTTTATTAAAAATTAACATTATAATATTAAAACTTTTTTGTTAGAAAATAAAATAACACTTTATAATTAATTAATATTGCCTTACTTTTTTGAGTAAAGCCGTCTGTTTGCTTACAAAAGAGATTTAAAAGCTTACTGAAGATGTTTTTGTTTATACTTCGATATAATATGTATGTAAGTTAACACAACTCTAAATTCCCAACAGGGTATTTAAATTATTATGTTGTACAATCAGCAATATTGCACACATTGCTAAAGTAAACAATTATAAAGAAATAGAACACCAGACGCAAACTCAGCAGTACTTGGGTATGGGGCTGCTTTATAATATTTTGTAAGTTAAGTTTAAGTTTAGTTTTTAAGTTTTACTCTAAGAAAGAAGAATGATAAAATAAACTGATCGCTTAACGATAAGAAAATTATATTTGTTATTACTGGCGCCCAACGGGTCTTTCGGATTCTATACAATTAATTAATCTACATATATTGCAATAAAAGCAATAATTCTGTTCTTCCTGTGGCTGCAGACCGCCGTCGACAAGGATATCAATAGTTGATGACAAAAAGCCGTTTAAAAGCTGCCATATTATTTGCAAGAAGATTTTCAACGAATCGACAACAGCAGACTTAATTGAATAAGGCTAAATTAAGAAAATTTAATAAAGGAAATTTATTATCATGTAAGTAGAGTGCTCAATTTGTGGTATAAAAATGATTTCTTAAAAATTGTTAATAACGACCTTTGTGTGATAAATAAATTTATGAATAGTGAAATAAACTCTCTGTTAGAAGAATTTCAAAAATTAGTAGTTTAAGAAAAATCAAAAATGTCAGTGACACCTGACCAATTAAAGGCACTAGTTGAAAGTGCTGTTTGCAGTGCTCTCGTCGTACAAGAACGACAATTTGAGAAAAAGCTAGAAGAATTGAAAAAATCTGTTGATAGTTTAAATGTTAGTGCACCCGAAGTGGAAACATATACAGAGGCGCAACTTAGGGAAAATATTGTATGTAAGGAGACTTTAGATATTGCAAAATCGTTGCCGGAATTTGAAGGCAAACTTGAAACGTACGTTTCATGGAGGAAGGCGGCGCACACCGCATATAAAGTATACGATAAGTATGAAGGCAGTTCAACTCATTATCAAGCCCTTGGCATAATAAGAAATAAAATAAGAGGTCCCGCGGATAATGTCCTGGCCTCATTTGATACTCCCTTAAACTTTAAGGCTATTATAAATAGACTTGACTTTACGTACGCTGACAAGCGACCAATATACCTGATAGAACAGGAACTTTCCACCCTGCGACAGGGAAATAAAACACTTTTACAATTCTATGAAGAGGTTGAAAAAAAACTCACACTTCTCACTAACAAAACAATAATGACATACGATAATGCTCTGGCTGCTTCTCTTAATGAAAAATACAGAACCGATGCTTTACGAGTGTTTGTTTCGGGTACAAAAAAAACTTTAAGTGATATCCTTTTCTCGGCAAAACCAAAGGACCTCCCATCAGCTTTAGCATTGGCCCAAGAAGTGGAGTCAAATCATGAGCGCTATGCTTTTGCAAGCACTTATGCTAGGAGCATTGAGTTTAAAGCCAAACAAGGCCAACAGTTAAAAAATAAGAACCCATATTTTAGCTGGCGCACCGTCAATAAAAATCAACAGGAACAACAAGTAGAACCGATGGATATTGATTCATCGTCGCGGTTCAGACAGCCCAAACAATTCAGTAATCAGTGGCGAAACCAGCCACAAAATAAAATAAATCCTGTAGTAAAGAGGCCAAACAGTGGCACAGCAAGATTTACAGGGCCAAAACAGCAGAGGATTAATCACTTGTCACAGAATAGAAATTCATATGACCAGGGGGAATTAAATTATCGAACTGAAGCAAATACAGAAGTCGAAGACATTGATAATGAATTTTTAGAGGTTGATCAAATAAATTTTTTAGGAATAACTCCCTGCTTCCGTTCATCGAAAGAACAATAGCGGGGAGAGTTATCAAATTATTGATAGACACAGGTACGTCAAAAAATTATATAAAACCATTGAAAGAATTGAGGCACATAAAAAACGTTGATCAACACTTTTTGGTGAAGTCACTACATGGCTTCAATAAAATTACACAAAAATGTGTTTTAAATCTATTCGATACTAATGCATGTTTTTTTATTCTACCTAATCTCGAAACGTTTGATGGAATAGTTGGACTCGATTTGCTAACTGAAACTAATTCAAAATTAGATTTTAAAAACACAAAGCTGGAAACAATTGCTGGGTCAGAACGGATTCAGTTTCTTAAATGTAAAAATGTTAATTTCGTAAGCATCGAAATGTTTAATGTACCTCAGGCTATATCTGAGGAGTTTCGAAGAATCATTGATAGAAGAATGGGTGTTTTTGCTGAGCCAAACGAGGCATTACCCTTCAATACAAATGTTGTCGCAACGATTCGTACAGAAAATGAAGATCCTATATATTCAAAACTATATCCATATCCAATGGGTATGGTGGATTTTGTGAATACAGAAGTTCGAAACCTTTTAAAAGATGGCATAATCCGACCATCTAGATCACCCTACAATAACCCTGTATGGGTGGTTGACAAAAAAGGTACTGACGACTTTGGAAATATAAAAAAGGCTTGTAATAGATTTTAGAAAATTAAACTCTAAAACGATTTCTGACAAATATCCCATTCCAAACGTGAATGTTATTTTGTCAAACCTGGGGAAAGCAAAATACTTCTCCACATTGGACCTAAAATCAGGATTCCACCAGATTTTGCTTGCTGAAAGGGATAGGGAAAAAACTGCCTTTTCAGTCGGAAATGGAAAATATGAATTTTGCAGACTACCCTTTGGTCTGAAGAATGCGGCAAGCATTTTTCAAAGAGCCATTGATGATGTACTAAGAGAGAGAATAGGGAAGTCGTGTTATGTTTACATTGACGACGTTATTATTTTTTCTCAGAATATGAAGGACCATGTCGAACACTGGATAGGTTGTATAAAGCCAATATGCGAGTTTCTCGCGAAAAGTCTAATTTCTTTAAAGGAAACGTGGAGTTCTTGGGGTTTGTGGTATCTCGAGGGGGAATTTCAACCAGCCCCGATAAGATAAAAGCAATACGGAACTATGAACAGCCTACTACACTTTTCGGTCTAAGATCATTTCTTGGACTTGCAAGTTATTATAGATGCTTCATTAAGGACTTTGCTTTAATAGCAAGACCTTTGACAGACATCCTCAAAGGAGACAATGACAAAGTTGGTGCCAGTCAATCCAAAAAGATTGGAGTAAAATTTAATGAGTCACAACTTCAAGCATTTAACAAACTTAAAGAGGTCTTAACATCCGAGGATGTAATGCTACTGTATATTGACTATAAAAGACCTTTCGATCTTACAACTGATGCCTCAGCTCACGGCTTGGGGGCAGTTTTGTCCCAGGATGGAAAACCTATTACGATGATTTCGAGAACTCTCAAGGAAAAAGAATCAAATTTTGCAACTAACGAGCGCGAATTACTTGCAATTGTTTGGGCTCTAAAGAGCCTTAGAAATTATCTCTACGACGTGAAAGATTTGAACATTTTCACAGACCATCAGCCTCTAACGTTTGCGGTTTCTGACCGAAATTCAAATGCCAAAATAAAAAGGTGGAAAGCCTTTATAGATGAGCACAATGCGAAAATTGTTTATAAACCTGGCAAAGAAAACTATGTGGCTGATGCGTTATCACGGCAAAATGTTCATGCCTTGCAGAATGTTGCTTTGCAAAACGACTACGCAGTCGGAGATGATTCAAATTCTGACATTGCTACGATACATAGCGAAATTTCTTTGTCTTATACTATTGAATCTACAGACAAGCCTCTCAATTGTTTCCGAAATCAGGTAGTGATTGAAGAAGGAATAGAGTTACCAACACGTACATTCATCCTTTTTGGAAAAAAAACCAGATATCTTATAAGTTATTCGGATAGAAGAACTTTAATAGAAAGAGTATTTAATGTAATAAAAGAAGACGTAGTAAACGCAATTCATTGTGAACTGCCCATTTTGGCATTCCTACAGCATAGGTTGATTGAAGCATTTCCATCAACAACGTTTCGTTATGCAAAGAATATGGTTACCGATGTAACTAACAAAGACGAACAAAGAGAAATTGTAACAATGGAGCATAATAGGGCGCATAGAGCTGCGCAAGAAAATGTAAAACAGATTTGAAAGGATTACTTTTTTCCAAAAATGGCTAATTTAGCAAATGAGGTCGTCACAAATTGTAAAATTTTCAAAAAAGCAAAATACAATCGTCATCCACAAAAACAATTAATAGGTGAAACGCCTGTTCCTTCGTGTGTTGGGGAAATTCTAGATGTGGATATATTTTCCACGGACAAAAGGTATTTTCTAACATGTGTTGACAAACTGTCTAAGTTTGCAATCGTCCAACCTATAGCATCAAGAACTATTGCAGATATTGAACCAGCAATTCTCCAACTAATGAACTTTTATCCTCGTACAAGAACAATATTTTGTGACAACGAACCCTCTTTGAATTCACAAACAATTAGGTCGATCCTGGCGAACAACTTTGATGTGCAGATAGCAAATGCACCACCACTTCACAGTACATCAAATGGTCAGGTAGAAAGAATACATAGTACCCTTTTAGAAATTGCTCGGTGTCTCAAACTTGAAAAATCTATTAATGACACACTACAATTGATACTTCTGGCTTCTATTGAGTATAACAAAACAATTCACACCGTTACAAATAAACGACCTATTGACGTTGTTCAATCAACTCCGCCAGAACTTGAGAGCGATATGAGGAATAGGGTACAAAGAGCACAGGAAATTCAATTACAGCGACTAAATGAAAAGAGGCAAAATATGGTGTTCGAAGTAGGCGAAAAGGTCCTCGTGAAGACAAATAGGAGATTAGGCAATAAGATTACACCCTTATATGTTGAAGGAACTGTTGAAGCCGACCTGGGGACAACGGTTCTTATTAAAGGGAGGGTGGTCCACAAGGACAATTTAAGATAACTTAGTTTTATTGATTTTGGTTTTGTATGATCCTAGGACTCTTGTGATGCTGTTTTTTGTTGTGTCAGCAACTGCAAAACTAACTGACTATTCTGGATCGGATTATATACCTGTTTCTGACGGTACCGCGATGATTTGGCGGAGCTTTGAATACTTACGGCATACTACAAATCTCTCAATGTATGCGGAGATGGTTGAGAGAACGAAGTTATTAAGGACCCACTTTCCGCAGTCGCATATGAAAAAGATACTAGACGCGGACATAGGCCACATAAACACATTGCTTGCTACAATAAATGTTCACCACAGGAACGCAAGGAGTATAAATGTTCTTGGTACAGCCCTTAAGATAGTCGCCGGGACAACTGATCATGACGACTTCGAAAATCTAGAGTTTAAACAACGAGAGCTCATTGACGCGGAAGATAGGCAGGTTCTTATAAATACAAGGGTGCAACAACAGATAAACAACTTAACAGATATTGTTAATATTATTGTTAACAAAGCAAAAGCTAAGGTAATAGACACAGAGCATTTGTATGAGACTCTACTTGCGAGGAATAGAATTTTAATCTCAGAACTAGAAAGCCTTATGCTTTCGATTACCCTCACAAAGGTCGGTATTGTTAACCCTCAAATTCTTGATTCTAACGATTTAAATAATATGATAAATGAGCACTCTGCAAATATAACTGTAACAGATTTAATGGAAGTTGCTTATATAAAAGTCCTATTGGATGATAAGTTTTTACATTTTTTAATTAAGTATCCAAAACCAGATTTAGTTTGTAGAAAAGTAACCCTGTACCCTGTTCAACACAATAACACAATTCTTCATTTTGATGAAACAAACAATGTGGCAGACTGTGGAAATCAAATTCTGGCTATCGGAAATTGCCATGCTACCCTGACAACATCATTTTGTAAAAGATTGGACTATCCAACATGCGCTCAACAACTTCACTCTGGTGGTCGTGCATATTGCATCACTCGTCCTTCGCATCTAGAAGCCCTCACAGTTATCGATGAAGGAATTATCATTATCAATGACCAAACGGTTAATGTAGCAACAAGTGATGGTGTGGAGAAACTGTCACTGGTACATTTCTACTCACATTTACTGCTGAAGTAAAAATAAATGGGTCCCTATATAGAAACCAAAGAAATGTTGTAGGAAAGTTACCGGGATCCCCAACGTCTGCTCTTCTCAACATTACGGACCATCAGGAGATATTAAGTTTACCATATCTTCAAAGATTAAATGCAGAAAACTTGCGTTATATAGACAACATAAAACAAAGATTAATTGATGGACCTTTGTGGTCAACTACTTTTATTTTCGTTATCCTAACTATTGGTTTTGTCTGTTTCAAGGCTCATCAGAAGATAAAGAAAACTCGTCAGAGACGCATCATTCAAACTGCTATTGAAGATCTGAAGAAGGCCGGGGACGCCCTTCATTTAAGTGAGGGAGGAGTTAACACAACTCTAAATTCCCAACAGGGTATTTAAATTATTATGTTGTACAATCAGCAATATTGCACACATTGCTAAAGTAAACAATTATAAAGAAATAGAACACCAGACGCAAACTCAGCAGTACTTGGGTATGGGGCTGCTTTATAATATTTTGTAAGTTAAGTTTAAGTTTAGTTTTTAAGTTTTACTCTAAGAAAGAAGAATGATAAAATAAACTGATCGCTTAACGATAAGAAAATTATATTTGTTATTACTTGTACGTGTGTGCGAGTTATGGATTCACCAACAATAAATTAAACACTTTTGATTACAAAGCAAATAAATTAAATATAGGAAGTCAATAAAATGTTACAGACAAAATTATTTGGAAATTTACTAAATTACAGAATATTTAACATTAATAAGAACACAATAAAAATTATTAAATTGCAAAACATATAAAATTAATAAGAACTCAATTATTTGGAATTATTTGGAAATTTATTAAATTGCAAAATTAACAAAGTAAAACAATAGAATAAGCACTTTTATATTTAGTTAATAAGTTTCATTGTAATGTTAAAAATAAATAAAAGTTAGTTCTGATTTAATAACCAAAAGGAAAAGTTGTTTTTTTTAAGAAGACATTAAATTAATGTTATAACTCGCGCAATTTTCGGTGTCTGTTTTATAATTTATTCTTATGTCCACGGGAGTATTTATAATATATAACATCTCTAAAGTAAATCTCTTTTTATATTTATTTTCTTGTTGTAATACTGTTACATCACTTAAATTAGGAGAGTGTCCACTCATTGCACAGTGGGCTGCTAGTGCTGTTTTTTGTTCGTCCGTAGCTTTGATTTTGTCGTTCCAACATATGCTTTCTTACATAGATTAGATCCGTCACCATTGCAAGGAATTTTGTATATTACGTTCGATTTACCTAACATGTCAATTTTTGTATTTGTGAAAAGCCAATTTAAATTGTTATTTGTTTTCAGTGCAATGTTAACTTTATCTTTATCATATACATTTGAAAATATAATTCTCTCCGAGAGAGATTGGCCGCTGACAAATCAGACCACAAAACTCGAATAGGAGAATCAGAACAAAAAATGCACTAGCAGCCCACTGTGCAATGAGTGTGTTCGAAATATCGAATAAAAATAATATATGAAAATGTTAAATAATAATTAATAAAACAAAAAGAAAGAAGTTTTATATTCAATAGTATGACCTAGAGCCTGATTAATAAAAAAACCATATTTTTTACTAAAATTTAAATGTGTTTATTTCATTGACAAGGGTAAATATTTTAATTACACTTATGTATCCCGCATTTCGATATCGAACTTTATAGAAAACACAGCGCCAGAATTAATATGGTTTTATGGTTTGTTTGATTTTTGCATGAGCATACATGATGTAGGGTTGCTGCAATGACATGTTTGAAAATTTCCAGCTTCCTGACAAACATTCAACAGAGTTGTTCAAAATATGTGTCCGGATAGGGGTTTTCGGATAAAATTTTCAGGGCTGATATTTAATAGAGAAGCTCTAATTGAGATTCAATCAGGCATATGAAAGCAACAAAAAAATTTATATATATATTTTTTTTGAAACCCCTTAACACAACACAAATTTTATGAAACCTCCTGATACAAGAATATTGTTTTAATATGAAGCATTATTAAAATTGATAAGACAATATTTAATGCTCTTCAAAAAAATGTGTTCTTATCAATTAAAAAAATGTGTTTGAATTTCACAACCACATTTCAAATTCCGATCCAGGGCTGGAAAACTCATTTTATAAATAAATGCTCATAAAATATATGAAGCAAGAAACATATTTTTAACGATCACGTTTCCCAGCTAGGCATGAGCAGACTTTTGTACTGAAAACCTGTTCCCGGGCATACACAAGCATACTACTTATTCTGTCAAGTAAATTACAGTGAAACAGTTGCCATGTTCGTATGTATATATACAAAGCTAATATAAATTTTCGAATGATTAACAATGAAAAAGGATGAACATTTAAATAGAAAGTAATAAAGATTAGAGTAAAAAGGAACGATCCTCGAAATAAATTATATAAATGATCTATCTCATCCACTTGTATTGAATTACTATCGGCTGTTATTTTAACGTAAACAGCGCATACTAAAGGCACTGTGGAAATGTTTTTGTTTTTTTAGCTTCATGGCGGCACGAAGAATATTGAAGTTATTTGTTGTCAAGTTTTCATTTATAAAAATTTTATTTTCAGACGATCCTCCTATATGTTTTAGGCAAAAAAACTTTATGAAATTTACGATAGTTTGACAGAGATTAAAAAAAAGTTCTTATCATAAGGTGGCCATTATTTTGGATTAAAATATAGTCACACCAAGAAATTAAGCATAACATTACAAAGTACTTTTATCGGTTGTACAAATATATTGTGCAACCTTCTAATATAACAAACTCATTGACGATTTTATTTCACTATTATATTAGTGTGGAAAACTTTACAGGTCACATTTTCACATGATAGTTTTATAGATGATTTTAAATTATATACCTAATTTCATGTTACTTGCATTCATTGTATTGAGTTATTTTAAATAAAACTTAAAAAATTTGTTTTACTTAAAAGATTATCCTTTATCATGACAAATTTTTTTTTTTAAATTTCAGACAAAATTGTGATACCAGAAAAAATAGCCATACGTCTAATCAATTCATCTGAAATAACTGCCGAGCAATTCTATGAAAACATTATGGAACAATATCGCATACTACAACAACAGCGTAAAAAATTTTTACAGAAACAACATATACATTTGCAACAGTTGGCAGCAAGAGGCAATCAATTTCAAGAGATATTCGCAACAGCGACAATAATACAGTCGAATCCTAAAGATCGAATAAATAAGCCGATAACACCAACTAATGGTACATTCCTACTCCATCCAGTTCGGTTGCCCTTACCAGCTCCACCAGAGTTACCAGAATTACTAGCACTTAACGAACCAGATCGAATACCTTTAGGAATTGAAAAAGAAACAGCTCCTTTGAGGGCCGTAGAAACTTTACCCATATTGGATACATTACCGGTTTATAGTACGAAACGAAAAACAAATCGTAAGCATATTCAACATTATCGTAGAAATCAACGTAATAAACAAAAAATCAAAGAATTACAAGTGGATAACCTAGAAGATAAACTAGCACAGGATAAATACAAGGAGAAAGCCTTAAATCCACCCAGTTCGATAATACAAGAACCTTTATACACCTCAATACCCATACCCCTGATATTGAATTCAAAAGAGGAGAAAATACCTCATCACAATCATGACCATAGAGAGAAACGTACAAAAGGCTTAGTGCGGAAACGTATATCATCGCCTTCCGTTTCCAACTGTCATAAAAAATCGTACTTAAACCCATTCATAAATAATGAATTAATATTTGAGAAATAAATTCGTAATAAATATTAAGGAATTGAGTATAAGGAAAGTTTTTACTTACACATACGTGAAAGCACCATGGTTGGCAACCAATACAAAATTCCGACATTCAATTACTGTTTATCAACGATTCGGTATTAAAAAATTTTAATATAAGCAAGCTTCAAATGAAATACCACAATTTTTCGCTAGTTAAAATATTTTTAGCATCCGACGTACATTGCTTTGTTTTATAGAGAAAAGTCAAATGATGACATTTGATTCGTAACTAAATATCTAAAAAAATATTTTAGCCTTGTTGTACTGATTTTGCCATCACAAGAGTTCATTAAAGTCGAAAAAAAAGTTTCACAAACTGCATATTGAAAGAATCTGTTTTTTGGTTCCGATAAAATAATTGCTGAAACTTATACATATTTTTGAAGGATTTGGTCAGACTAGAATTAAGGTTTTCATCTCAGTTGAGTGAGCACTTCTCCGAGTTCGATCAATTTCGCTCCGCTATTTTGTACTTAATTTGTTATTTTATCTCAGAAGCTTTTGTTTTCTTTCAGCTGCGATGGGATTTTTTGATTTCGCAAACTTAAAAGTAATTTATTTTATTACTTTTTACAAACAAAAATTTTTTTTTTTATTTTATAGCACTATTTTATAATGTTCTTTTTAATCTTAATAGTTGGAAAAAAGACTTGGGCAGTTTGTTATTCCTATTTCTTAAAATAAAAGAAGAATCAATATGATTTTTTTCAAGAAGAACGTTCATTATGCTTCTCCATAATAATCGGTGCAATTTTTATGAATAAACTATTTGAATTTATGCAGTATAAGCAGTTTTAGTTACAAATTAAAAAGGTTTGTTGCTAAGATTATGACGCATTTTCAGAAATCATAACCAATGTCGAAACTAATAAACCAGAAACTAAAAAATAGTTCACAGATAGCTATAGATCTTACTCACAATTCATAACTTAGTGCAGCAACTGCTTCCTGCTGATGTAAGAAATACAACCCTACATATTGGCGAGTAGAGATAATAAAATGTCGATAATATTTTAAACGATTCTTACTAAAATTAATTAAAACGCTTAAAAAGCTATTAAAAACAATTTTTATTCTTTAAAACATTCATACAAATCCTCAAAAAATTATTTATTGATCATAGTTTGTGTATACGTACTTAAATCAATTAAAATAAGGTGCTGTAAAAGTAACGTTACACAATAGAGCTTTGTTGGCCAAAAACATACCTACAAGTTTTTTGGACGCAAGTAGCACAGATAATGAGGTAAGTAAGTTTCACTGCAACTACATATGTATGTACATCAGTATGTAAGTATGTATACATAGTAAGTATGTACTGGAATTAAGTTTGAAAAAGGACCTATGTATGTATGTATGTATGTACTTGCATCACCAGTTCGGTGCGAATATGCATATTTTCATTAATACAACAATAAAAAACCAAATGTGCCCCACAATTACAAAAATAGTCATATGAGTAGATAAGTATGTATCTACTTTTGTTACGTTTATTAGTGGCTCGAAATTTCAAGCAGTTAATTTAATTTCAGAAAATAATTTCAAAAATGTTTGAAATTCCAAAAGGCAAGAAAGCAAGCAAAACTGCAGAAAACAATACACACACATGTGTACACATATATAATGATTATGCATCACATACATACATATTCACTATGTACCAGATATCTTATAAGTTATTCGGATAGAAGAACTTTAATAGAAAGAGTATTTAATGTAATAAAAGAAGACGTAGTAAACGCAATTCATTGTGAACTGCCCATTTTGGCATTCCTACAGCATAGGTTGATTGAAGCATTTCCATCAACAACGTTTCGTTATGCAAAGAATATGGTTACCGATGTAACTAACAAAGACGAACAAAGAGAAATCGTAACAATGGAGCATAATAGGGCGCATAGAGCTGCGCAAGAAAATGTAAAACAGATTTGAAAGGATTACTTTTTTCCAAAAATGGCTAATTTAGCAAATGAGGTCGTCACAAATTGTAAAATTTTCAAAAAAGCAAAATACAATCGTCATCCACAAAAACAATTAATAGGTGAAACGCCTGTTCCTTCGTGTGTTGGGGAAATTCTAGATGTGGATATATTTTCCACGGACAAAAGGTATTTTCTAACATGTGTTGACAAACTGTCTAAGTTTGCAATCGTCCAACCTATAGCATCAAGAACTATTGCAGATATTGAACCAGCAATTCTCCAACTAATGAACTTTTATCCTCGTACAAGAACAATATTTTGTGACAACGAACCCTCTTTGAATTCACAAACAATTAGGTCGATCCTGGCGAACAACTTTGATGTGCAGATAGCAAATGCACCACCACTTCACAGTACATCAAATGGTCAGGTAGAAAGAATACATAGTACCCTTTTAGAAATTGCTCGGTGTCTCAAACTTGAAAAATCTATTAATGACACACTACAATTGATACTTCTGGCTTCTATTGAGTATAACAAAACAATTCACACCGTTACAAATAAACGACCTATTGACGTTGTTCAATCAACTCCGCCAGAACTTGAGAGCGATATGAGGAATAGGGTACAAAGAGCACAGGAAATTCAATTACAGCGACTAAATGAAAAGAGGCAAAATATGGTGTTCGAAGTAGGCGAAAAGGTCCTCGTGAAGACAAATAGGAGATTAGGCAATAAGATTACACCCTTATATGTTGAAGGAACTGTTGAAGCCGACCTGGGGACAACGGTTCTTATTAAAGGGAGGGTGGTCCACAAGGACAATTTAAGATAACTTAGTTTTATTGATTTTGGTTTTGTATGATCCTAGGACTCTTGTGATGCTGTTTTTTGTTGTGTCAGCAACTGCAAAACTAACTGACTATTCTGGATCGGATTATATACCTGTTTCTGACGGTACCGCGATGATTTGGCGGAGCTTTGAATACTTACGGCATACTACAAATCTCTCAATGTATGCGGAGATGGTTGAGAGAACGAAGTTATTAAGGACCCACTTTCCGCAGTCGCATATGAAAAAGATACTAGACGCGGACATAGGCCACATAAACACATTGCTTGCTACAATAAATGTTCACCACAGGAACGCAAGGAGTATAAATGTTCTTGGTACAGCCCTTAAGATAGTCGCCGGGACAACTGATCATGACGACTTCGAAAATCTAGAGTTTAAACAACGAGAGCTCATTGACGCGGAAGATAGGCAGGTTCTTATAAATACAAGGGTGCAACAACAGATAAACAACTTAACAGATATTGTTAATATTATTGTTAACAAAGCAAAAGCTAAGGTAATAGACACAGAGCATTTGTATGAGACTCTACTTGCGAGGAATAGAATTTTAATCTCAGAACTAGAAAGCCTTATGCTTTCGATTACCCTCACAAAGGTCGGTATTGTTAACCCTCAAATTCTTGATTCTAACGATTTAAATAATATGATAAATGAGCACTCTGCAAATATAACTGTAACAGATTTAATGGAAGTTGCTTATATAAAAGTCCTATTGGATGATAAGTTTTTACATTTTTTAATTAAGTATCCAAAACCAGATTTAGTTTGTAGAAAAGTAACCCTGTTCAACACAATAACACAATTCTTCATTTTGATGAAACAAACAATGTGGCAGACTGTGGAAATCAAATTCTGGCTATCGGAAATTGCCATGCTACCCTGACAACATCATTTTGTAAAAGATTGGACTATCCAACATGCGCTCACAACTTCACTCTGGTGGTCGTGCATATTGCATCACTCGTCCTTCGCATCTAGAAGCCCTCACAGTTATCGATGAAGGAATTATCATTATCAATGACCAAACGGTTAATGTAGCAACAAGTGATGGTGTGGAGAAACTGTCACTGGTACATTTCTACTCACATTTACTGATGAAGTAAAAATAAATGGGTCCCTATATAGAAACCAAAGAAATGTTGTAGGAAAGTTACCGGGATCCCCAACGTCTGCTCTTCTCAACATTACGGACCATCAGGAGATATTAAGTTTACCATATCTTCAAAGATTAAATGCAGAAAACTTGCGTTATATAGACAACATAAAACAAAGATTAATTGATGGACCTTTGTGGTCAACTACTTTTATTTTCGTTATCCTAACTATTGGTTTTGTCTGTTTCAAGGCTCATCAGAAGATAAAGAAAACTCGTCAGAGACGCATCATTCAAACTGCTATTGAAGATCTGAAGAAGGCCGGGGACGCCCTTCATTTAAGTGAGGGAGGAGTTAACACAACTCTAAATTCCCAACAGGGTATTTAAATTATTATGTTGTACAATCAGCAATATTGCACACATTGCTAAAGTAAACAATTATAAAGAAATAGAACACCAGACGCAAACTCAGCAGTACTTGGGTATGGGGCTGCTTTATAATATTTTGTAAGTTAAGTTTAAGTTTAGTTTTTAAGTTTTACTCTAAGAAAGAAGAATGATAAAATAAACTGATCGCTTAACGATAAGAAAATTATATTTGTTATTACTTGTACGTGTGTGCGAGTTATGGATTCACCAACAATAAATTAAACACTTTTGATTACAAAGCAAATAAATTAAATATAGGAAGTCAATAAAATGTTACAGACAAAATTATTTGGAAATTTACTAAATTACAGAATATTTAACATTAATAAGAACACAATAAAAATTATTAAATTGCAAAACATATAAAATTAATAAGAACTCAATTATTTGGAATTATTTGGAAATTTATTAAATTGCAAAATTAACAAAGTAAAACAATAGAATAAGCACTTTTATATTTAGTTAATAAGTTTCATTGTAATGTTAAAAATAAATAAAAGTTAGTTCTGATTTAATAACCAAAAGGAAAAGTTGTTTTTTTTAAGAAGACATTAAATTAATGTTATAACTCGCGCAATTTTCGGTGTCTGTTTTATAATTTATTCTTATGTCCACGGGAGTATTTATAATATATAACATCTCTAAAGTAAATCTCTTTTTATATTTATTTTCTTGTTGTAATACTGTTACATCACTTAAATTAGGAGAGTGTCCACTCATTGCACAGTGGGCTGCTAGTGCTGTTTTTTGTTCGTCCGTAGCTTTGATTTTGTCGTTCCAACATATGCTTTCTTACATAGATTAGATCCGTCACCATTGCAAGGAATTTTGTATATTACGTTCGATTTACCTAACATGTCAATTTTTGTATTTGTGAAAAGCCAATTTAAATTGTTATTTGTTTTCAGTGCAATGTTAACTTTATCTTTATCATATACATTTGAAAATATAATTCTCTCCGAGAGAGATTGGCCGCTGACAAATCAGACCACAAAACTCGAATAGGAGAATCAGAACAAAAAATGCACTAGCAGCCCACTGTGCAATGAGTGTGTTCGAAATATCGAATAAAAATAATATATGAAAATGTTAAACAATAATTAATAAAACAAAAAGAAAGAAGTTTTATATTCAATAGTATGACCTAGAGCCTGATTAATAAAAAAACCATATTTTTTACTAAAATTTAAATGTGTTTATTTCATTGACAAGGGTAAATATTTTAATTACACTTATGTATCCCGCATTTCGATATCGAACTTTATAGAAAACACAGCGCCAGAATTAATATGGTTTTATGGTTTGTTTGATTTTTGCATGAGCATACATGATGTAGGGTTGCTGCAATGACATGTTTGAAAATTTCCAGCTTCCTGACAAACATTCAACAGAGTTGTTCAAAATATGTGTCCGGATAGGGGTTTTCGGATAAAATTTTCAGGGCTGATATTTAATAGAGAAGCTCTAATTGAGATTCAATCAGGCATATGAAAGCAACAAAAAAATTTATATATATATTTTTTTTGAAACCCCTTAACACAACACAAATTTTATGAAACCTCCTGATACAAGAATATTGTTTTAATATGAAGCATTATTAAAATTGATAAGACAATATTTAATGCTCTTCAAAAAAATGTGTTCTTATCAATTAAAAAAATGTGTTTGAATTTCACAACCACATTTCAAATTCCGATCCAGGGCTGGAAAACTCATTTTATAAATAAATGCTCATAAAATATATGAAGCAAGAAACATATTTTTAACGATCACGTTTCCCAGCTAGGCATGAGCAGACTTTTGTACTGAAAACCTGTTCCCGGGCATACACAAGCATACTACTTATTCTGTCAAGTAAATTACAGTGAAACAGTTGCCATGTTCGTATGTATATATACAAAGCTAATATAAATTTTCGAATGATTAACAATGAAAAAGGATGAACATTTAAATAGAAAGTAATAAAGATTAGAGTAAAAAAGGAACGATCCTCGAAATAAATTATATAAATGATCTATCTCATCCACTTGTATTGAATTACTATCGGCTGTTATTTTACGTAAACAGCGCATACTAAAGGCACTGTGGAAATGTTTTTGTTTTTTTAGCTTCATGGCGGCACGAAGAATATTGAAGTTATTTGTTGTCAAGTTTTCATTTATAAAAATTTTATTTTCAGACGATCCTCCTATATGTTTTAGGCAAAAAAACTTTATGAAATTTACGATAGTTTGACAGAGATTAAAAAAAAGTTCTTATCATAAGGTGGCCATTATTTTGGATTAAAATATAGTCACACCAAGAAATTAAGCATAACATTACAAAGTACTTTTATCGGTTGTACAAATATATTGTGCAACCTTCTAATATAACAAACTCATTGACGATTTTATTTCACTATTATATTAGTGTGGAAAACTTTACAGGTCACATTTTCACATGATAGTTTTATAGATGATTTTAAATTATATACCTAATTTCATGTTACTTGCATTCATTGTATTGAGTTATTTTAAATAAAACTTAAAAAATTTGTTTTACTTAAAAGATTATCCTTTATCATGACAAATTTTTTTTTTAAATTTCAGACAAAATTGTGATACCAGAAAAAATAGCCATACGTCTAATCAATTCATCTGAAATAACTGCCGAGCAATTCTATGAAAACATTATGGAACAATATCGCATACTACAACAACAGCGTAAAAAATTTTTACAGAAACAACATATACATTTGCAACAGTTGGCAGCAAGAGGCAATCAATTTCAAGAGATATTCGCAACAGCGACAATAATACAGT
Organism: Gymnocheta viridis; assembly: GCA_956483585.1. Classification (NCBI taxonomy): domain Eukaryota; kingdom Metazoa; phylum Arthropoda; class Insecta; order Diptera; family Tachinidae; genus Gymnocheta; species Gymnocheta viridis. The sequence continues at coordinate 32,499,623 of OY101443.1, forward strand.
CGAATCCTAAAGATCGAATAAATAAGCCGATAACACCAACTAATGGTACATTCCTACTCCATCCAGTTCGGTTGCCCTTACCAGCTCCACCAGAGTTACCAGAATTACTAGCACTTAACGAACCAGATCGAATACCTTTAGGAATTGAAAAAGAAACAGCTCCTTTGAGGGCCGTAGAAACTTTACCCATATTGGATACATTACCGGTTTATAGTACGAAACGAAAAACAAATCGTAAGCATATTCAACATTATCGTAGAAATCAACGTAATAAACAAAAAATCAAAGAATTACAAGTGGATAACCTAGAAGATAAACTAGCACAGGATAAATACAAGGAGAAAGCCTTAAATCCACCCAGTTCGATAATACAAGAACCTTTATACACCTCAATACCCATACCCCTGATATTGAATTCAAAAGAGGAGAAAATACCTCATCACAATCATGACCATAGAGAGAAACGTACAAAAGGCTTAGTGCGGAAACGTATATCATCGCCTTCCGTTTCCAACTGTCATAAAAAATCGTACTTAAACCCATTCATAAATAATGAATTAATATTTGAGAAATAAATTCGTAATAAATATTAAGGAATTGAGTATAAGGAAAGTTTTTACTTACACATACGTGAAAGCACCATGGTTGGCAACCAATACAAAATTCCGACATTCAATTACTGTTTATCAACGATTCGGTATTAAAAAATTTTAATATAAGCAAGCTTCAAATGAAATACCACAATTTTTCGCTAGTTAAAATATTTTTAGCATCCGACGTACATTGCTTTGTTTTATAGAGAAAAGTCAAATGATGACATTTGATTCGTAACTAAATATCTAAAAAAATATTTTAGCCTTGTTGTACTGATTTTGCCATCACAAGAGTTCATTAAAGTCGAAAAAAAAGTTTCACAAACTGCATATTGAAAGAATCTGTTTTTTGGTTCCGATAAAATAATTGCTGAAACTTATACATATTTTTGAAGGATTTGGTCAGACTAGAATTAAGGTTTTCATCTCAGTTGAGTGAGCACTTCTCCGAGTTCGATCAATTTCGCTCCGCTATTTTGTACTTAATTTGTTATTTTATCTCAGAAGCTTTTGTTTTCTTTCAGCTGCGATGGGATTTTTTGATTTCGCAAACTTAAAAGTAATTTATTTTATTACTTTTTACAAACAAAATTTTTTTTATTTATTTTATAGCACTATTTTATAATGTTCTTTTTAATCTTAATAGTTGGAAAAAAGACTTGGGCAGTTTGTTATTCCTATTTCTTAAAATAAAAGAAGAATCAATATGATTTTTTTCAAGAAGAACGTTCATTATGCTTCTCCATAATAATCGGTGCAATTTTTATGAATAAACTATTTGAATTTATGCAGTATAAGCAGTTTTAGTTACAAATTAAAAAGGTTTGTTGCTAAGATTATGACGCATTTTCAGAAATCATAACCAATGTCGAAACTAATAAACCAGAAACTAAAAAATAGTTCACAGATAGCTATAGATCTTACTCACAATTCATAACTTAGTGCAGCAACTGCTTCCTGCTGATGTAAGAAATACAACCCTACATATTGGCGAGTAGAGATAATAAAATGTCGATAATATTTTAAACGATTCTTACTAAAATTAATTAAAACGCTTAAAAAGCTATTAAAAACAATTTTTATTCTTTAAAACATTCATACAAATCCTCAAAAAATTATTTATTGATCATAGTTTGTATATACGTACTTAAATCAATTAAAATAAGGTGCTGTAAAAGTAACGTTACACAATAGAGCTTTGTTGGCCAAAAACATACCTACAAGTTTTTTGGACGCAAGTAGCACAGATAATGAGGTAAGTAAGTTTCACTGCAACTACATATGTATGTACATCAGTATGTAAGTATGTATACATAGTAAGTATGTACTGGAATTAAGTTTGAAAAAGGACCTATGTATGTATGTATGTATGTACTTGCATCACCAGTTCGGTGCGAATATGCATATTTTCATTAATACAACAATAAAAAACCAAATGTGCCCCACAATTACAAAAATAGTCATATGAGTAGATAAGTATGTATCTACTTTTGTTACGTTTATTAGTGGCTCGAAATTTCAAGCAGTTAATTTAATTTCAGAAAATAATTTCAAAAATGTTTGAAATTCCAAAAGGCAAGAAAGCAAGCAAAACTGCAGAAAACAATACACACACATGTGTACACATATATAATGATTATGCATCACATACATACATATTCACTATGTACATATACAAACATATGTTTTTAATGAAAAATTTTTATGATGCACACATCCCACGTTCATATGAACATACATACAAACATATGTATGCACATACTTAAGTATATTAAGCGAGAGCTTTTTCTTGCTCTCCATAATTTTTATCAACAAAACATACAATATGAAATATATGCATACATACATTGATCAAAAAAACCAGGTTGCGCATTACACAGGTCCGTTATTTTCTTGTGTTGAGACTAGTGAATGGTAGGTAGATTTCGCTTGTAGTCGAAAATCGATTTTTAATGACAAAAAACGATTTTTAAGCTATTGCATAGCTTTTATCGCGGGCTTTGAGCGCGGCGACCGAATCAAGAAAATCCGTAACGTAAATAAAACCTGACACTAGGTTTGTTTCCTAAATCTTTTGTTTTTTTTTTTAACTATTTAAATCGCCTAGCGTATGTTAACCCCTAAAGTATGCTATTGATTTCATTAACATACAGTAATGCCAGAACAAACAAACAGACATTTCGTAGGCTTTGAAACTATTGCATAGCTTTTATCGCGGGCTTTGAGCGCGGCGACCGAATCAAGAAATTCACCACGCTCAAAAAGTGTAACTTGTATTAATATTAAAGAAAAAACTTGATTTAATATAAAAGAAAAGAATATACTGCATAAATAAAAAATAAATAAATAATTATAGTTGCAAAAGTTGATAAAAATTGCTATGCAATAGCTTTGCCTCCGCAGTCCCCGAGTGCCACACGTATTTATTTTTATTTTGTGGTCGATTTTTCATTACCAACTGAAATCGACTTTTGGCGCCGATTAATTGAATTAAGAAAAACTCGCAACGTTTAAGAAATAAGGCTGTGTTGCACCATATACATAAACTAACTTGGTAGTCACTCGATCAAAATTTCATTCAACTTTTAAATTCCCTCTCACTTTTTTATCAATACATACACATATAAAATTTGACGAGAATTTGCTTACACATTTTCATTCAGTAGAGTGTTTCAAATTACAGTCAAGAAAACAGCTGATGGCAGTTTTTTTCATCCAAATTGAAAATTAATTTCGTCTTGCTAAAAAATTTGCGTGCAGCCTGCATCACAGGTTTCAATTTTTGTGAATTTTGGCAAGCAGTATCTGTAAAAACCTTGAATGAAAAATAATTTGATGGTGTGACTGCTACGTAATGTAAATAATTCATTTGATATAGAAAATAAAGAGTGGCACCGCTCTACAAAGATTACAAAAACAAATTTATATCAATACTCTCACACAAATTGTAGTTTAATTAATTGTTAACACCAAGGCGAATTCATATCAGATGGCATTATTAGTCCTGACTACACCAAAGTGTCAAAATCTATATGAAAAAACTAAACAAAAACTTTTTATGCATTCATTTAACAGGATGGTGAATACCAGTTGTAGTTGTATTAATAAGTCCACTCGCATTGTAGAATAATACAGGTAGTGTCGAAGCTGCAACAACACTGCTTTTAGGTTCGAAGCTGTCAAAAAGTACAAAAGAAAAATGGCAAAATGTTTGCATTTTCTGTTCTATAAAGAATTTTCTTTCTTTTCCTTTTCTTGTTTATATTTGAAACAAGTGATAAAGTGTGCTTTTTTAGAAGTGTGAGTGTGTGTTAGTAATACAGAATCAAATTTTGACATACCAAAAAAAAGTCCGTTAACGCTTCGACACTACCTGTATTATTCTACCATGGCCACTTGGTATTAATTTGCAGTGGCTAACGCTGCAAATACAAATGCAAGTAGTGGCATGCTTTTGCATTTACACGTGCGAGTGCAAGTTCATTTTTAAAATGTCCTCGAAGGGTAAACTTGAGAACATTCTTTCAATTGTTTCCATTTTAACTCCTTGTTTTGTCTACAAAGTAGAAACGGTTAACATTTATTATTATTATTCTAATGATATTAATGCTCTATAATTAACGTTTTATATGTATCTTAATTGTTTGGTTTTCATAAATAACAGCTATGTTAAATTTTTCTCATTTCAAATTAATGATGCCAAATTTTTACATTTTAAATCCTTTTTAAAAGGTAAAATAAAATGAGCGGTCGTCGCTGCTGTACAAAAACCCGTGGAGTCCCTGGGGAAGTATGGCGAGGCGCGAAGATTGAGGCAATACCTCTGGCCGATGTTCCGCAAAGGCCCAGATCTGTTGCCAGGATCTCCGCTGAGCCATCCGACCCCAAGGAGATCCTGTTATCATTAACAGTGACTCTTTGGCATCACTTCGGGAGACGCAGGGGAAGATATTCTATGGTTTTGAAACTATCTTCCTCCGCGTCTACAAAGGTGATGACACGGAGAAGCCTCAAGCTCCGGTGACGAAGGCTAATATGACAACTATGGACGACGATTCCGCTGCTTCATCGGCCAGCGAGGACACCCAGTCGACCACAGGACTAGTGGGTGACTTCTTTGGCAGGATGGAGGTTGCGGACGATGAGGACATTCTTCTGGAATCGGACGACTACCCAGAGAATGCCAACGTCATAGTTGTCCATAGTGATGAACTGTGATGAAGGTCACACAAATTAACCTTCATCACTCTAAAGCGGCGACAGCTGCCCTTCTCCTCCGATTGGCTTCAGGCGCGGAGGAGCTTATTTGCATCCAAGAACAACTGTTGTATAAAGACAGGGTTTGTGGACTCAGTTTAGACGGCTATAGTACTTTGTACGCAGCTGAACAAGGTAAGACCAGAACTTGTGTTATGGTCAAAAACGTCCTCAAAGCTTTTATTCTCTCTGATTTTAGCGATAAAGACACTTGCACTGTCGCGGTGGAAAACAAAACACGGACAGTATGGTTTATGAGCTGCTACAATGGGCTGTTAAAAGCTTTCATCCCTTCAAATCTCCAGCTCCGGATGGGATTATCCCAGCGGATCTGCAAAATAATCTAGAGACACTGATGCCATGGCTCTTGGTGCTTTCAACAATGTTAAACCAGAGTCGGTTATTAATGCTATGAGGCTACTGGAGATCGACCCAGAGATCATCCAATTTGTTAGTAGCATCTTGCACTTTCGGCGTATTGAAACTAACTGGGGCGCCGCAAACATTTCCAATGTGGCTACCAGGTGCACCCTGCAAGGAGGTGTACTCTCGCCATTACTTTGGAACCTAAATATAAATTTCCTCCTAAGGGCCATGGATAAGGCGTGCTGCAGAACGATTGCGTATGCGGATGACGTCGCAGTCATGGCTATGAGTAAGGATCCCAGACTACTGTCTGAACTCATGGAATCCGCACTGGATGTCCTCGTAAAATGATGCCGGGGATGTGGTCTGGATGTGAATCCGGCCAAAACGGAACTGGTACTTTTCACTAGGAGATACAAAATTCCCAAATTTGTTACCCCAAAGCTGAATGGGGTTCCACTGAAACTATCCGATAGTGCCAAATATCTTGGAATAATACTAGATAGTAAATTGAACTGGAATATGAATATCACTTCCAGAACCATTAAAACAGCAACTGTATTATATTGCTGCAAAAAAGCCATTGGCCTAAATTGGGGTATCAACCCGAAAAATGTATACTGGCTATACGAATGTGCCATTAAACCCATTCTATTCTACGGTGCAGTCGTTTGGTGGCCGGCGCTTAGGCGGAAGAGTCATCAAACTAAGTTTGAACGTATAATGAGAATGATGGCAATAACAGTAACAGGTACCTTTAGAACAGCTCCTTCTAAGGCACTGTTCACGATATTGAACTGGCTACCACCAGACATTTTAGCTAAAAAGTTGGCTGCGAACACGGCAGTAAGACTAAAAGCCACCAGAACATGGAGAGATTACAATATCGGTCATGCCAACATCCTATATAATATAAATTGGAACATGAGCGTTGACTATGTCACACCTGAGCCAATATTTGATCCTGGCTTCTCTGTAAGCTTTTCGGATAACGCGGTCCACCCTGATGTCCTACATACACCCGCGAATGTGATTCAAATTTTCATGGACGGGTCGAAATCACTGAATGGTGTCGGTTCTGGCATTTACTCCGAGCAGCTAAACTGGTGTATTCCTTTAAGGCTGCCGGACCACTGCAGTGTCATTCAGGCTGAAATAACGGCCATCTACACAGCCGCAAAATCCATTCGGTACGGAGAAATATCTGGTAGGGATATTCAGATTATTACCGATAATGAGGCGGCCATTAGATCCCTGAAAAATGTGTTCATCACATCAAAAATTGTCAAGGAATGCCGGATTTCTCTGGACGAGATAGCGAGACATTCAACGGTTACCCTTAAGTGGATACCAGGACACAGGGACATACACGGAAACTGTATCGCGGACGCGTTGGCGCGTGCAGGCTCCACTTTAAATCGTAACGATGCAACACATGACATAGGCGTCTCTCTCCCAATGAGTAAACAACTTATTGCACATAAGTTTCACCTTACTGCAATTCAGAAATGGTTAGATGAAACTACCTGTAGGGAAACTAGAAAAAGCTGGCCCATAATAGATGAAAAAAGAACTAGGCGGGCACTACAACTATCCAGACTTCATCTCAGAAACCTAATCGCGGTAATAACTGGACACTAGCCTATTGGGAGGCACGTCCAAAGGTTGGGGCTCAATTACAATGACATATGTAGAAGTTGTGGCGATGAAGAAGAGGAAGAATCGACGGAACATCTTCTCTGTCATTGTCCGGCATTCGATGATCTAAGGCTTAAACTTTTCGGTCAAAGAACCCTTGGGGACAAAACTTGTCTCTCTAATATTGATTTAAAAAAGATCCACCCCTTCATTGAATCAACCGGGTGGCTGCGTGAGAATATCAGCAGCCAGATAACATAGGACCCTTGGAAGACGGGACAACATGGTAGCACAACGGGAACTAATTGATGGACCAACGTGAGCTGTGCTTGATCACGGCTGCCAATGGAACCTAACCTAACCTATCAGAGAATAGAAGTTCCCTCTCAATTTGGGTGTTTTAGTCCTCTTTCAATTGAAGGTAGCGCGATTGTAAGCTTAAACAAGTTTTCGAGTTATGAGTCAATAAGTGAAATAGTAAATATTTGCGCTTTTTGAATTTTTCAAAATTTTGCTGTCCTATAACTTTTCTTAGAAAGTTTTTCAGAGAATAGAGGTACCCTCTAAAGTTAGGTATTTCAGTCCTTTGTCGATTGAAAGTAGCGCGATATATGCAACCATGCTAGTTTTTGAGTTATGAGTCATTAAACGAAATAGTGAAATTTTGCACTTTTTGTATTTTTAAAAAACTTGCTGTTCTATAGCTTTTTTCAGAAAGTCTTTCAGAGGAAAAGAGTACCTTTTTTAATTGCGTATTTTAGTCTTTTTTTGATTGCAGGTAGCGCCATTTGTAAACCCAAGCTAGTTTTCGAGTTGTGATTCAATAAGTGAAATAGTAAATTTTTGCTCTATTTGAATTTTTTAAAAACTTGCTGCGCTGTAACTTTTCTCAGAAAGTTTTTCAGAGAATACGAGTACCCTCTAAAGTTGGGTATTGCAGTACTCTTTCGACTGAAGGTAGCGCCAGTTCTTAACCCAGGCTAGTTTTTAGGTTATGAGTCAATAAGTGAAATAGTAAATTTTTGCGCTTCTTTAATTTTGCAAAATCTTGCTGCGCTATAAATTTTCTCAGAAAGTTTTTCAGAGAATAGGAGTACCCTCTAAAGTTGGATATTTTAGTCATTTTTCGATTGATGGTAGCGATAGTTCTACACCCACGCAAGTGTTCGAGTTATGACTCAATAAGTGAAATAGTAAATTTCTGCGTTTTTTGAATTTTGCAAAATCTTGCTGAGCTATAACTTTTCTCAGAAAGTCTGTCAGAGAATAGAAACTACCTCTAAATTTGGGGGTTTAAGTCTTCTTTCAATTGAAGGAAGCGCGATTTGTAAGATCAAACTAGTTTTTGAGTTTTGAGTCTATAAGTGAATTACTAAATTTCTGCGCTTTTTGAATTTTGCAAAATCTTGCTGAGCTATAACTTTTCTCAGAAAGTCTGTCAGAGAATAGAAGTTCCCTCTAAGTTTGGGTGCTTAAGTCTTCTTTCAATTGAAGGTAGCGCGATTTGTAAGCCCAAACTAGTTTTTTAGTTAAGAGTCAATAAGTGAAATAGTAAATTTCTGCGCTTTTTGAATTTTTCAAAAACTTGCTAAGCTATAACTTTTCTCAGAAAGTTTTTAAGAGAATAGGAGTACCCTCTAAAGTTGGATATTTTAGTCATTTTTCGATTGATGGTAGCGATAGTTCTACACCCACGCAAGTGTTCGAGTTATGACTCAATAAGTGAAACAGTAAATTTTTGCGCTTTTTGAATTTTTCAAAATCTTGCTGAGCTATAACTTTTCTCAGAAAGTCTGTCAGAGAATAGCAGTTCCCTCTAAATTTGGGTCTTTAAGTCCTCTTTCAATTGAAGGTAGCGCGATTGTAAGCTTAAACAAGTTTTCGAGTTATGAGTCAATTGTAATGTATGTAAACACAGGCGGATGATTTGATCAATATTAAACAATTGATGATTTATTCAAAAATTTCTTTGGCTTAAATACTAAACATGAGAAGCTCGCTTTTTATAAAATTGAGTGACTTTACTAAAAGTTCACTCAATAACTTATTTTCTAAAAACTATTTTATTCACATACATTTGCTTCCTATTGTACCAGGCAATCAGAAATTTTGAGTGAGTTTTACAAATTTATATTTTAATGTACTTTGGCCAGTGTACTACATTCATAGTAACAGTTTGTTAACTCAGCATAATTGGTCTTTAAAGTATTTAGCAACAAGAATGAGTAAGCGTGCAATGACCGCTTTTATACAGAATATCGGATTACTAAAAGTTTATAAAATTGCCAAAACGTGGAGTAATTAAATTTAGTACTGCCCTATCTTAATAATTTGTATTATTCAATTGAAGTGGCTTTTGTTTACATTTGGATACACGAGTTTGACTATTGTTTTGTTTATAAATTGAAATCAATGAATACGCTACACTAGTGTTGCTGAGAATTCTATGGATACACTACACCCCCAATCTTTCAGTTAAAATTTTACAATTTGGATGAAATTTTAAAATTTTAATTTAATATTTATATGATGTGCTGTCTGCGTGGTACAATAAAATTACATTTTTCTTACAAAGATAATATTGTTTTTATAAATTTTATTTGCATATTCTTGTAGTAGTAGTATATTTGTTGCTTCTCATGGTTTTTACTTATGAATACTTTGTTTCTATGACTCTTATATTAACATTATTTTTTTTGTTATTACATTTTTAAGTTTTTGTAATTCTTATGCTAAAGATATTTTAATACAATATTTTTCATTTCTTATATTTCTTTAATAAATTTTTATGTACAATTTTGGTTTTCCCATTAATGCTTAATTCTACATTTACATTATCTGTATTTATTATTTCATAAGGACCATTGGTGGTTCATTTTTCTTTCTATTTTCTACTTTTATTAAAACTAAGTCTCCTATATCAAGATCTATGCTATTTATCCTATTATATGATTCTAAACTTCTATTCCTTTTTGTTGCTTCTATCAGCTTTCTAGCGTTTTCTAATGAATTTTTCAATCTAACTTTTAACTCATTTGCGTAATTTTCTAAGTTATATATTCTATCGTAATTCATGATATTTTCACCTGGTAATTCGGGCAATTTTCCGAAAACTAATTCAAATGGTGAGTAATTTGTGTCTACGTGAGGGGTTATATTATATGCGAAACAATAATAAGGTATCCAATCATGCCAGTAGTCATCATTTGTGAATGACAAAAAGTATTCATTTAGAACTCTATGATTTCTCTCCACTGTACCGAGAGTTTCATGGTGGTATAATGTTGATATTTTCTGTTCTATTTTTAGTAAAGTACATATTTCTTTCATTAATTCATTTACAAACTCTGTACCTCTATCTGATTTCAGAATTTTAAATATGCCATACTTCAATATTAGATTTTCTGTCACACATTTTGCGATAGACTTGGCTTCTTTTGTCTCCATTGCTGCAGCTATTATATACTTGGTTAGTTCACACTGTATAGTCAGTATATAGCGATAGTTTCCAGAAGGTCTTAAAGGTCCAACTGGCGTGTCTGTAACGCATAATGGTTCTCTGGTGTGTCTGACTTGTTTATTCCTCTGACATAGATCACACTCTAAAACGTACTTTTTTTACCATTTTGTACATGTTCTTCCATATGTATTTCTGTTTCAATTTGATTAAAGTTTTTCTAACTCCGAAATGTCCTCCGCATGGTGTGTTGTGATACAATTTTATTAATTCAAGTTTTTTATTTTCTTCTGTTATTCTATGAGGATTATTATACAATATTATTTTGACTTCATTTTCTTTACACGTGTTTAACTTTTCTTTCAACTTTTCTATACTTATCTTTTTAAATATTTCTTCACCTTTTTCTAGTGCGAATTTTCTATAATTTGTTCTGCCTAAAACAGAAGGTAGTTTCTCCAACATATTATCTAGATAATCAGGATTATCGCTACATCTGATGCGCATTTCATTTAAAGCAGAATCGTTTTCAACTTTTATTTCTTTATTTGGCTTTTCTAATATGAATTTTAATTTTCTTGCAAGCTTTATATCACTTATGGATGTACAGTCCCAAACTTTGAGTTGATCAGGCTCATTAGAATAATCTGTATTACCATTTTTATTTTTTTAAGTGCACTTTTGTTGTTGTTTCCTTCATTTTTCTTGTATCTACCTAGGTTTTTGGTTTCCTCATTTTGTATCCTCTTTTTATTTCTTGTTATCACCAGCGATTTCTTTACAGTTTCATCAATTTTATTAGGAATCATTTCTTTTAGTATGTCTGAGTTCAATTGTATTCTTGACAATGCGTCTGCGTTGGTATTGCTACTTCCTTTTTTGTAAATTATTTCAAAGTCATAGTCCGACAATTCCATACGAATTCTTGTTAATTTGGAGCTTGGATTTTTGTGTGAAAACAATGCAATTAATGGACGGTGGTCCGTAACGACAGTAAACTTTCTGCCGTACAGGTAGGGTCTAAAAAATTGTATTCCCCAATGTATTCCAAGCAGTTCTTTTTCTATTACTGGTTTATTTCTTTCGTGTTTGTTGAGTGTGCGGCTTGCATATGATATTGGTTTATCCTGTCCGATTTCTCCCTGTGACAAAATTGCTCCTAATGCAAAGTTTGATGCATCAGTTGTCACAATGAAAGTTTTATCGAAATTTGGGTATTGCAAAATCGGTGGATTTATTAGCTTATGTTTTAGTGTTTCAAAAGCGGTTTGACATGTTTCAGTCCAATGGAACTTTCTATCTTTCTTCAACAAAGCATTTAAGCAATTTGTTACTTCTGCAAAATTTTCTATGAAACGTCTATAATAATTAAAAATGCAACAAATCTTCTAACATCATCTGCATTCTTTGGTACCGGATATTTGGTTATTGCTTCAAATTTTTCTGGATCGGGTTTTATTCCTTCTGCTGTTATTAAGTGTCCAAGATATACTACTTCTGACTTCAAAAAGCATCATTTACTGGAGTTGAGTTTTAGGTTATATTGTTGGAGTCTATTGAATACTTTAATTAGATTTGTATTATGATGTTTAAGACTACATCCAAAGACAATTATATCGTCCACATACAAGAAGGCTTCACATTCCAGACCTGATAAGGCTATTGTTAGCATTCGCTGAAAACTGTTTGATGATATCTTTAAACCAAATGGTAGTCGTGTGTATTGGTAATGTCCGTTAGGTGTTGAAAATGCTGTGTATGGGCGAGATTGCTCTTCAAGTTCAATCTGAGGGAAAGAGCTTGTCATGTCCAATGTTGAAAAATATTTTGCTCTGCACAATCTGTCAAGTATATCTTCCAAACGAGTCAAAGGAAACTTGTCATTGACAATTTTGTCGTTTAGTTTTCTAAAGTCTACGACTAATCTCCATTTCTTTAAGTCTGTATGACCCTTTTTTGGTACTAACAATAGTGGTGCATTATATGGACTTATTGATGGTTCAATAATGTTGTTTTTTAAAAGCTTTTGTACTTGCGAATTTATTTCTGTTGTTTGTGCATGTGGGAGACGGTAGTTTTTTATGTATACGGGGCTATTGTCATGTAGTTCTATAATCTGCTTATAAAAATTATTAGTTGTTAAATGCTCATCTTCCAGGTGGAATATATTTTGATATGTCTTTAGTATTTCTAGAAGGTTTTCTTTATTCTCATCACATAAGTCTCCTAGTTCAAAATTTTTTAATAATTTTTTGAATCTTTCTGATGCATGATGATTTTCGAGTTTCTGTGTATTAATCGAACAAATCTCATACTTTTGTAATGGAACTGTTTCTATTTTTAAATTTTAGATAGTTGCTATTTTGTCTGTAACGTTTAGTAATCTTATATGCTGATATCCTAATCGTGGTACTATCACGTTCGCCAAGTATACAACCTTAACAATTTCTCTGTTTAACACCAGTGCATCTTCTTCTAGTTCGATATTAAATGGTACAATTATTTCGCTTCTCTGCGGAACTGTTATTTGATTTATTCTAAAAGTGTTGTCATATATTGGAATAGCTACTGTTTCATTGTTGTGATTAAATGTGAGTATATATGTGTCGTAGGCTATGTTGCATCTATACTTTGCCAAAAAATCTCGTCCAAGAATTCTGTCTGTGTCTATCGGAAAATTATCTTCTACGAATTGCGTTTTGTGTCTAATAATTTCGTTATTTATGTTAATATCAATATTTGTGGAGCCCAAAGATCTAATAACATCATCCGATATACCAGTCAAATTGCAATAATCATTTACATTCACCTCGCATTTATTAAGGAATTTTGCTTTGCAGAGCGAAACATCTGCTCCTGTGTCTATCAAAAATGTCAATTCCTTTTCTTCATTTACTATTTTTAATTTTACATAATTTCTGAGGTTGGTTGAAATGCAATATACATTTTTAGTCTTTAATATGTCCCTCTTGGAGAGTCCATCTGTGTGGTCTCCGGGATCAGTAAGTTTCCCTGATTTTGTATTTGGTTAATATTGCGGTTTATATTGCTGTAATTCTGTCTTCTATGACCATCGTTCCATCGGTTAATGCTTCGGTTATTGTTGTTTGTTCTCTTATAATTATTGTTGGTATTATTTGTTCTATTATTATTATTATTATTATTATTGCTATTATTGTTATTTCTGTTATTATTCTGCATTCCTGAAAGACACCGGTTTGAAAAATGGTTAAATTTCCCACAACTGTTACATTTCTTGCCTTCAGCGGGGCATCGATTACCATGAATACCACCACATTTTTTGCATTTTGCTTGTTGCCTAGTATTAATATATTGTCCTTTATTGTAGTGTGCTTTCTGATGAAATACTTGTTTCTGCGTTGTTCTTGCTGCAACCTGTTCTGCAATTTTAACTGCTTCAGAGAAAGTTTTCACTTGGCTTGCGTCAATTGTAGTTATTATCTGTGGATCCTTAAGTCCATTCATGAACGCATTAAATGCTATTTTACCATTCGTACTGCATATAGCATTCCTGTTATCTTCTCCTTCTTCTGCTATTTGTATTGCATTCAATTCCGCAATGAGGTTTTCTATTTTAGTAGCAAACCCAAACACGTTACCATCTCTTTGTGTGCAGTTATTAATTTCATTTAACACTGTGTTCGAATTTTTTAATGGCTTATAAGTGTTTTTTAAGCTTGTTATTAATTCTGTTATTGATGTAGGTGTGTGTATTCTATGTTGCACCCGTACTTCTAATCTTGATTTGTAAATGAAATTAAAGAAAGATGTACTCTTGTCTGCTGGTATTGTTGATGATACTATTTCCAAATTTGTTATGAAGTCATTTAATTCATTTGATCTACCCGTAAACTTAGGTACTAATTTTGTTATCACGGATAACTCATTTATGTCCAAATTTGTCATGTTGGGTTTTTCTTGAAAACTTTTTCTTTTCGAGTGTTGTTCTAATAATTCTAATGCTTCCTTCTTTAATGCAGAAAATGTGCCTAATGCCTTTGTTTTCTCTTTTTCTTCTAGTACCAAATTATTTTTTAAGTCTTCTTCTATGTTTTTGATTTCTAACCTTTTTTCATTTATTGTTTCTATAGCGTATGGTCTTCCTAGTGATTTCTTGGCATTTAATATAATTTGTTCTAATAACCTTAATGATTCCATTTGTGTAAAATTCGCAAAACTGGTATTATTCCCAAACGCTTCTATTTTCAAAATATTTTTCTGCCAATCTTATGCCTAATATTGTTTCCTTTTCTATTTGAGCTTTGTCATAATAGTGTTCTATAGTTGGAGTTCCCTCGATACCTAATGTTTTCCAAATTTTTGCCAACCATTGGAGTTTTTCTACTATATTATCTTCTGTAGTTTCTTCATAATTCATTATGTTTTTGGTTCTATTTTTTCTTATTCTATCCATATCAAGTTCTTTATTATTTCAAATTGGTTTTCAATATTTCTTTTCTTAATGATTCTATCAAATTTAGTATCTTTATATTTATAAATATTATCATAGGTATCAATACAATTGCCAGTATTACCCAGCCTATATATTTGTCAAAAATTATTTTTAGCTTATTCATTAGAAAATTGAGAAAATATCTTTAAGTTTTAATAGATTATTTATTTTTTTTTTTTTTTTTTTTATCTTGGACCAGCACTCAGGGGATGACCCCTACACATGCAATGCATTGTGCTGGAACTAGTGGAAAGGGATAGTGATAGATATGAAAGGAGGTGAAAGCTTCATTCGTTCTTTACAACTCTGCTTGTTTTTTTTTTTTTTTTTTTTTTTTTTTTTTTTTGCACGGTTATTCGTAGAGCAGTGTTGCAGCGCCTCTGGTGGCGAGGAGGACATTACGAGGTTTGAAGCTGTGTTTAGTTTAGTAGCCTATTATTAATTTTATTTTACTTCGCCGTTGATTGTGCTACTCAGTACCAACGAAGGAGGGCGCTCTGATGTTACATTGGGATTAGTATCAGCTGAAGTTGGTACTTTTCAGTGACCAGTGACCATGCCTTCGCCACTGAAATCTTCCGCCAACAACTGACACAAAGGCACACCAATGCACATCAGAGAAATGCGTGGTGTTTTTATTTCATGACTCTGTCTGACACTGGGTTTGAACCCAGGTCCTTCGGTTTGTAGTCAACGTGCTTACTACCTGAGCCAACGCCACCCTCTTGCACTGTACTTTTTATTTCATTTAATCCCTGTTCGACAATATTTGATATGCTTATTTTTATCCATTTATTTGGAGTCCTAATACTCAAATTTATAAACATAGAATTGAAAAAATTCAAATAAAGTTTATAAAATATGCTCTTTCTTTCTTAAATTTTTCTGCTTCTAGTACCTCAAACTCGAATCCATCCTATGCTGATAAATGTGCATTGATTTCTATGAAAACTCTTGAAACAAGGCGTAATATCTCATCATTAAATTTTTTGTATGGACTTGTCAATGGTCTTATTGATTGTCCTGAACTACTGAATACTATTAAATTTCATGTTCCTGCTACAATTTTAAGAAATAATAATAATTTTTTTCACCTAGATATTCATAGATCAACGTATGCTAGGAATGAGCCTTTAAATAAATCTATGATTTTATTTAATACATATTCTACTAATTTAGACATAAGTATTTCTTTTTCTGAATATAAAAATTTGTTGAATATTATAATCAAATAATAATTTTATATTATAGTCACATGTGCTAGTCTGTAAGGATTTATTGTATCCATAGACTGAATAAATAAATAAATAAATAAAACAAATAAGTATGATAACAGTGAAATCATCAGAGTAGTTGTTATTAAGACCAATATGAATTTATTTAACATTTTGTTCGATAATTGTTCAATATCTCTAAAATTAATTTCATTGTTGTTAAAAATAATATAAGATATATTTGACACATCAAAAACATAAATAGTGCCAATTTAATGATTGGAATATTTAATTTACACATTTTTATTTCTCTTTTTTAACATTTTTATCTCATCTTTTAACAAATCTATTTTCTTTAATATTTCTGTAGTGTCTTTTTCGTAGGACAATTGGTGGTTCAGAATACTAAACTCCTTCTTTGCTTTGTTTAGCCTTCCACCTCGGCTCTTCGTTATATTTGGCAATGGGCAGATTACGAATTTCGCTTCCTCAGGCTTCTTCCTCTTTTCTTTAATTTTCCTAGGTCTTGGTCCTACCTCTAGTATATGTGGTTTCTGCATCTGCTCATGTCCTTCTTGCAGCAAGCGTGCCCAGCGTTCTTCTGCTTCATCAATCTCCGTTAGGATTTCCTCCAGGGGTTGTTCCATTCAAAAAAAAGGGGAGAAAAAAGAATTTAATTCTGATCGATAGATCCCAGCTGAGCATAAGCTATGTATGCTGGGGTCTATTGTCCTTTTTCTTGTTTTATATATAGCAAAAAGGATAAGCAATTTTGCTATGTATTCCAATTTGCTGTTTATTACAAAATAAGTTAGGTTTGCAGGATCGCCATGTAATGTATTTAAACATAGGCGGATGATTTGATCAATATTAAACAATTGATGATTTATTCAAAAATTTCTTTGGCTTAAATACTAAACATGAGAAGCTCGCTTTTTATAAAATTGAGTGACTTTACTAAAAGTTCACTCAATAACTTATTTTCTTCTAAAAACTATTTTATTCACATACATTTGCTTCCTATTGTACCAGGCAATCAGAAATTTTGAGTGAGTTTTACAAATTTATATTTTAATGTACTTTGGCCAGTGTACTACATTCATAGTAACAGTTTGTTAACTCAGCATAATTGGTTTTTAAAGTATTTAGCAACAAGAATGAGTAAGCGTGCAATGACCGCTTTTATACAGAATATCGGATTACTAAAAGTTTATAAAATTGCCAAAACGTGGAGTAATTAAATTTAGTACTGCCCTATCTTAATAATTTGTATTATTCAATTGAAGTGGCTTTTGTTTACATTTGGATACACGAGTTTGACTATTGTTTTGTTTATAAATTGAAATCAATGAATACGCTACACTAGTGTTGCTGAGAATTCTATGGATACACTACACAATAAGTGAAATAGTAACCTTTTGAGTTTTTCAAAATCTTGCTGCGCTATAACTTTTCTCAGAAAGTCTTAAGGGATGTAGAAGTACCCCCTCTTAATTTGGGTATTTTAGCACTCTTCCGTGTGAAGGTTCCACTCCCAAGCTAGTTTTTGAGTTATGGGTCAATAGGTGAAATAGTAAATTTTTGCGCTTTTTGAATTTTTCAAAATCTTCCTGCGCTATAACTTTTCTCAGAAAGTCTTTCTAAAGTTGAGTACTTTAGTCCTCTTTTGATTTAAGGTAGCGTCATTTGCAAACATAAGCTAGTTTTCGAGTTATGACTCAATAGGTGAATTTTAAATTTTTGCGCTTTTAGAATTTTTAAAAATCTTCTTGCGCTATAACTTTTCTCAGAAAGTTTTTCAGAGAATAGCAGTAGCCTCTAGAAATGGATATATTAGTTACCTAGTTTTTGAGTTATGAGCGAGTGAAATAGTAAATTTTTGCGCTTTTTGAATTTTGCAAAATCTTGCTGAGCTGTAACTTTTCTTAAAAAGTCTGAGCGTCTTAACCGAGGCAACAGAAAAATCCTGTAAAAGAATCGACAGGAAAGGCAAGACTAAGGCCATTTGGTGGAATGCGGAAATTGCTGAAAAACGCAAAGAAAGCAGGAAGCTCTTTAACGAGGCGAAACGTAATGGTGTATGGAACAGTTACAAATCCTCAGTGAATGGATTCAAGAATCTTATAACGAAGGCTAAAAGACGGTCATGGAGGGAATTCTGCAGTGATGTAGAAAACTCCTCGGAGACAAGTCGGCTACGTAAGATCTTATCCTCAAGACCAGTTATTCCATCGTATATACAGAAGTCAGATGGATCCTGGACAACAAATAGTCAGGAGACCCTTGAGGTTCTGATGAATACTCACTTCCCAGGCTGCACTGATGATGTGCCGAGGGAGGTAATTCTTAATGGCGCTCGGAATAACTCTATTATCCCGATAACTCGTCATCGTGTGGAATGGGCTGTTAAAAGCTTTCATCCCTTTAAATCCCCAGGTCCGGATGGGATTATCCCAGCGGATCTGCAAAATAACCTAGAGACACTGATGCCATGGCTCTTGGTGAGCCTGCCTAAGTCTCTCACATGTCCCATCTATATGGACAACATATAAGATTGTCTTCATCAACAAGGGGGGGGGGGGGTTGAAACATCGCACACTAAGGCTAAAGACTTCAGGCCAATTAGTGTATCCTCCTTTCTGCTGAAAACACTGGAGAGGATTATAGACATTCATATCAGATCAAAGCTAGGACATAATTCCTTGTCAATGGCTCAACATGCCTATACGAAAGGGAAGTCCACCGAAACTGCGCTTCACTTATTGGTGGGTCACATAGAGAGATCCCTACAATACAAGGAATTCGCATTAGTTGCTTTCCTGGATATTGAGGGAGCTTTCAACAATGTTAAACCAGAGATCATCCAATTTGTTAGTAGCATCTTGCACTTTCGGCGTATTGAATCTAACTGGGGCGCCGCAAACATTTCCAAAGTGGCTACCAGGGGCACACCGCAAGGAGGTGTACTCTCGCCATTACTTTGGAACCTTAATATAAATTTCCTCCTCAGGTCCATGGAAAGACGTGCTGCAGAACGATTGCGTATGCGGATGACGTCGCAGTCATGGCTATGGGTAAGGATCCCAGACTACTGTCTGAACTCATGGAATCCGCACTGGATGTCCTCGTAAAATGATGCCGGGGATGTGGTCTGGATGTGAATCCGGCCAAAACGGAACTGGTACTTTTCACTAGGAGATACAAAATTCCCAAATTTGTTACCCCAAAGCTGAATGGGGTTCCAATGAAACTATCCGATAGTGCCAAATATCTTGGAATAATACTAGATAGTAAATTGAACTGGAATATGAATATCACTTCCAGAACCATTAAAACAGCAACTGTATTATATTGCTGCAAAAAAGCCATTGGCCTAAATTGGGGTATCAACCCGAAAAATGTATACTGGCTATACGAATGTGTCATTAAACCCATTCTATTCTACGGTGCAGTCGTTTGGTGGCCGGCGCTTAGGCGGAAGAGTCATCAAACTAAGTTTGAACGTATAATGAGAATGATGGCAATAACAGTAACAGGTGCCTTTAGAACAACTCCTTCTAAGGCACTGTTCACGATATTGAACTGGCTACCACCAGACATTTTAGATAAAAAGTTGGCTGCGAACACGGCAGTAAGACTAAAAGCCACCAGAACATGGAGAGATTACAATATCGGTCATGCCAACATCCTATATAATATAAATTGGAACATGAGCGTTGACTATGTCACACCTGAGCCAATCTTTGATCCTGGCTTCTCTGTAAGCTTTTCGGATAACGCGGTCCACCCTGGTGACCTACATACACCCGCGAATGTGATTCAAATTTTCACGGACGGGTCGAAATCACTGAACGGTGTCGGTTCTGGCATTTACTCCGAGCAGCTATACTGGTGCATTCCTCTAAGGCTGCCGGACCACTGCAGTGTCATTCAGGCTGAAATAACGGCCATCTACACAGCCGCAAAATTCATTCGGTATGGCGAAATATCTGGTAGGGATATTCAGATTATTACCGATAGTAAGGCGGCCATTAGATCCCTGGAGAATGTGTTCATCACATCAAAAATTATCAATGAATGCCGGATATCTCTGGACGAGATAGCGAGACATTCAACGGTCACCTTTAAGTGGGTACCAGGACCCAGGGACATACACGGAAACTGTATCGCGGACGCGTTGGCGCATGCAGGCTCCACTTTAAATCAAAACGATTCTACACATGACATAGGCGTCTCTCTCCCAATGAGTAAACAACTTATTGCACATAAGTTTCACCTTAGTGCAATTCAGAAATGGTTAGATGAAACTACCTGTAGGGAAACTAGAAAAATCTGGCCCATAATAGATGAAAAAAGAACTAGGCGGGCACTACAGCTATCCAGACTTCATCTCAGAAACCTAATCGCGGTAATAACTGGACACTGGCCTATTGGGAGGCATGCCCAAAGGTTGGGGCTCAATTACAATGACATATGTAGAAGTTGTGGCGATGAAGAAGAGAAAGAATCGACGGAACATCTTCTCTGTCATTGTCCGGCATTCGATGAAATAAGGCTTAAACTTTTCGGTCAAAGAACCCTTGGGGACAAAACTTGTCTCTCTAATATTGGAAGACGGGACAACATGGTAGCATAACGGGAACTAATTGATGGACCCACGTGATCTGTGCTTGATCACGGCTGCCAATGGAACCTAACCTAACCTAAAAGGTAAACTAAAATTTGTAAAAATTTGGATCTATTTCACATTTTTCTAAAACAACAACGAAACGTCTGCATTTTTTCAAATAAATTTTAACACTAACGTAGCAGGTTGACAATCATCGGCTTTCTAAAAAATATCTTTCATATTTAAAATGACCTGCATCATATTATCTGAACACATTTAAAAATTATATTTTGATATTTGTTTATTTAATAACAAATCACAATCGCTTGCGTTTGGTTTGTTCTTTTCAAATTTCTGTGGGATCTGATCCATAGAAAAATATGTAGTAAAAATAAATTGGAATATTGTCATAACCTAAACATACATACATTATTGTATAAAAAATAATCTTCAATACTAAGATTAAGATCACCTATAAAATTTCGTTTTTAGACATGCGCTGTTATTCATGAAAACCATAAAATTATTAATTTAACAAGATGAAACTTAATTACAGTACTTACTGGGACAGACAGTTAATAAATACAATTTTAAGTTTTACTTAGAATTTGAAATAAACACCAAACAAAAATTTTATTTAAAGGAAAGAAAAAATACAAATCGACTATAAAAAAATCGATTTTTGCTTGCGAATAATTAATCGGAACAGAAAATGGTTGATCGAAAAGTCGAAAGTCGATTTTCTGTTTTTTCCCATTCACTAGTTGAGATAATCTGTTTGTGTGACGTAGTCATAGAATATGTGTTGTAAACAAAGTGCAATTGTGTATGGGATCTCACACAGACATATGTAGCTAACATAACATGGCAGCTTCCCAGCGGGAAAAGGTAATGAATAGTAAACGAGAGAGTAATGTACAGCATGTATAATGTTTTTATTCCAGAATTCATTATTTTTAACACAGAACAAGTCCTAGGAAAGTAATGAGTTCGCAATGAACAAGCAAAAACAATACATTCCTTCTTCCTAAGAAGTGGTAATATAAGTGGTAAACAATGTGTAATTTTTGTGTATGATCAAATTACCTTCTCGTTTCCAAAGGAAAATAATACATTATATCTTCCATTACATATATAATCAATGACTAGTTTTCCCGTTGGGTTGTTGATGAGAGAGGAAAAGAATATTTTTTTGTTGGCGTAGATCATAGGTGCCCAGAAATGAAATGTTTTTGCGTTGGTGAGCAATTTTGAGTGATTCAGAGGAACAGTAAAACGTAAAATTAAACGAATTTTTTTTTTCTCAATTTAAATCAATAATTTCTGTTTTGACCCACAGAATATGAAGTATAAAAATAATTGTAAAAATATTGATGTCTTACACCATTTCTAGCAATTTTTTAATATTTCTTTAAAATCTTTATCTAATTGTGAGTTTGAAACCGGAGCCTTACTTACTTTTTGGACACACAACGAACGCAAATAAGAAGCTGACAGATATCATTTATGTCAGTCGTTTCATCAATACAAAAAGGAAAAAATTCAAAATTTTTGAGTTTTTCCTTAATTGCCAAATCTAAAAAAAAACTCCTAATTGCGCAACATGTGGCGTAATGGTATTACGAGACAAAGGGACAGATTCTACAAAATTAATGTTATAATTAAGTTTTACCAAAATTTTTCTTAATAATTATTTTATAAAAACGCCATCAGTAAACGGTCTACTTCACAATACTAAGACTAACTACGCTCGAAATTTTTTTTCTCAATTTGCTATCCAATTTCTTTTCTATATTTTCTTCCTCTTCTAATCATCCCTTCAATTTGTTCAAAAACATCTTTTTCATTTCTATAAAAATCTAATTTTTTTCCTCATCATTACATCTTTTCATATCATTATGAAAAGAGTCATAATGCCTTGTAATAACATGATCGTAATGCCCTTTAAATAACACAAAACACATTGAATATTACCATGAAAAATTTTCGTAATGGTACGACCATTTTTTCTTCGTACTGTTTCTTACAAAAAACTACAATCATCCGATTAGCATGTGTTCTTGTTGTCGTCTGGCAGACAACTAAATTAAAAGAGTGTAAGAAAGTGATGTGTGGAGCCAATGTTGAATGAAATGGGCACCTATGGCGAAGCTTTTCAACCTGCTACAACCCCGCATTATCAGCACAAAACCAATTGAAAAACATACATGATTAAAAAAAAAACTAATGTCTAATGAATAAAAAATCATTGATACACACAAAGCTGTGTGCGCATACATATTTATCATGCCAGATAAATAATCAAGTTTTACTCGATTGCATCTCTACTGCAGATGCACACGTTTAGAAGTTATGTATGTAGATACTACATCCATACATGCATATGAAAAAAAGTATCTAGGCAATCTCGATTAATAAATTTAAAAAATACTTAATTAAGATTTTATATTCCGTTTTTGCCTTATTAAATACTTTCATTGTCACCCAGAGGGCGCACTGTGTCCCGATTTCATACAACGGCTGGCCACAAATAGAAGCAGCTAGTGTAGGGAGGTGAAATTTGGCATGAATGTTTTTCTTAGGAAAAAAGTATTTAAGCGAATTTTCGAGAAAATCTAACAAGTGCCACGCCCACCTCCCAAACAATCTAAATATAAAAATTGTAATAATTTAGAAATTAGCGATCCGATTAAAATTTTGCATGTGAAAATATTTAGCAATATTGTAACATAAATTCAATTTTCAAAAAAATCAGACAAGCGCCACGCCCATCTCCCATACAGCCTAAATTTAAAAATTATTATAATTTGTAAATTATATTGACGCTCAGTAACAAAGAAATTTAGAAACATAAATTTTATTTATTTAACCTAAAATATCTCACATACTTACATAAGTATGTATGTACACAAAATATATATAAGTACTACAGGCAATCAAAGTTTATTAACAATTATCAATGTAATCACTTTCAGATTCTACCAATGATTCATTCGCTATTTTTATGTCGTTAAATCTTATTTTCAACTAAATACCTTTTCAGATCATTTAAATCACTTTTTCTTAAAAGTATTTTCTGACTATGCATCGAAATTGATGGCTCTGACTGCAGAATAAGATAATTTATGAGGTCTCTCATGGAGGCAATCCTACTTATTTTTCTCGTATGTCTTAACCTTGCATTTCTTATAATTTTATGACTTGATTCTATTGCTTCTTCTGATAACATTCCAATGGGAATGGTAGAATATTTAATAAAATCTATACCATGATTTAAAATTTTGTGCACAGTTGAAGGCAAATAGTACCAAGAACATAATTCGAAATATTAAAGTGCAGTATCTTTTAAAAGCTTTTGAAAACTTAATATATTTATATAATGACCACTTGAAGTTGTTCTTAAAGTAATGGAAAAATTTTTTACTAACCTTATATCTATTTATATTAGTAATCTTAGCTGAAAGTTCCACATTAGAAAAAAAGTGCCTTGCAGTATTGCCATCATTCCTTATGCCTAACCCCGTCTTAACCTTATCAACTATAAGACCCATTTCAGACTTAAATTTTGCTTGAATATTTCTCTTTTGCTCGGCAACCTGATCTTTTTTTTCTTTTCCTACCACTTTCCATTTCTTTATATGTATGCTGTTTGTACGAAATACGCAAAATGTATTCAAAACATTTGATCCATGTACGTAATGTCGACAATCCATACTGAGAACACTGCTCATGTACAGGCCTTTTGAAAATCGATAAACTGCTCATTTCAGATGGCTTAGCTCGACATAAGGCACAAGTTGAGCTACTGTTTCCACTTATTACATATACGCCCGATTTCACCCGCTTCGGTAAAATATTTGTTAAAAAAAATAAACTAACTGCTGGTTTGGCTAACTGGCTTTATTTAATCAACTGTTACCGATTTTCGTTTCACCATGCTTCAGTTAGTTATCAAAAGAATTTGATGAAAATGTGGCAATACCACCAGTTTGTTTACATAAAAACTATAGAAAAAGGTGGTATTTGTATATTTAAAAAGCGAAACTTTGTGCCAATAGAAAAATGCATGCACGTAATGTTAAAACATTCTTATACATGAATATACATGCATATGTACATGTACAATATTTGTATGAATATTAAATAATGTAATATTTTGTTTTCATTATGTTCTCAGACGACTTTGATACTTTATATGGCTGTGTGAGTTCATCAGTTATATTAGAGTGGTGTCATTATATTTTTCGCGAAATTAATTTTTTAATTGAAAAATATTACAAAAATGTAAATGCTATACATATTTCTATCCATTCGCACACTTGCATCCGAATGCCCTTGATAACTTCACGAGTTCCATCTTTGAGGTCTTGAATCGATTGTGGACTGTTAGTAACTTTTCACGTATCCCCAAAGAATAAAGTCTAGTAATAAGATCTCGGTGGCCCATTACGATCGCATCTTCGAGAAACCACACGATCAGGAATTTTTTTCTCGCAAATGACCCAAGAACTAAAAAAATGCAGGACAACAAAAAAATAAAAAAATATTGTAATTGAAATTTCTTTAAAACTATATAAGTTGTAAGTTTGTCTTTCAATGTTGATTACTCCAGACTAAAAGTCATTGAAATCGGTTATGATTTCTAGAATTTGCAACACCTGAAACATTTTTGACACCCGGGATTGCCAGATTTCACGCCTTCTAAACAAACTCTGTGTTTCCACAGAGTGCTTCCAAATGCAGTATTTGAAGAGTTTACGAGTTTTTCTATGCATAACAATACGATTCATGCAAATCGGTTCCGTAATTTAGAAGATACGGATTTATTATTTAGTTTAGAAGTTACGTATTATTTATTAACACTTTTTTAATTTCACGCCACTGTGCGCTGAGGGTGAGAAACTTCTAAGGGTCTGTACAGATTGGCAGCTTGTTACCGAGGTGAGCTGGTTGACGCTTATTGCGAGAACCAATGCGAGAAAACTGGTTCTATACAAATTAGTACAAACTAGCGCAAATCGGTCATAGTGGGCGCCGAGCTGGTCAGAGCGCAAAGCTGATTGAATGCGAGAAAACAAGGTCAAAGCGTTTTTCAGCGCCGATAACATTGTTTATGTTATGTTGTTATGATTTCAACTTGTTTGGAAAACATAAAAAACATTAAAAACAAAAATTTAAGAAAAAGTAAATAAAGTGTCCATGAAAGTAATTGAAGCTAAAGAAAGTGATCGTACTAGAATTAAAAAGCTTAATTCTTTATTATACATTTGATGCTCTTGAAAAAGGTTACAGAAATGTTGTTATGCTTACATGTACAATATATAATAGATTTTTGTTCATCTAGACGTCAATAATTTAAAAACTATAATAGTCAGATTGCTGAAATATGGTGTGTAAATAGCTTATTTATATATTTATTTAGGGACTTAAATTTCTATTCTATCTTTTGTCTTACTAAATAATTTGCTAATTGTCTTTTGCATCCTATGTGCAATTCTATATTTTTCATTATTATAAATCCTAGATTTTTCTAATCGTTCCGACAATTCAGGTACATATGTTAAAGATTTATAAATTTTTGGTTCAGAAGAAACATCTGAACTTCTTTTTATATATCTATATTGTCTTATTAATTTACAAAGCAAGTGTCTAGGAAAACTATTCTCATTCAAAATATTTTTAATTATCCTTACATTTTTCTTATGAAATTCAATATCACTTACTGATAATACTCTTTCAATAAGGTTTTCAGCAGTATTAATAATAACTCTCTTTGGATGTTTAGAAAAATAATTCATTATTCTACCAGAAGAAGTTGGTTTTTGGTACCAATCTTTAAATAAACTATTATTTCTTTCAGAATGAAATGAATTAAAATTTGATAATAGAATCCCCATTTCACTTTCTGAAATAACGCAAAATAAGTCATCAACATATTTTGTCAAAACTTTTGGCTTAATGGCCAATCCCCCAATACATGCATCAAGAAATTTCTATATTACAATATCAGCAACAATTGGTGAAGCTGGAGAACCCATAGGAAGTCCTTTCTGTTGTAAGTATTTTATATTTTTATATTGAAAATATCTATTATATTACTAGAGTAATTTACTCTACAGTATTAATTATTTTGGCTCTGAAAAGTTTTTCAATCATCTCATTATTAATTTTCTGTAATTTAGTAGTAGGATCTTTATTTATTATTTTATATAAATAACAATCATTTACTATATAAAATAAAATATAATAATATAAAAATAAAATATAAAAGAACAGGAAAAGTGTTATTTATACTCGCTTTTAAATTCACTACGAAAGTTCACGGTTGCTGAAAAACCTTGACAATGGCTCACTACTATCTTTTTTTTCTAACGGTATCAATTGATCATATGATCAATATTTGTAAACAAAAACCCTATTACAAATTTTGGTAGCCGTTACATTCAAATACTTAAATTCTTAGTATTATAAATGAACATCAAATTTGGAATTTTCCCATAAACCTTAACTTTGAACCACTATAACTTTAAAATTTGTAAACATTTTAAGAAGATATTTTAGATATCATCAAACCAGAGTGTCAAAAAAACGGTCAAATTCTAACAATGACTTTAACCACTTTTGGCCACCCTTGTGACACAGTGCGTCGTTCTCTATTCGTGATGGTGGTATTAGTGACGTTAAACATCATTTAAAACCCGTAATAACGTAATCCAGATATAATCGGTGTATGTGTCATATCCTAAATTATGCAAGTAGTTATGAATTAGATGTCCTTCACCAATTAAAATTTAAAAATTTGTGTAATTAAAATTTAAAATTTTGATGTTAATTGCCTTAATTTTGATTTTAATTGCTGAAATTTGAGAAAAAAAATTTTCGGCCTTCTTTGATGTGTTGGTGTGTGTTTGTGTGATTTTTTTTCCCACGTTAAATTAATTGTTTGTGATCATAGCTTTGTTGTTTTATTTTTTTATATTTTTGTGAGTATGCGGGCGTGAAAATTTCTGTCTGTCTGTGAAAATATCTGTGTGACTGTCAGACTGCGAGAATATCTTTTTGTCTGGCTGTGTGAATTTAATTAAGGTGTTCGTAATTTGAGGGTGTTGTTGAAAAAGTTTGATTTTTTTGTATCTGTTGTATGTGTGTAATTTTCTCAGGCTGGTATTTATGTTCATATATGTATGTAGAAATAAATTATTTTCATGTCGACATTTGGCGGTGGAGAGTTTCTATCAGGAGTACGGTACGTAGTATAAAATATTCTGATATATCTGAATGGTCCTAATTTTGTGTGTTTTTTGTTTATAGTACTGGACGATGAGATTTTCTTCTATGTGAAGCCTATATTTGTTCTGTGTTAAAGTGTGTTTGTTTACATTTAATGTGCGGGGTTCTTTTTAAAATGTTTTCTTTTATTTATTTAAGCATGCACGCACGTCTTTTTGACTGAGCGTCTTTTCGAACGTCGGTCGGTCACTTGGTGGACTATTTGTATAGTTTCAGTATGTTGATATGTAAGTTCTAAAAAATATTTGAGTTCGCAATCGCATGGGTGTAAAATTTGATATACATATGGACATATGTATATATCTGCAAATTTATTTGATGTATGCATGTACATACAAATAAGTGTTTGCTCTTTGTTTGTATTAATATTTTGACCAGTGGGATTTCTTTTTTGTGGCAAATATTCGCTTGAGCGTATAAATGACCCGTTGTGTGTAGCTGTGAAATATTTAGTTTATATATGTATATGTTTTATTTTTTATATGCATTTATTTTTATTAATTAAATCTATGTTATTAAAAATTTTTTAGAATAGGTTAGTAGCAGGCTTCAGCTGCTTCATCCAAAACTGCATCGTCCGAATTTTCCTACAATGCCAGAAATATTGGTACATCGATGGGATGAAGTATTTGCACGTCAATTATTTCGATGGTTGCTGGTGTTGTAATTGATCACGTTATTACTTCTTGAGTATTTACTTCGACAAACAGCTTCTAATCCCCTTCCAAAAAATTTTCATAAGTTGTCAGTTCCATTGCCTTGCTTGAAGTTCTTCTTAAGCTGATTGAGAATTTATCTCTAAGAAAAGCTCCTCATCACCTTCTAAAACTTCTTCCATCTGTTTTATCATGAAGGCCTTAGCATATTCTTTCCGATAGTGGCGCGTCAGTCTCCTGTACAACGGTGTTTCCTTCGCGAAACTCATTTTTAAATGAAAATGATAATATTCGAATTTAAAAATTCAATTTTTGAATATCATTTACCACAAAGTCGTACACGACATAGTAATTTCTTTGACTTCAAAATTTTTGCAACGTAAAGATTTTTTTAAAAACAAAAATAATTTTTTATATTAAGCACGCTTCTGCATGCTTTCAATATTCTCTCCTTTATTCTTTTATTTGTTTGTTTACAATAAATTTTGCGATGTAAGCATTTTTTAAAAAATAATTTTTTATATAAAGTATGCTTCTGCATGCTTCTCAATACACATTTATGATACACACATGATATAACATGCTTCTACTTCAACTCAATATTTGTTTACAATAAAATTTCTGTAACGGACGAATTCTTTCGCAACATGCTTGTAGCATGCTTGTGCTTTCTATCGTTATATTTCCATAGGTTTGAAACACATGCAAAAATGTTTGTTTACATAAAATTTTGTATCGAAGGGATTTCTTTAGCTACAATTATTTTTTTTGTAGCTTAGAGGTTTTGTTTTTGTAGCTTAGAGGTTTTGTTTTTTTACAACTTATAGGTTTCTATTGGGGCAAATAGTCGCTTTACCCCTGGAAACTACTTCACTGACATAAATGAAAACGTTGTTGAAAATATGGAAAACTGCGAGCCGCAGAAATCAAGCTAAAAGGTATATTTTTGAAGCACCAAGTTGGTAGGAAATTAGGGGCGACATACTTAAAGTATTGCACCAAAATGGTATAGATGTTCCAAATACCACTAAAAAAACTTTTAAAACGAAAAACAACACCACTTGTTGTTCGAACCGTGAATCCCGGAAGTTACTATCAATTCGGGTTAAAAAATCAATTAATGAAATTAAACGAATATATCCCTGACATCGACGTTATTGAGCTGGATATCGGAATAGACGGATTGCCCCTTTTTGTTAGTAGCACTAGACAAGTATGGCCGCTTTTAGGTAAAATAATAAATTTAGAGGATAAGTGAATTTTTCCTAATGGAATTTATTATGGGGAAAAAAGCCAATGAACATTAACTCTTACTTGCACGATTTTGTGAAAGAGTTAAAAGGATTAACTGCTAATGGAATTTTGATAAAAAATAAGAACGTGCCTCTAGTTATTAGAGCATTTACATATTTGTGATGCACCAGCTCGAGCCTTTGTTACAGGGTGTGTAGACCATAATGCATTTCAAGGTTGCAGTAGATGTTCACAAGTGTGTAGAAGAGTAGAAAAGGTTACCGTATATTCCGCTGTTCCGGGAGAACAACGAACAGATGCCTTATTCAAAAATAGATTTTGCCCTGAACATCATTTAAGAATGTTTCAAAATGATCCTACCATTTTAGAAAGTGCTGGTGTTAACATGGTGAGTCAATTCCCTATTGCCCCTATGCACCTAATTTATTTATTTATTTTAACTTATAATTACTAATTATAAGATAAAAATGGTAAGGATAAGAGCAATAGCATCATAGGCCTTCAGCTCGAAATACTTAAAATAATATTTAATATATAATATGATATTATAATATGTAATACTAATTATAATTATATGTGTATAAATTTATATATGGCTTGTATTTCTTTATGTTTATGTTTGTACTCGAATATTGTATAAGTTAAAGGATTTTAATCGGTATGGTTTAAAAAAATTATATTTCAAGCGCTATCAACTGCGCCTTTAAATAAAACACTTTAATTTTTATGAATTTACCTTTAATACGATTAATTTAATTACATTCACAATTTAATTATATACACAAAACTATTTTCACAAATCAAAATAATTCGACTGCCACTTGTGACACCATAGCCAAGACTGCTAGTTCCCAGCCAACTTTGTTGGCTCGTTAAGTTCATCGATCACGTTGCACCAACATGCGCAAGTATGCAGACGCTGATCATGCAAAATTCTTTTCCCACAGGTTTATTGTATGAAGGCAGTTTGTAATTGGAACGGATACGCGTGTAGTGATAAAAATATTAAAAGCGCTTACACTGCCAAATTAAATTAGTTGGCAGTGTCGACACCGTTGTTAACTCCTCCCTCCTTAAATGTCTGCGTCCCGCAGATCTGGGAGTCTATGGTTGGTTGTTGAATACGGAGCTTTGGGAGGTTTAATTTTTTTGTTTGCTGATACCAGAGCCATCCAATGCAAAAGGTCATGGAGATAAGGATCATAACGTTAATTCCAACGGTACCATTGAATCTTACTCCTAACTGGTTCAATCGGTTTATATTATTGAGGCTTACTTCATGCACATATTTGATGTCCAGCAGCAGGTCGTCATGTGTTATATTTGCTAGTACTGGCGGTAGGGCTTGAACCTTCGTGATTGATTTGCTTGAGTAAGTATGATTCTTTATCACCACCGACTCGTTGGAGAGTTGCAGGAGATAGGTGCCATTCAGAAACTCGGTTTTGCCATTTGACTCAATCAAACCCTTGTAGTTCGTTACATAGATAATGTCGTCACTCAATAACTCAACAATTTCTTCTTGGGTACGTCTGTATTTGCATCTGGCTGATCCGCCTTTAAGAATGCGGTTAAGGCAGTCATCTTCTTCCAATTTAATTACGGATGATCTTTTGCAGACTGTAGAATTACTTATTAAAAGACAGTTACCTTTGATACCATAGGTCTCAGCCTCACTAACAAGCACCCTCTCGAACGGCAGATCTATTTGCTTTCCTTCATTAATACTAGCTCTAGTGAGAAGCAAGTTATAAAAGCTTCTTTCAAGTTTTGGTATTGACAGAATATACAACAATAATGAACCATTTGTATAAATTGATGGCGTTCCGTACTCCACTGCTTCTATTGCATTGCCATAAGGCAACGTTTCCAGCTCGTCAATTATCCTATTTATTTCCGATTGGTCTAGCAGATTTGTGTTGACAATACCGCTCTTAGCCAGCTGACAAGCTCGGACAATTTCGTTTATTTCGTCTCTCAAGATAATGACCCCGTTGATGGTACTTTGCTCCAATAAAGTGTAGTCTTTACCGCTCGTGATATTGTTTACTCTGGTAATGATTTCATTGATCTTTTTTACAACTTGGTTCGTCGCCTGCCGAAGCTCTTTATTAATCTTATATTGCTCATTGTTGTTTACGATGATGTTTTCTTGGCTCCTTAGTATACTATTCCAATCTGTTGAATCAGGACTTCCAGCGATCCATTTCCAAGCCGATCCGATCCAATCGATTGATCTAGGCGTCCTTCTTTTTACATTCGTCAATTCATTAAGGCGTTCTTGCATCTGCAGCATGTGGTGCAAAATGAACTCTTTGTTTTTGCTTGGCGGAATGTGCCTTTGAATAAGCGAAGATATATTTGCAGCCATATCCATGTACTGCTCCAAGTTGATGACGTGTACTAATTTAAAGTTCCCATCGGCTATCCATCCATTGCCAATCTTTAATGAAACCAGCGATGTTTTGTATTGATAGATTTGTACGCTATTTACAAAAGCAATCAGGTTGAATGCGATGAAGAGAATAAACTTGAGATGCATGGTTATAGAAATCTGATTTCTGAAAATAGTATAAGTTCGTTATATCGATAAAAATGAGGTGGTGTCGTGACAATGAAATGTTTAGATGACAAATAGTAAAATTTAAGATTTTATTTTATTTAAAAAGTACCCTTCCCCCTTTTTTCTCTTTTTTTTTATTTTTTTTTTATTTTTGAGAAGTATATGTTAATTAAGTGAGACGATAAAGGATCTATAATTATTTACAAGACTGAGTTTTTCTTTGGGCTTTGCCCATTTAAATTTTTTATGTGTTCCTTGTGAATTTTTCTTCCACTCCTTGTCAGCACAGTTACCCTATTATCTTTCTCAACTATTTCTTTTCTATATAGCGCTTTGTTTTTTCCCTGAATAGTTTTAATAGCTACATAGATTCTATCACCTTTTCTATATTTTTTAGGGCTTTGTCTTTTTTTATTCATTCTTGCATTGCGAGCTGCCATATTTCTTTTAAGCAAATGCCTTAGATCTGTATTAACCTTATTTTGTTCTAATAATAGATTTTCATAGTTTGTTCCGACATTTCTATTGAAGAATAAGTCACGGGGTCTTTTCTTTGTTGTTGAATGGATGGTGTTATTGTACCTATCGACACAGATTTCAATTAATTCTTTCACTGATAGATTCGGGTATTCAACTCTTAAACATCTATAAATTTCAATTATTGTTGAATGCAGTCTCTCAATTTGCCCGTTCACCTCACTTCTTTGTACTGGCGTAAGATATAATTTAATACCTAGTGATTTGATGAAAGTTTCTATTAAGGGGCTTAGGAAGCTCCGTTCGTTATCAGTAACGAGAATTTTTGGCACTGTGAAATAATGCAAAATTTTAATTAATTTTTTTCTTACTTGTACTAATGATCTATCCTTAATACCAAAGAATTTCGTGAATTTTGTAAACTTATCTATGCAGGTAATAAACTTCTGTCCCTGAATTTCCATAATGTCCATGTGAAGAATTTCACATGGGTATTTAGGATCAGGTGTTTGTTGGTGATGTATTTGTGGAGGTTTTCTGTCATACTTACATCTATTACAAACGTCGCAGCTGGCAACGTATTTCCTTATACTAGCGCGCATATGCGGAAAGTAAAATTGCTCTAAAATTTGTTCAACATTTTCTCTGGGATTGCGATGTGCTCTTCTATGTTCAGTTTCGATTATTTCAAATTGGCGTTCTTTTGAAGTAATATCTGTGACTAACTTTTGCGTAATTCTTACTTTATATCTAGAAAAATGATCAATATAAATTTCTTGTATATCACCAAGAAGACCTTCTGGTGCTTTTACTCCGTTAAGGATATTTGGGCGAAGCTTCTCTTTTAGCAAAGTTACAAGTTTTTCCCTAGACCAGTTTTTTGAGGAAATAAAATGTCTAGTGTATCCACGGTGTGGTTCCTCCATTGCTGTCATGTCCATTCCAATTCCTAGTATAATCTGGTTTCTGAAGACATTTATAGGTACCCCTACATGGGGTATCAAGTCAGAAGCATCTTGTTCTGCACTGTGAACTGTTGCCATTGATGAAAGATCATCGTCTTCTAGACCCTCTGAAGCAGTTAGAGTTTCATCCGGGTTCCTAGCTGTTCCTTCACTCGCAGTATCAGTAGAAGAATGATATAAATGATTTGAAATGGTTTTTAATCTCGAAAGGGCATCAGCCACGTGGTTCGATTTACCAGGCTTATAAATCAACTCGTGGTTATATTCCTCTATGCGTGCCTTCCATCTTTTTAATTTGGCATTAAAATTCCTATTTCCCAATGCAAAAGTTAAGGGTTGATGATCGGTATAGATCTTGATTTTTTTTGCACCATATAAATAATTTCTGAGATTATCAAGAGCCCACACAATGGCTAGCATCTCCTTCTCATTTGTGGCGTAATTTTCTTCAGTTTTGTTGAGCGATCGAGAAATATAGGCTATGGGTTTGTCCTTGCCGATTTCACCTTGTGACAAAACGGCACCTAGCGCAGTATTGGAGGCATCCGTTGTTAAATTAAACGGTTTCTCAAAGTCTGGGAAGGACAGAAGTTCAGCTGTAGTTAACATAGATTTAAGTCTATTAAAAGACTTTAGAGACTCATCATTTAGAGTAATTGGCACTTTTTTAGACTGACTGGCTTTTATTTGGGCATGTTCTCCTCTTGTAAGGTTTGTAAGGGGTTTTGCCACTTTTGCGTAGTCGCGAATAAATCTCCTATAGTAGGAGGTCATTCCCAGGAAACTTTTCAACTCTTTCAAGTTCGTGGGCGGTAACAGATTTTCAATGGACTTGACTTTGGCAGGATCCGGTTTGATTCCCTCAGACCCAACGATATAGCCAAGGAATTCCACCTCAGTTTTCATGAAATGTGTTTTGTCCAGATTTACCTTTAGATTAGCTTCGCGAAGCCTTGCAAAAATTGTATCTATGTTCCTCAAATGATTCTCTATATTTTCGCCAATTACGATTATGTCGTCAATGTAGACAAAACAAATTTTTCCTATGTATTCGCGGAGGACATCATCTATCATTCTCTGAAATATTGCCGGCGCATTCTTTAAGCCAAAAGGCAATCTTAAGTATTCGAATTTGCCGTTTGCTGTTGAAAAAGCAGTTTTTGGGATGTCCTTTGGTTTCATGGCTATTTGATGAAAGCCTGATGTAAGATCTATTGTTGTAAAATACTTTGCTTTACCTAAACTAGCTAAAGTAGACGTAATGTCTGGAATTGGGTAGGTATCTGGAATGGTTACAGCATTTAAACGTTTGAAGTCCACTACCATCCGATATTGTTTTTCACCATTTGGTTTTGGCTTCTTAGGCACGACCCAAATAAGTGAATTGTATGGACTTTTGGAGGGTCTTATTACTCCCTCAGAAAGCAGTTCCTTTATCTGTCTCTCTACTTCTTCCCTCATACAGACTGGGTACGGATAGCTCTTCGTATATATTGGCTCTTCCGTACTTGTCCTGATTTCTGCCTGAACGTTTGTTGATGCAAGTTCGCTACCATCGAGTGGTCCAAAAAGTGGTTTGTATTTATTAATAAGACTTTCTATTCTTGTCCTAACTTCTGGTACATATTCCTCGCCTAATACATAATTTGACTCACTTGTTACTTTTTCTTTTAATGGAATTTTAAAGCAATTTTTCAAAATTAAAACATTTTCCTTTCTATCAACCAAAGCACCTAACTCCTTAAGTGTATCATCCCCAATAATTCCATCAAATGTTTTTAATGCTGGCAAGACATAAAATTGAATAGGTTCATTTATCCCTAAAAATTTAAAAAATGGCCCAATTACTTTTCTATCTATATTCACATCTCCTCCCACTGATCTGACATTTATTGGTTTTTCTAAAATTATGCTACCGTATGATAAGCGTGGGCTGCAAAAGTTCTTGTTAGAGCCCGTGTCGATCAAGAAACATAAAATATCACCAGTAACAGAAGGGTATTCTATATAGGGTAAACTTGAGGGCCTTCCCCCATAAAATTTACTTCTCCTACAGTTTCTTCCTGACGAGAGTCTTCCTCTATCCCATTCTGAGCTGCGTGGTCCTCATCAGAAAAGGTTTCTACGTGATAAAGTTTTGGCTGTTTGTTGCTTGTACTCACTTCGAATGCACCTCTTTTTTCAGCTGTCCCAGGATTGTTGATGTAATTTACCCGTCGAGATTGAATCGTCCTATCGACTTCCATCGGTTCGTGTTTTATGGCCGGATACCGAGGGGGCAACGCTGGCTTATTATGATTAGAATATCCGCTTACACGGAAGTTAGAATAATTGTTGTTGTGTTGCCAATTTCTAGGCCTAAAATTTTGGTTCTGCCAACCCGATCGCGCAGGAAATGGCTTTAGTGGCCTTGAAGGCCCAGGACGGTAAGCTGTCTCTATGGGGACCGAATCGTGAGGCTTCGTTTTTGTATAAATTATATTATTTCGCATCGTCAAGTTTTGCAGTTCTAAGCAAGCCGAGTATGCTTCAGGGAGCGTTCCTGGCCGCTGTATAATGATCATACGGGAAAGATCCTGCTTTAACCCGCGTACAAAAATGTCCAAAGCTCTGTTCCTGTAGGTTTCCACCAGGGCTTTGATGGTTTCCTCGCTGTAGGATTCCGTCTTCAGTTTATTAATAATGAGCGAAAGTTGGTGATTAATAGTGGAGTAAAACTCGTCTATTGTCGAAGATCCTTGGGAAAGCTGATTGAGTTGATGCTCTAGAGTTTGGATGTCTCGTTTATCAGCGTAGTGAAGAGAAAGTATCCTTTTAATTTCAGCCCAATCACTATCGAATACATTATAGGACACCAGAGCTGTGTCTGCAGCGCCAATAATTTTTTGGCGGACGCTCTGTATTATTGCACGATAAATTGGTTTGTCCCTAACAATTTCAAAATCCTTTAGGATGGTTTCCACGGAATGAACCCAAGATATGTACATACTGGGTTGGATTACCCTCAGAAGTTCTTAATTCTTTTACGCTATCAGGAAGTCGGCTTATATCTTTTAATTCGGTTTCGGTTCGTGGCCGTTGAAGAGGTACTTCGTCAGTGACCAATGGGACTTCCGCCGCAGCTCGCCCATTTTCGAGACGCTCTATCCTACCTAAAACTTGTCCTAGTGCGTTGTTACTGAGACTCGCTTCTATAGTACCTATACGAGTTTCAACAGACTTGAGCTGTTCCATAAACCGATTTATGGCTCCAGTCATAGTCGTTATTGTGGATTTTACCTCTTCCATTATTTTTTAATTTAAGCTGACAAAGGAGGAAAGAAATTTCACTTACCTGAAATATCAGGAAAACTTTGCTGAAAAAGATCCTTGGTCGTTGCACAATTTCACTTCACTTCTTTTTCTTGACCCTTTTTATATTTTCTCTTTGATTTATGCTCTTAATTTCAATTCTCAAAAGAATATTTTCAATGCTATATTTTCTCTTTCGTATTTTATTTTCTTATTTTTTATTTCAATTTTTAATTCTCTTTTTTAATTTTATTTTAGAGATCAATTTCGAAAGGATATTTTCAATATTTTCTTTTCTATTTTGATTTCCGTTCCTCTTTCTCAATTTTCAATTTTTATATTTTCATTCAATTTTATATTCTATTTCAATCTTCGATTCTCTTTTTTTCATTTTATAAAAGGATATTTTCAATTTAATAATAATATTTTCTTTTTTAATTTTCGTTTTTCTCTTTTTTTTATATATTATATTTTCATTCAATTTTTTATATCTTTATTCTCTTTTTTTATATATTATATTTTCATTCAATTTTTTATATCTTTATTCTCTTTTTTTTATATAATTTTTCTTTTGAAATTTCAAAAAATATTTTTGCACTGATGGCACTTGAGGGAAACTCTTCGTCGTAAATTTTTCACATTAATATTTATGTTTTCCTTTTTTTTTATATATATATATTTTTTTATTATTATATTGAGCCTTGGCTATGGTACGCGCCGCGACCGTTTAAAATCCTTTTGTCCTCACGGAAGCTCCGTAAGACTCCGGTTTGGAAATCCGCTTTTATAATCGCGGATACCTACTACGGTACGGTTTACTTCACTTTCACCTCGGTAACCTTCTGTGATGTTTTTTTTTGTTTTTTAACCACCAGGAATACCGGATTAGCAAAGGAGGAGTTAAAGTTAGTATTTTATAGTTATTTTAATATTATTTATACTTCAGTGATCCTGGAGGGTCCCGTAGGAATCGCAGAATCTTTGATTGATTTTTTTATTATTTTTTTTTTTATTATTATTATTCAAGGACCCCGCTGTCTTTTAAGCGGGTCCCTGCTCGGGCGCCAGTTAAAGGATTTTAATCGGTATGGTTTAAAAAAATTATATTTCAAGCGCTATCAACTGCGCCTTTAAATAAAACACTTTAATTTTTATGAATTTACCTTTAATACGATTAATTTAATTACATTCACAATTTAATTATATACACAAAACTATTTTCACAAATCAAAATAATTCGACTGCCACTTGTGACACCATAGCCAAGACTGCTAGTTCCCAGCCAACTTTGTTGGCTCGTTAAGTTCATCGATCACGTTGCACCAACATGCGCAAGTATGCAGACGCTGATCATGCAAAATTCTTTTCCCACAGGTTTATTGTATGAAGGCAGTTTGTAATTGGAACGGATACGCGTGTAGTGATAAAAATATTAAAAGCGCTTACACTGCCAAATTAAATTAGTTGGCAGTGTCGACACCGTTGTTAACTTATATTATATTTCGTAATATAAACTTGATTGTTTAAGGAACTTAGTTAATAAGGTGATATTTTCCATCGTGGGATGGGATAAGATATGCCTGGGATCAGAATTCGGGAATATAGAGTTTCTTAGGATATTTAGTTGTGGGCATTCGCACAGCAAATGCTCAGGAGTTGTTGGAAGATTGATCTGGCAGTTACAAAAGCATTGAATAAAATTCCTTGTGTCACTCTAGTATGACCTAGCCGAAGTCGTACAAATTTGACGCAATCTAGCCTATCTAGCAATCTTTTTCATAGTCTGATATATAGTCGGAGATTGTTCTTTTTTCCCTGTTAGTCATTTTATACCACGTGAAAGAGGTGTTATAAGTATAATCTCTATCTTTTGAAACGAAATGGTTAACAATTTCTCTTTCTATATCTCTACGACTTAGGTTATTTGTATAATATGTTGTTTTATCGCGTTTCCTGTAGCGCAATCTGCAAATTCATTTCCTTGAATTCTACTGTGGCCACGTTCCATTTTGGGTTTGATAAGCATTTTAAAATGTTTAGGCGTTTGAAGGTATTTTATATGATTTTTCAAGTTGTAGCGATTATTTATAAATAGGCCTAGCAAACGAAGTGTATCAACTCTAGATAAGTTAATCAGGGATGACTGAATTTCACACCTACAATTTCTTAGCCGACAAACGTGTATATATTTGCATTTTGAGGTAGATAGAGTAGCACCTTAGGAGTCGCACCAGTTGTTTATATCGTTTATAAGGTTGTCAAGGTTTAGTAAAAGTCTCTTGTTGCGAGGTGATTTAATAATTAGATTGAAATCATCATATGCGCATAATGAGCATATGGAGCATAATTTATTATATGCTATGAGGAAGATAATTACAGATAGGGAAGAACCCTGCGGAATTCCATTATATAATGGAAATGTCCTGGAATACTGGTTTTTAATGCGAACTATTATTTTTCTTTTCGACATAAAATTAGCGACATACTTTATTATATTAGGGCCTACCTTCCACTCCATCAACTGGTCCAGTACCGAATGTATGCCTATTATATCAAATGCTCGTTCGAAGTCAAGCGACACAATCGTGGCATGCTTACGTAACGAGAGACAATTAGCAATTTGATAATTTACTTACAGTAGAGCATCAATTGTCGAGCTCAATTGCCGGTTATTAAGCAGTTTGTTGGTTGTAACAAACCACCATAACCTGTTAGCAACTATTTTATCTAATACTTTAGATAAACACGAATTTAAAGAGAGAGGTCGATATGAACTAATTACTGTCTTATTTTCTCCTATTTTTAAATTGTTGTGGGATGAAATGTTTAAAAATGTTGTTATATAAATCCAAACTTCGTATTTTAAAGCCTGACGGTAACATGGGATATG
Source organism: Gymnocheta viridis (assembly GCA_956483585.1). Taxonomy (NCBI): domain Eukaryota; kingdom Metazoa; phylum Arthropoda; class Insecta; order Diptera; family Tachinidae; genus Gymnocheta; species Gymnocheta viridis. The sequence goes on from OY101443.1 coordinate 32,539,617, forward strand.
ATATTCTATCTTTTCCTGGAGTCTTACCATTTAGCTGTTTCAGTGTTGAAATAAGTTCGATATATGTAATTTTAGACTCAATTTTCGTTGCTTCTGCACATGGGACTACTATTAAAAGATTTGCTATGGGATTTTGTTCTGAAATTATTTGAGAAAATGAAATCGGCGGAGTTGTTCGACCAGAATTTGCCAAACTCATTGCCGATTTCAGTTGAATCAGTAACCATTGTGCTCTGCTTCGATACTGAGGAAACGCAGTGTATACCGTTAGTTGTTTTGTAACTAGTAAAGTTGCGGATGTTTGACCCAATTTTATCAGTGGGGGTGTTTCGGGAGATTGCGAAAGCCAGATTAAAAATTGATGCCCTTTTGGACAGTTTAATTTTTCTTTTGTATATTGCGTTTGCCTTTTTATACATAAGTAAGTTGGCTTGTATCATGTTTCATTTAATTAAAAGCCAAAGTCTATTTTTCTCCGATTTACGTTCTTCAAGTTCGCTATTCCACCATGGAAGGTTCTTTGATATAGTTTTCGATTAAGGAATATAATTGTTTGCAGATTGCAATACAATTTTAAAAATATTTGCGTTTTCTTTATTTATATTGCCAGTAGTAGGTTTTGTTGCTTCATTAATTTTACAGAGCTTTTGAAATTTTGTTCAATTAGCAAATTTTGTATTAAATTTTGCTTTATTGAAATGATTATTTAATACACTTGGGGGGAATAATGTTATAACTATAGGATAATAGTCACTTCCGAATAAATTCTCCTCTGTCTCTGATGTGATTTCTACACAAACTATGTCAAATTCATTAGATATAGAAATGAGTTTCTGTTGCAAGGATTTATGTGCTAAAATAACTACACCACCATATCTTGTTGCAGATGAATTGGAAGCATATAAGTCGTAGTTTAACATAGCCATTAATGTTCCATTGTAAAATTTTTAGTGCTATTGTCTAAGTGTATAAAAGTAGAAAGTCGCCGATATAATATAGTAAGATATTAAAGTTTATGATTTTGTGGGCAGAATAGAATAGCCGTAATAAAAGTTCAATTTGTGATTGATTTAGGTGTAATGCGAAAAATGCTTAAATTAATAGTAAAGAAAATTAATAAGCAAAAAAAATTTAATGACAAATTGCTTGTTGTCGTTAGTTGGTTTTATTCCCAAAGAATTCGGTCGAACACCTCGACCAATTAATCAGTTGTATAGATGAAAAGCCACAGAATTCCGTAAATTTTTGTGGTACATGGGAATTTTCATTTTAAAAGATGTAAATGTTGATATTTATTATCATTTTCTTTTAATTCACCTACAGACTTCTTTGTTGCCCGTACAGTTATCAAAATAATTTGGAGGCAGCAGAAGTTTTTTTGCGCGATTTTGTGGCTCTTTTCCCCAACCTATATGGGGAGAAAAAGCTTACATACAATGTACATAATTTATAGCATATTTATGAATGCGTAAAAGAAATGGGGCTTATAACAAACTTCAAAGCGTATGACTTTGAAAATTTTATGCAACCAATAAAAAAATGTGTAAAAAAATTTTGTCAAATATTGCAACAACTAAGAAATAATTTCGAATCCAAATCGATTATTGTAAATAACACTGAAATTAATTGCGATAAAAGAAAGGGTAAACTAATTCAACTTAATGGATCAAATTGCTACTTAAGTTATTGCTATCCCAACAATACATGTATCCGAAAAAATGCATTTTACTGTGTACCAATTTTTAAGCCAGAGAACTTTTACACCCTTCCTATTTCTTCAAAGCAATTGGGAATTGCATTGCTTGAAAGTTTAGAGGGTGATAACGAATTCCAATTGGATTTAAGTAACACTAAGTGCAAAATGATGTGTTTACCTTTTACAGATAAATTCATCGTCATGGCGAAGTTACAAAATTGTGTATAATTTTGGTGTTTATTTTTTTATATTTTTTAGTTTAAGTTTTTCAACGCTTGTCCCCTAATTCTGCCGAATTTGCACTCAATAATTAAAAATGGAGCAAATACATTATGAAATGGTAGTACTTAACGCCAAATTTTATTTCTTAATACAACGCCAGCATGAAATAACAAAAATACTTGCTGAAAATAACGTATTGCTTCCACGCAATAAAAGCATTTTTGAAGTAACTCAGACACTTTTTCCCATAGATTCAACCAAAAATTTAAAAAAACTAGAAAAGCAATTAAACTCAGAGGCTGGATATTGTAAGTATATAAAATTAAATTAACACAAAAAGAAGTAAGAGAGATATATTCGGCTGTGCCGAATCTTATATACCCTTCACCATAGTATGGAGCGAAGAAAGAAGTCACAATCACGAAAATTCACGCCCACGAAATACGAAAAAAAATTAAAAAAATAATTTAAATGGAAAAAATTACATTAAAGCAAAAAAAAATTGCCACTCACCGTCTTACGGTCGCACCCCCACGTAATGGAAACAATATATTAATCACGATCACGCATTATTGGTTCTAATCTCTATTTCATAGTATAGGCTGATTTCATAAACGCAGCTTGCAAAGCAACACTGGAAGCATGAGTTTACAAGGCATTCTAGTGTTGCTTTGTAAACTGCGTTTATGAAGTCAGCCATAAATTATGAATTTCGTAACAAATTTGTAACAATTTCTTGCCTAGAGTGCATTATAAAAATATTAACATCCCCTTATTAGCACTTATATATTTTTTCACACATCCAAGGAGTGTTTCAACGTCTTTATCAGCCAGCGGTCTTTGACTAAACAAAGAAATGATTTGAAACGTAAGAACAGGTTTAATAATGAAGAAATTCTCCCAAAATGGATAAAAATATCGACACCTATTGCATAAATCTGCTAGTCTAATGATTAAAATGTTCCAATATTATCTTCACATTGAAAATAATTTAAAGCTATCAAAAATTCTTAAAAAACGATCGAACTTTTTCAAATAAAAAGCAAAAGTAATAAAAATAACTAAAATGTACCAAAAATTAAAAAAAAAAAATATTAATAAATGGTTGGTCAGGATTTGTAACCGTACCTTCTTACCCGGTGGCACGGTTTCGAATCCTGAACACAACATAATACAATTTTTGAATTTTCGTAACATTTTAGTTGTTTTTATTACTTTTACTTTTTATTTGAAAAAGTTTGTTCCACAATTTATTTAAAAAACCAGGCACAATCTCATTTATAATATTTTTTTTTATTTTTGCGTTTTTTGCAGTTTTATGAACGATAAAAGATTTATTTTTCAAAAATATCCAATATGTTATCAGATAGGATTTTGAATAGTGATAAAATAATTATATAATGAATTTAGTAAGTTGTCGGCGTTTTTATTTGATATAATATAATAGTAATAACAAAAATAAAAATAACTTGACGGTGTAAGAAAAAATATTAAATTATAAAATAAAACAACATATTTTAATTCATTATTTTAATTTAATTTTTTCTTTGAACTCGTATGATGTACGTATGTATGTAAACTAGTGGAATTCTGATAGATGTCTTTTTAAAATTTTGTTAACTTTTCCATTTACTTATCTGTATTGCGGTTGGACCAGACGATAAAGGTTTTGGCTCAATATAACCTGTATATTTCTGATATAGAAACACATTGGAATTTCAACCACAATTTATTCGTAATTCATATTCAGCCTGCTAAGAAAACAGATGAATTTAATTAAAAACAAATTTTATTTAAATCTTCTTCTGAGTTTACTAAGTAAGACAGAGATCTAAATATGAAAAATTACGATAAAATCTCAAACAGAAAGCATTTTGCTCTCAAATCCAACCCATAATTTGGCTTATTTTCGTAATATTTAACCATTAATCCTTGTCCAATTCCGTAGTGCGTGCTATCGAAATGCGATATTCCGCAAAACTATGATTTTTTAGGTGTTTTTAATGAATGTAAGACCAATTTATTTTATATGAATATGAAGAAATCAATTTTTTATCTCCTAAGATCTTAACTTATCATTTTGTGTACGTTGAATTGGGGAAAATACGAAAATATGCAAAAAAATTAAATACAAATATACTATTTTTGGAAATTTTCCCAAACATTCCGATCTAAAAATCCAAAGTTCATATGTATGATATGTATGATAGGAACTGATTGTTTGCGAAAAATTCTTAGAATACATTTTAATTAAGCCCACATTAAATTATTCAATTGGATAATGCAATCTAGAAGCTAAATATAAATTTGTGGAAAGTAGGTATTTGCAAAACTTTTATTCAAAATACAAATGCATTTTAAATTATTATTCCAAATACAAAATAGTTTTTAATAAAAGCGTAATTTTCACAATGGAAATGATATTTTTTAAGTTTTTTTACTCTATAATGTTGCTGTTTTTTAATCAGTATTAAATCACACAATTTTCCTGATGTTCGCATATTTTTAAGAATTTTTGGCATTTTAGAGATTTTTTTAAGATTTTTGGCTGCCGATTGCTAATTATATGATTTTTTTAAATAAATTTTGGGAATAATTTCCAATATTGCAGTTGCAATTTTTAGAATATGCGCTATTTTTGCTGGGTTTTAAAATTTTTAGTTTCTTTGCTAATTACATTTTGGAGCTTGATATAAAATTAAATTCTTACATCAAACTTGGTTTTTATTTTATAGAAAAATGGCAATTAATTTAAGTGCTTTTGAAGATTAACTCACTGATGTTACAGAATGAAAGAAACATTTCTTATAAAATTCTAGACAGGAAGAGATTTTTCTGCTTTGTTATGTGTTACTAAGTATCCAAACAACATTTTAATTGTCAAAAGATTTTTTATCACATTGTACAAATACAATAATAATACCGGGTTCTGTTATACTGCAGGTACGCTCTGCACCTGAATATAGAAAATAATTAAAATTACACAAGTATAAAACAGGATATAAGCATGAGTTTTGCCTTTCTTCTGAAATCACAAATAGTCATAAAAATTGAAAAATTAATACATTTTTAAAACAAAACTAAAATTCAATTTCATTGATTTTGTATATCTACTCGTACATAGTGTCCTGACGATCCATTACATTTCTTTCTTTAATAAATAATATAAAAAATAATTATGGTTATTTATATACGAAAAGAAAATGTAAGCGATAAAAAATACTGTAATATGCATGCATAATATTATACTAATAAACGTATAAAAATAAGTTTAAAGAAACAAATAAAAACAAAACAACAAATCGTTGCTTTTCGATTGTTTAAATATACACACAATGTGTACATGTGCCCTTGAACGCATTTCAGTATGTATGTATGTATGTGATATGCGTGTGACAAAAAGGAAGATTTACAACAACCACACCAATTTCCATCAAGAATTTGAAATTTTAGTATTTTATAATAAATAAGTTATATTTTGTTCGTAACGCGTAACCTACTATGAAAAATACAACTGCTCTGTAGAGAACAAGAAGCGGTCGTGACTACCAACCAAGAGGTTGTTGGATTAAATCCCCACGCAACTTTTTCAAAAATTTTTTAAAAGTAAAATTATTTCGAATGCCATTTTTTTGCTCATATTTTAGTCGTTAATGGCCCGACTTGAATTATTTTCAGTCTAAGCCTTCGTAGAACTCCATGCAAGAGATCTGCTTCATAAAATTTACCGTAGGACAGTTGGAGCCATAAAAAACAACAGAATAGGAAATATAACAAAAAAAGTGTTTTGGCTATATCTCATTAATTATTGGACCGAGTTTTGTTATTTTCAAACCTAACAAATTTATGAAAAGTTCCAAGAGAATGGTATAAAATTTATTTCTCTATGTTGTGTTTTGGCCTTAACTCTAACTACACCAAAATGTAGCAGACGGACGGACGGACATCGCTATTTCGACTTCTCTATCTATAAGGATCCAGAATATATATACTTTATGGGGTCATAAATGAATAATGAAGGAATTACATACGGAATGACTAATTTTTTCCAAATTTTTTGGTGAAGGGTATAATATGAAAAATTACGATCAAATGCGATATTCCGCAAAACTATGATTTTTCAGGTGTGTTTAATGAATGTAAGAGCAGTTAATTTTATATGAATATGAAGAAATCAATTTTTTATCTCCTAAAATCTTAACTTATCAATATGTATATGTTGAACTATTATCGCTAAGTTTTACAAATGTTTTGCAAATTTTTCCCAAACATTCCGATCTAAAAATCCAAAGTATGTACACGATAGGAACTGATTGTTTGAAAAATATTTGATGAGTTGTAAACTATTCTTAGAATACATTTTAATTAAGACCACATAAATTATTCAATTGGATAATGCAATCTAGAAGCTAAATATTAATTTGCGGAAAGTAGGTATTTGCAATACTTTTATTCAAAATACAAATGCTTTTTAAATTTTTATTCCAAATACAAAATAGTTTTTAATAAAAGTATAATTTTCACAATGGAAATGATTTTTTTTAAGTTTTTTTACTCTATAATTTTGCTGTTTTTTAATCAATATTGAATTATACAATTTTATTGATGTTCGCATATTTTTAAGAATTTTCGGCATTTTAGAGATTTTTTCAAGGTTTTTGGCTGTTGATTGCCAATTAAATTATTTTTTTTAATAAATTTTGGGAATTATTTCCAATATTGCAGTTGCAATTTTTAGAATATGCGCTATTTTCGCGGGGTTTTCAATTTTTTAGTTTCTTTGCTAATTACATTTTGGAGCTTGATATCAAATTAAATTCTTACATCAAACTTTGTTTTTATTTTATAGAAAAGGCAGTTAATTGAAGTGCTTTAGAAGATTAACTCACAGATGTTACAGAATGAAAGAAACATTTCTTATCAAATTCTAGCCGGGAAGAGATTTTTCTTCTTTGTTATGTGTTACTAAGTATCCAAACAACAATTTAATTGTCAAAAGATTTTTTATCACATTGTGCAAATACAATAATAATACCGGGTTCTGTTATACTGCAGGTACGCTCTGCACCTGAGAAAATAATTAAAATTACACAAGTATAAAACAGGATATAAGCATGAGTTTTGCCTTTCTTCTGAAATCACAAATAGTCATAAAAATTGAAAAATTAATACATTTTTAAAACAAAACTAAAATTCAATTTCATTGATTTTGTATATCTACTCGTACATAGTGTCCTGACGATCCATTACATTTCTTTAATATAAATAATATAAAAAATAATTATGGTTATTTATATACGAAAAGAAAATGTAAGCGATAAAAAATACTGTAATATGCATGCATAATATTATACTAATAAACGTATAAAAATAAGTTTAAAGAAACAAACAAAAACAAAACAACAAATCATTGCTTTTCGATTGTTTAAATATACACACAATGTGTACACGTGCCCATGAACGCATTTCAGTATGTATGTATGTGATATGCGTGCTACAAAAAGGAAGATTTACAACAACCACACCAATTTCCATCAAGAATTTGAAATTTTAGTATTTTATAATAAATAAGTTATATTTTGTTCGTAACGTGTAAACTGCTATGAAAAATACAACTGCTCTGTAGAGAACAAGAAGCGGTCGTGACTACCAACCAAGAGGTTGTTGGATTAAATCCCCACGCAACTTTTTCAAAAATTTTTTAAAAGTAAAATTATTTCGAATGCCATTTTTTTGCTCATATTTTAGTCGTTAATGGACCGACTTCAATTATTTTCAGTCTAAGCCTTTGTAGAACTCCATACAAGAGATCTGCTTCATAAAATTTACCGTAGGACAGTTGGGGCCATAAAAAACAACAGAATAGGAAATATAACAAAAAAAGTCTTTTGGCTATATCTCATTAATTATTGGACTGAGTTTTGTTATTTTCAAACTTAACAAATTTATGAAAAATTCCAAGAGAATGGTATAAAATTTATTTCTCTATGTTGTGTTTTGGCCTTAACTCTAACTACACCAAAATGTAGCAGACGGACGGACGGACATCGCTCTTTCGACTTCTCTATCTATAAGGATCCAGAATATATATACTTTATGGGGTCATAAATGAATAATGAAGGAATTACATACGGAATGACAATTTTTTTCCAAATTTTTTGGTGAAGGGTATAATATGAAAAATTACGATCAAATGCGATATTCCGCAAAACTATGATTTTTCAGGTGTGTTTAATGAATGTAAGAGCAGTTAATTTTATATGAATATGAAGAAATCAATTTTTTATCTCCTAAAATCTTAACTTATCAATATGTATATGTTGAACTATTATCGCTACGCTTTACAAATGTTTTGCAAATTTTTCCCAAACATTCCGATCTAAAAATTCAAAGTTGTACACGATAGGAACTGATTGTTTGAAAAATATTTGATGAGTTGTAAACTATTCTTAGAATACATTTTAATTAAGACCACATAAATTATTCAATTGGATAATGCAATCTAGAAGCTAAATATTAATTTGCGGAAAGTAGGTATTTGCAATACTTTTATTCAAAATACAAATGCTTTTTAAATTTTTATTCCAAATACAAAATAGTTTTTAATAAAACTATAATTTTCACAATGGAAATGATTTTTTTTAAGTTTTTTTACTCTATAATTTTGCTGTTTTTTTAATCAATATTGAATTATACAATTTTATTGATGTTCGCATATTTTTAAGAATTTTTGGCATTTTAGAGATTTTTTCAAGGTTTTTGGCTGTTGATTGCCAATTAAATTATTTTTTTTAAATAAATTTTGGGAATTATTTCCAATATTGCAGTTGCAATTTTTAGAATATGCGCTATTTTCGCGGGGTTTTAAATTTTTTATTTTCTTTGCTAATTACATTTTGGAGCTTGATATCAAATTAAATTCTTACATCAAACTTTGTTTTTATTTTATAGAAAAGGCAGTTAATTGAAGTGCTTTTGAAGATTAACTCACTGATGTTACAGAATGAAAGAAACATTTCTTATCAAATTCTAGCCGGGAAGAGATTTTTCTTCTTTGTTATGTGTTACTAAGTATCCAAACAACAATTTAATTGTCAAAAGATTTTTATCACATTGTACAAATACACCTGAATATAGAAAATAATTAAAATTACACAAGTATAAAACAGGATATAAGCATAAAAAATTAAAAATTAATACATTTTTAAAACAAAACTAAAATTCAATTTCATTGATTTTGTATATCTACTCGTACATAGGTCTTGACGATCCTTTACATTTCTTTAAAATAAATAATATAAAAAATAATTATGGTTATTTATATACGAAAAGAAAATATAAGCATGCATAATATTATACTAATAAACGTACAAAAAATGTTCAATGAAACAAAAAAAAAAACAACAAATCTTTACTTTAAGACTGTTTAGTTTACACATGCGTACATGTGTCCATGAACGCATTTCAGTATGTGTGTAATATATGTGTGACAAAAAGGGCCAATTTACAACAACCACACCAATTTCCATCAAGAATTTGGAAACGGTGTAGACCAATATACTTTAGGCGTCTCCGATGGAAATTTAAAAATTCAGGTTTCTCATTTGCAAAAACTCCTTTTTACATTTCTTTCTTATAAATTTCAGATTGCTGTAATGAAGCGCATGTTATCTGGTGGATTGCAAAATTTAGATAGAATATTTGATAAAAATACTTTTATAATCAATTATAACTACGATGACGTTAGAGGCAAAAAAGACTGAATAAATACGATAATATAATTAATGCTCTTTATGGTAAGTAAATATAAAAAAAATTACATCAAAAGTGTCAAGAAAAAATTAAAAACGTGAAATATCTTGCTATTATTAAAGAATCCACCAAAACGGAGGGAAGAACTTTTAAAGAATTTTTAAAAGAATTGCGCTCAACATTGCACTGCTTCAAAAATACGATAAATAGAGCAAAGTATAGAGATGAAAAGAAGGGGAGTTTGAACAACGAGGAAGAAAAAGAAAATAATAAAATTTTTATTATTTAAATTTACTTCTATTTAGATTTAAGCTTTGAATTTAATTAAATCTAAAAAACATAAGAAATATAAATGAAATAAATTTTAAAAACATACGTTTAACTCTTTTTTAAAGGGGAAATAAGATTTTTGATATCTATGGTGCCAATGTCGTTGATAAATCGTCAACGACAATATGAGCGACATTTCCCCCATATGAACGACATAATAAGCAATGTTTGCAATGTTGTCGCCCATATTATCGTCAACGACAGTGTCGCCCATATGATCGGTAACGACAGTGTCGCGCATATGATCGTCAACGACAGTGTCGCCCGTACAATCGTCAACGACATTATGAGCGATAATGTCGCTCACATTGTCGTGAACGATTTTCCGGCCCTTTGTGTGAAAAAGTCGTTAACGATTTGCTTGGGCTGTCGCCTACGCGTCGTCAAGGATTTTCTATGGTCGTTGACGCGTCGAGGATGTCTTCCTCCTGGGTACTTTCAATTCACAAGAGATTAACTTTGAAAATGTTAACTGGAAGATCAGAGTAGTGATCATCGTTTGGAGTTATGATTTTTCTGTTGAATCCTAAAAGTTTACCAATTTTATTTTCTTAATAAAATAAATATAATCATTGGAGCTATTGACCTTAACTTGCATTGTATTGTTATTGGCTTCTATAAAAATCTTATTTTCTGGTCTGTGTCGTTTGTATTCTTCCTCTATATAATCAACTATATCATACAATTCATAATATCCAATAGGTACTTCAATTGCAAGTTCTCCTATATGAAACTTATTGTTATAGACATCAATATTCGGTATGCTGTTGTATGAATGAAAATCAGTTAGAGCACACTCATATGCACCATTTAAATCGATAGGAGGAAAGTAATTGGCTGATAACTCTGATGAGTTGCAGCTCAGAGTAAGTGTTATTGACATTATGACTGACCGATTACAAATGAATAAAGTTTAACACACAAATTTTATTTATAAAAAGGATTAACATATTTATTTAATTTATATATAAATTTTAAAATTTACATTATAATCTTAAGTACTAAGTAAGTATGTTAATTATTGATGTTTTGTTTCAAAGTAGATAGGTAATGGTGACAATAGACATGCGCGACTGCGCTGCCGGTCTATTGTCACCATTACTTTTGAGCGAGCCAGTGTTGCCATCCTCTAGTTTTTTATGTGTGTGTGGAGGTTCGTTTGCTTGCCTGTGCTATGTTGGTTGTGTGTGTGCGTGTGTATGTTCTTTTGCTTGCCTGTGCTATGTTGGTTGTGTGTGTGTGTGTGTGTGTGTAGGTTCGTTTACTTGCCTGTGCTATGTTGGTTGTGTGTGTGCGTGTGTATGTTCTTTTGCTTGCCTGTGCTATGTTGGTTGTGTGTGTGCGTGTGTATGTTCTTTTGCTTGCCTGTGCTATGTTGGTTGTGTGTGTGCGTGTGTATGTTTGTTTGCTTGCCTGTGCTATGTTGGTTGGTTGTGTGTTTATGATGTTGGGTGTGTTTCTGTTGATATCTAGGCAGTGAATTTTTTGTTGGCAGAGAATGTGTGTATATCTGATTATTTTAGATGCATCGTCATCACAGACGTCATATTATGTTGGTATGGTGGCAGAGATATTTTTTGTTGGCAGAGAATGTGTGTATATCTGATTGTTTTAGGTGCGTCGTCACCACTGACGTCATAGCGGGGGGTGTGTTTATGCTGTTTGGTGTGTTGCTGATGGAATCGTGGCAGAGAAATATTTTGTTGACAGAGAGTGTGTTTATTACTGATTATTTTAGGTGTGTCGTCATCACTGACGTCACAGTATGTTGGTATACAGGCAGAGATATTTTTTTGTTGGCAGAGAATTTGTGTATATCTGGTTATTTTAGGTATGTCATCATCACTGACGTCATAGCGTGTGTATGAGAGTGTGTTTGAATGTGTGTTTGTGTCTGTGTGTATGTTGCGATCACTTTGGTATCGTTGTATTAATGAGGTTTAGTAGATTTTATTTTTTGTTTTTTTATATATTTAAGTCTGTTTTTATGTATGTTTTTGATTTTTCTCTATGTTTTCATAATTCTGCTGACTTCGAGATTTATTCCTTATAATTTGGCTGTATAGATATATATAGCATATTTTATTTTTTGTTCCTTTTTATATTTGAGTCTGTTTTCATGTATGTTTTTGATTTTTCTTTGTTTTCATAATTCTGCTGACTTCGAGATTTATTCCTTATAATTTAAGTCTGTTTTATGTACATATGTTTTTGATTTTTCTTTATGTTTTCGTAATTCTGCTGACTTCGAGATTTATTCCTTATAATTTGGCTATATAGATATATATAGCATATTTTATTTTTTGTTCTTTTTTTATATTTGAGTCTGTTTTCATGTATGTTTTTGATTTTTCTTTGTTTTCATAATTCTGCTGACTTCGAGATTTATTCCTTATAATTTGAGTCTGTTTTATGTACATATGTTTTTGATTTTTCTTTATGTTTTCATAATTATGCTGACTTCGAGATTTATTCCTTATAATTTGAGTCTGTTTTATGTACATATGTTTTTGATTTTTCTTTAAGTTTTCATAATTATGCTGACTTCAACATTTATTCATCATAATCTGACTACACAGAAAATTTTGCAGTCTTAAATTTTTTTGTTTATTCTATACGGAAATATTTTTTTCTCAAATTTGTTGGTGGTCTGTAAATTGTATTTATAAGTTTATATTGAAAAGCTCACAAAAAAATAAGTTTATGCGTATGTTTACAAAAATCTGAATTTCACAATTTTACAATCGGGTTCAAAATATTATTGTTTTTCCAGCACCAGGTCTATCTTGGGATGCTATGCTCAAAACCACTCAGGTTACGTTAGAGCTGTTTACTGATTCCGAAATGTATATGTTCATGCAAAATGGAATAAGAGGTGGACTAGTTCAATGCTCACAAAGATATTCTAGGGCCAACCATAAGTATTTAGAAGATTTTGATGTTACAAAACCATCTGAATATTTAATGTATTTAGATGCGAATAATTTATATGGGTGGGCAATGTCAGAATATCTTCCCTGTGGAGAATTTGAGTGGGTATGTGATCCTGATTTTGATGTGGAAAAAATACCTGATACATCACAATATGGTTACATATTAGAGGTGGATATAGAGTATCCCGACTCAATACATGATCTACAAAATGATTTACCATTTTGTCCTCAAAATAAGACAGTTGGAGGATCTAAATTCAAAAAATTGATTGCAGACTTAGACCCTAAAACAAGTTATACTATACATTATAGAGTTTTAAAACAAGCCATTTTAAATGGTCTCATCTTAAAACAAATCCGTAGAATCCTTAAATTTAGACAATCCCCTTGGCTTAAAAAATATATTGATTTAAATACATTCCATAGAACAAATGCTAAAAATAACTTTGAAAAAGATTTTTTTAAACTTTTAAACAATGCTGTTTATGGGAAGACAATGGAAAACATTTAAAAACATAGGGACATTAGAATTACTTCATCATGGGAATCAACAAACAGAAATTTTATGCATTTGTCGAAATTTTCTGATGATATGTATGCGGTGGAGTTGAAAAAAATGGAACCAGAGTATAATAAACATATATACGTTGGCTTTACAGTACTAGAGTTATCCAAGTGGAAAATGTATGATTTCCATTATGGTTTCATAAAGCCTAAATTCGGAGATAACATTTCTCTCAACTATATGGATACTGATTCTTTTATTTACTCGATTCAAACTGATGATTTTTACGATGACATCCGTAACGATATTAGTTTGAATTTTGACACATCAGAATATCTTATAGATAATCAATTTCATTTACCGCTACTCAATAAGAAGGTTTTAGGAATGATGAAAGATGAAAACAAGGGAGATATAATGACAGAGTTTGTAGGTTTAAGATCAAAAATGTATTCTCTGTCGACTCTTCACTCGGAAGATGTTAAAAAATCAAAGGGGGTTAAAAAGTCTGTAATTAAAAAGTTGACCATTAATGACTACAAGAAATGTTTATTTGAAAGTGAGATCTTGTCAGATGAAATGTTTTTATTCAGATCCAAAGCACATCAGTTGTATACTCAAAAACTATATAAAGTAGTGCTTAGCTCTTCTGATGACAAGAGAAATATTATGGAAGATAATATAAAAACGCGTGCTTGGGGACATTATATAGACAGAATTAATGAATCAATGGATATAGATTAATATGTTTTATTTTTAATATTACCTGTAAGATGACAATGACGGTTTAATTTTATTCTGTTTTTATTAGTTTCTATTGATTTATTAAATTATTAATTAATTTATTTATTTCATTTATCAAAGATTTAAAAAACTTTTGTTTGTTGAGGGTTTTTAGCTAGTCTATATATATGCATTTCATTGGTGCTAAAGCCAAATCATCAGTAGACCTTAAACCTAATTTTTAAATGTTTCAAACCTCTTTACTTATACAAAAACTTTTAAAAACTCAATGAGAGTTATAAAAATTACAATAGTATAAGCACAGTATGCTTTGAAACTTATTCAAAAATCCCAACAAACAAATTATTATATTCGATATGAATCTATTTTATTTTCTTTACAACCTTTTTTACAATGAGACGCCCTTTGGGTGACAATAAATTAATAAGGCAAAACGGAAGATAAAATCTTAACTAGGTAATTATGAAATTTATATTAATCGAGATTGCCTCGATATCTTTTTTCAAAGATTTAAAAAAACTTTTGTTTTCTCTACCATATCGTTTGTATTCTTCTTCTACTTCCATTGTGAATTTAATACTTTTATGTTGCTTATTCAGGAGCTCCAGAACTTGTTCTTCTCTATTTCCTTCCAGTATACATATAATATCGTCGACATATCTTGCATAGAATGTTACCCCGAAATTGGTTTTTAGATCATCTACGTATTTCTCTTCTAGATTTTGCATAAACACCTCCATGAGGATTGCTGATGTTGGATTTCCCATTCCTAGTCCGTTAGTTTGTCTGTATGTGCTATTGTTAAATTTAAAGTAATTCTGTTCTAGTGTGGCTTTCAGTGTGTTTACGAGTTGATTGGAAAATTCTACGTTTTCTGTTTTGTTGAGTAGTGTTTTATGTACAATGTTTATTGTCTCCGTTGTTGGAATTGATGGATATAAATCTTTTACGTCAAATGAGACTAGTTTACTATTTTTCGTTATTTCTACATTATCTAGCTTTGTAACTAATTCCTTGGTGTTGGCTATTGTGTGTTTGTTTTTTAGGCTCAAGGTATCTTTCAGTATTGTTTTTAGATATTTCGATAATTTGTAACTTGGAGCAGATTTGTAGTTAATTATGGGTCTCATAGGTGTGTTCATTTTATGTATTTTCGGTAGTGCGATCATAGATGGGGCTGATGGGTTTATGAGTGTTAACGTGTGTGCTATGTTTGGTTTTATTACTTTGGTTGCCTTTTTTATTAGTTCTTTCACTTTGGCTTGGTACTCATCCGTAGGATCCTTTCTAATTTTCCTGCATTTAGTATCCTCTATTAGCTGTTCCGTTTTTGTGATGTAATCCTCTTTTTTTATTAATACCGTTGTGTTTCCTTTATCTGCTTTTGTTGTTATGATATTGTTAGACCTTAGCTTCTGTTTTAAGTTTTTAACTGTTTCATGTTCCTTGTTTTGATTCCTTTTAGATTTAACTTCCTTCTCTATTATCCGTTTGCAGATGTATCTGGCTTCCTCCTGCTCTTCGTTTGGTAGCATCGATATTGCAACTTCTGTGTCCACAATGGTTTGCTCTATTTCCTTCTTTTTGTTATTTTCCCGGATATTGTGTTTTAAACCCTTCTCCAGTAATCGACCCTCCTCATTATTGATAGCAACTTCAGTCAGGTTTATGAATCTAGTGTGGAAGTTGTGCTTTTTGTATGTTTGTTTGTTTGTTGATCGTGTTAGTTCACCGAGTTTTTTGTTCTACTTCTTGTATTTCTGTTCTATTGTTAGTGCGTTTGTTGTATTTATTTGGTCAAATATGTCCATCAGTATGTCGGTTGGGATTCGTTCAGCCAATTGTAAATGAATGTCTAGGATTTCAGAGTTCGTCATTTCTTTTTTGGCATACAAGCTCTGGATTTCGAATTTTACGAAATTCTTTTCGGCCCTTTTTGCAGTCTTCCTACTTGCTACTGTGTCGGTCTTCAGTTGTATTCTAGCGTATTTTGGTGTGACATTCAATGCGAGACATTGTTTGTTGAACCAAATGTTTGCTTTTATTGTAAGTATCTTCAGTTGACGTAGTTTGAAAGCGTTTACAAGTCCAATAGTGTCTAAATTGTAAGCCTGACAGGCATTTGTTAAGTGTTGTGTTTTTCTTCCGACGGGGTTTGATGCAATTTCGAATGAATTTCCGTCATCCCACGTCAAATTTGGTTTATAAACAGACCGGTTTCGGCTATGTGCCATCTTCAGTGTTCTCTCAGTAACTAATCGTTTTTTGTGTTGTCCCTTGTCTTTTGTATAGTTTCCTTGTGTACCTAACTTCTTTTCCTCTCTTTCTCTCTTGTTCGTGTCTGCATCTCTCTCGTTCGTATATATTCGTGTGTGGCTCTCTCTTGTTCGTATATATTCCTGTGTGCTCTATATCTACCTGCTTCTTGTTCGTTTAATTTTTCTCTTGTTAGTCTCTTGTGTTTACCGTTACAGTTTATTATTTGAGTGATCATTTGCTAGGTGTTTTATCTTTGTGTAGGTAGTAGTCTGTGATTGTACGTTTTTGGGTTTCTTTTTGGTTTTGTTCGTTTGTTGTGTTGTCTGGGAACAAAACCAAAAAGAAACCCAAAAACGTAAATTCAATACAATTACTTTTGAGCGAGCCAGTGTTGCCATCCTCTAGTTTTTTTATGTGTGTGTGTAGGTTCGTTTGCTTGCCTGTGCTATGTTGGTTGTGTGTGTGCGTGTGTATGTTCCCTGCAAACATTTTTTAGATTTTCTGGCGATGGTTTTTTTGGCGATGATTACGCGATCCTTAAGAATCGCTAACTATCGCCTACGCCTTACAGCTAAGTGATGAATACGCGAGCGTAACAAGTAAGTCAATTTTTTTTATAAAAACACTTTATGCTGACAACAATTTTGATGAGTTTTACGATGTGAATCGCGCGCCATCGCCTACGCCTTACACCTAAGCGATGAATACGCGAGCGCACACAAGTAACGGGAAATATCCTCACAACAATCAAAATATTTTTGTATTCTTTATCGTTTAGAGATGAGTCATCAATGTTTTCTCGGTGCATTTTTTTCTTGTTGTTTTGTTCAGGTAACGGTAAAATAAATATTTGGTTTCAAGAACAATTAGCAAAATTGCCAGTTTGTTAGAGAACGTGAAGGGGTTGGTTTTTGAAATTATTTAATTAATAAAAATGTTGTCCAACAAAGCTTTACGGTTAAAAAGTAAGAGAGAAGCCTCCGAAATAATAGCTAAAAATTCTAATTTAAATAAAATTCAAAATACTAGTCCAGACTTAATCGAAAATTTAAATAATTTGGATAATAATTCTCCCCAAAATGCGGATCGGTTGGTAAATGTTAATGATTTAGAAAATGTGGTTGATTCAAACGTGAATATTATCCAAGAAAATGTGTTGACAAGTGCGGAAAATTCAGAAAGTGGTTTCGAGTGCAACGTAAATGTAGAAAATGCTGAGATATCAAATAATAATATTAGCCTTTTATCAGATTTGAATAAATTAAGAACGAGACTATCAAGCTGGTCAATAAAACACAACATTAGCAACGTTGCTGTTAATGAAATGTTAAAAATTTTTAGAGAATGCAACATAAGAGTTCCTAAGGACGTGAGAAGTTTAAAAAGAACGCCAAAAGATGTTGTTGCACGACCAATGGGTACCGGTAAGTATTTTCATTATAGCATCGCAGATGCTCTAACCGATTTCTTACGTGCAAGTGATTTTACTTTACAAACAATTGCGCTGGATTTTAATATTGACGGTTTGCCTTTGTGTAAAAGTTCAAGCAAACAAGTCTGGCCGATTTTGTGCAGTGTTGTTAATACTTCTGATGTCCTCTTAAATGGTGCTTATGAAGGATACACAAAACCAAAAAGTGCAAGGGAATTCCTATCAGAGTTTGTTTCTGAATTAAAAATCTTGACTGACGAAGGCTTTTATTATGAAGATAAATTTTTTTAATAAAAGTAAGGTGTTTCATAATGGATGCACCAGCAAGATCTTTTATTATTGGTACAAAAGGACACACCTGTTATTACTCCTGCACACGCTGCACGCAAAAGGGTGAAATGATTAAAAATCGGGTAGTTTTTCCACAAACGCAAGACTTTGGAATGAGGTCTAACGAGTCGTTTAGGATTCGTGCTCAACCAGCACATCATAACATTCAAAATTCTTCAATTCTTGAAGAACTTGAAATAGACATGGTACAGCAAATTGCTTTGGATTATATGCATATTGTATGCCTTGGTGTAACCCGCACTTTATTAAATTCATGGATAAAGAAACAGGGGGAACAATATTCACTTGTATCGTGGAAAATAGAAATGCTTTCCAATTCTTTAGTTGGCCTTAAAACGTGCATTCCTTGTGAGTTTAGTAGAAAACCTCGGGCACTTAGTGAACTTGACAGATTTAAAGCAACGGAATTCAGACAATTTCTCTTATACACGGGTCCATTTATATTAAAAAAAATTTTGTCTCCCGAGAGGTATCAGCATTTTCTACATTTATCACTTGCAGTCAGAATTCTATTAGATGGTAAAGACAGTTCGGCAAACAATGAGTGTGCTCACCATTTACTTTATAATTTTGTCGAAAAAATACCACAACCATATGACGTATCGTTTTTAACATGTAATTTTCATTGTCTTTTACACCTTCACGAAGATGCCAAACTATATGGATCTCTGGAAGGTGTAAGCGCTTTTAAATATGAAAACCATTTGCAAAAAATAAAAAAAAGTGTAAAAAAAAGCAACCACGTAGCATCTCAGCTATATAACAGACAAGTTGAAAAAAGTTTAATTCTGGATTCGGTTCATAAAACAACAAATTCAAAATTTTCTTTTGGTAAAATTGTTAACGGATGTGTTGATAGCGTAAAACTTGAGCATTTCTCTCTTACTGTAAAAAAACCAAATAATTTTTGTTTTGTTGGCAACAATATTATTAAAATAAGTAAAATCATTAACAAAAATTCAATGCCCTTCTTCGAAGGTCATGTTATAAAAAATCTCCAGCCTAATTTCCAAGAACCAATTTCCTCAGTAACATTTAAGATTTATTGGGCAAGTGAACTTCAACTAGGCGAGTCTACAAATTTTTATTTTCATTTAATAACAAAAAAAATTATTTGTCTGGAGGACTTAACAGACAACTCATACTTGTTTATCCCATTTATTCATTAAATAAATCGGATATGTCCAAACAAATATCGTATAAAATGAATACCGGTAAGATGTGTCATATCACAACCATTTTCTTTAATAATCAACCTTTAATCATTTACAGAAGCTTCTATAGACGAAACTCCAAATACAATAGATAATGCAATGGAAAACAACTTGGAAATTACGGAGTCACAAAACATTAAGTCTGGTAAGATCGCAGCGTATGTAGTTATGGTAGTAGTTCGTAGAAGTAGAAGACTTAGGCTTTCCTTATTGCTTTTATTTTCCAAATTTTTTTTTATACAGATACATCAAAAGCTTCTAACAGAAAAAATAAAGATCGTAAATCCGAAGCTCTAAATTTAATACTGGCAGAGCTCCAAGCCTTACGGGAGCAAGTGTCCCAGCAAACTAATGAAATTGGTACTTTGAAAGGACTACTTACCACATTAACGGGCGAAGTTGTGGCAAGTCGAAATGAGGTGCGAGAATTAAAAAAAATGAATATACCAGTGGAACATGAAACTATTGCAAGAAAATTACCTTTCTCATCCGTTGAGGATATTCGTAAATTTGATTTGGAATTACAAGAAAATAGCGACATGATTGAGGAGTTTGTACGTTTATACCTTTTTTCATATGTAATATATAGATGTAAACTGTGGTGTCTATTTTCAGAAACGAATCATTAAAAGAATTGGGGGAGCTGATGCTGCAAGTTTTGCCAGAGCTGCCATTAAACGGGTACTTACAGACGAATTGGCGATCCAATTTTCTTGGAAGGGGACCAAAACAAAACAAAGCGTGGAACACATGTACTTCATATCACTACTCAGAGGTATGGATTTTAAACGATTTTATTATATAACATCTTTCAAAACTACTTCGCACAAATTGAAAACTACAAATTCTTGTTGGATTTTTTCTTTAATACTTGTTTTGTTTTTAAATTTGTTAATAGAAGTATGCCAACAAAAATTTGTGACATCTGACGATTCTATAATCCACCACATTTTTCAGCAACATTTCGTCCATGCAAAGGACCGCCTCGCAAAGCGAAAGGACCGTCCCGATTCTGACCGGAGATAAATGTTCAGTGTCTTCCTTTAATTTCTAAGTCTTTCATTATATTTTATGTTATATTCTAAGTTAAAAAAAATGAATTATTATTTAAAAACATTGCATTTGAAATTATTAAACAATAAATATTAACAAAATCAATGAATTTCTTGTCTTATTTTCATCCCATTACAGAGTCGCCCCACCATTCGTGAATCGCCTGACCATTGTTCAGTGATGGCACGCGATTCGCCTAATGATCGCAAATGGTGATTCGCTGGCGATTCGCAAATGGTGATTCGCTGGCGATTCGCAAATTGTGATTCGCTGGCGATTCGCAAATTGTGATTCGCTGGCGATTCGCAAATGGTGATTCGCTGGCGATTCGCAAATGGTGATTCGCTGGCGATTCGCAAATGGTGAATCGCGACAGGCAGGTGAATCGTTTGCTTGGCTGTGCTATGTTGGTTGTGTGTGTGCGTGTGTATGTTCTTTTGCTTGCCTGTGCTATGTTGGTTGGTTGTGTGTTTATGTTGTTGGGTGTGTTTCTGTTGGTATCTAGGCAGTGAATTTTTTGTTGGCAGACCATGTGTGTATATCTGATTATTTTAGATGGATCGTCATCACTGACGTCACAGTATGTTGGTATGGAGGCAGAAATATTTTTTGTTGGCAGAGAATGTGTGTATATATGATTGTTTTAGGTGCGTCGTCATCACTGACGTCATATCGGGGGGTGTGTGTTTATGCCGTTTGGTGTGTTGCTGATGGAATCGTGGCAGAGAAATATTTTGTTGACAGAGAGTGTGTTTATTACTGATTATTTTAGGTGTGTCGTCATCACTGACGTCACAGTATGTTGGTATACAGGCAGAGATATTTTTTGTTGGCAGAGAATTTGTGTATATCTGGTTATTTAAGTATGTCATCATCACTGACGTCATAGCGTGTGTATGAGAGTGTGTTTGAATGTGTGTTTGTGTCTGTGTGTATGTTGCGATCACTTTGGTATCGTTGTATTAATGAGGTTTAGTAGATTTTATTTTTTGTTTTTTATATATTTAAGTCTGTTTTTATGTATGTTTTCGATTTTTCTCTATGTTTTCATAATTCTGCTCACTTCGAGATTTATTCCTTATAATTTGGCTATATAGATATATATAGCATATTTTATTTTTTGTTCTTTTTTTATATTTGAGTCTGTTTTCATGTATGTTTTTGATTTTTCTTTGTTTTCATAATTCTGCTGACTTCGAGATTTATTCCTTATAATTTGAGTCTGTTTTATGTACATATGTTTTTGATTTTTCTTTATGTTTTCATAATTCTGCTGACTTCGAGATTTATTCCTTATAATTTGGCTATATAGATATATATATAGCATATTTTATTTTTTGTTTTTTAATTATATTTGAGTCTGTTTTCATGTATGTTTTTGATTTTTCTTTGTTTTCATAATTCTGCTGACTTCGAGATTTATTCCTTATAATTTAAGTCTGTTTTATGTACATATGTTTTTGATTTTTCTTTATGTTTTCATAATTCTGCTGACTTCGAGATTTATTCCTTATAATTTGGCATATTTTATTTTTTGTTTTTTAATTATATTTGAGGCTGTTTTCATGTATGTTTTTGATTTTTCTTTGTTTTCATAATTCTGCTGACTTCGAGATTTATTCCTTATAATTTGGCTATATAGATATATATAGCATATTTTTTTTTCTTTTTTTATATTAGAGTCTGTTTTCATGTATATTTTTGATTTTTCTTTGTTTTCATAATTCTGCTGACTTCAAGATTTATTCCTTATAATTTGAGTCTGTTTTATGTACATATGTTTTTAATTTTTCTTTATGTTTTCATAATTCTGCTGACTTCGAGATTTATTCCTTATAATTTGGCTATATAGATATATATAGCATATTTTATTTTTTATTTTTTAATTATATTTGAGGCTGTTTTCATGTATGTTTTTGATTTTTCTTTGTTTTCATAATTCTGCTGACTTCGAGATTTATTCCTTATAATTTGGCTATATAGATATATATAGCATATTTTTTTTTTGTTCTTTTTTTATATTTGAGTCTGTTTTCATGTATATTTTTTGTTGGCCTTATTTCTTCCCAATTTACTTACGTAGTGGAAATTAACGTGGTATCCCAAGAGAACAAAATTACTGTTGCATCAATTTGTTTAATTCAATATATATTCATATAAATTAAGACGATTTTATTTAATACATGTTGATGGCAAAAGTTAATTAAAAGGAATGAATAAATTAGAGTTATAACAAAAAGTGTTATACTAATAAGCATAGTTGTATGCATTTGGATTGCATAGTAAGGTTGTATTTTTCTTACAATCTCCCTCTCAAACCAAATGCGATTACAAAAATAATACAAATATAAATACTGAAATTTACATTTTGAGTTTTAATAAATTTCGACAATACAAATGCCTTTGTTTCGTTAAAATTTTTGTTAAAATATCTGCTGCATTTTCGCTTGTTGTAACATATCTTACATCGATCTCCTTCTCTGCGTACTTTTCCCTTACATAATGATAACGGATATCTATGTGTTTGCTTTTCTTCTGCACTGTAGGATTTTTGGCCATAAAAGCTGCACTTTGGTTGTCGCAAAGAATAGGAGTGGGAGATACAATATAATCTTCAAAACCCATCTCGTAAAGTAAACATCGATGAAAAACTGTTTCCTTTGTACCCTGGCACAAAGCGATGTACCTCGGCTTCCATCGTACTTAAAGCTACAACTGATTGCTTGCGTGATTCCCATGCAATGGCACCACCTGCCATAAAAGTAACAAAGCCTGAGTAGGATTTTCTGTCGTTGGAATCACTTGCCCAATCAGAATCTGTGAAACATTCAAATTTATTGATATTATTAGAAAACGTAATTTTACCTATTGGATTTTTCTTGAGGTATCTGAGGACGTATTTGGCGGTCGCAAAGTGCTCTTTGTGTGGGTGTGTGTTGAATTGTGATAATTTTGATACCACATGCATCAAATCAGGTCTTGTTATTACGGCTAAGTACATTAACGCTCCAACTAAACTTTGATATCTTGTTGTATCCAAATTTTCACACTGATGTTTGCATTTTTTAAGAACTATACCATTTGGCCATGGAGTATCTGCAGGCTTGCAGTTTGACATCCCCCATCGTTCTAGCAATTCCTCGGTGTATCGTTTCTGATGAATGCTTATATCACCTCTGGGGCCGTCTCTATTTATTTCCATTCCCAAATAGAAGGAAACTGCACCTCGATCTACTGCTTTTACACGTTTATTTAAATTTTTGATAATATTGTGCATATCTTGTTCACTAGAACATTCCAACAACATATCATCAACATAAAGGGCGATTAAACACATCTGATTGCCATTTCGGTTAACATAGACACAGGTGTCTGATTTACAACGTTTGAAATTCATTTCTAGCAAAATATCGTTCAACTTCTTGTTCCATTCTCTGCCTGCCTGCTTCAAACCGTACAACGCTTTACTTAGCTTACATACTTTATTTGGCTGCTTCTTATCCTCAAACATTTTTGGTTGTACCATGTACACGTCATCTGTTAAATCTCCATTCAAGTAAGCTGCCTCAATATCAATGTGGTTTACTAGTAGTTTCTGTCTAGCTGCTAATGCCAAAAATAGTCTGATTGTAGAATGCCTAACTACTGGTGCAAATGTTTCGCTATAGTCGACATTGTATTTTTGCGAACATCCATGTGCAACTAACCTTGCCTTATATTTTTCTATAGCACCGTTTGGCGAACGTTTTACAACAAACACCCACTTGCATCCTATAACATTTTTATCATTTGGCCTATCAACTAACTGCCATGTTTTATTTCTTATTAAAGATTTATATTCTTTTTGCATCGCCTCCAGCCAATTTTTACTATTTTCTGAATTTAGAGCTTCATTAACAGTATTTGGATTTTCGATTACAGAATTTAACATTTCAAGCCCTCCTTCAGTGACATACACTTTACGGGGTCTTCCTTTACCACCTGTTCTTATTAACTTAGGTCTTCCCCTCTTTCTTTTATTGTCAACAGTAACTGAATCTTCGCTATCATTTTCACTACTTGATAGATTCACCTGTTCTTTTTTATCTTTGCCTTCATCTTGTTCTTCTTCATCTTTTTCTGCATCTTCATTTTCTTCAAATTCATCTTGTTGAAGACTGCTGTAATCTTCACTTTTCAACACGGCTTCAGTTTCATCGTTTGTATTTTGGTTACAAATGTTAAAATAAAACATGTCTTTTTCATCAGCTTCTTCAGGCATTTGTTCAAAGGATTTTTCAAAAAATATGACGTCACGAGCAATAGCGATTTGTTTTGTAGTGGGATTGTATTAACGATACCCTTTGGTGTGTAATTGGTATCCAACGAACTTCATTCTGGAACCTTTTGGTAAAAATTTACTGCCTTTTGGCTTGGGGCCTTTATTCAACACAACAGCATCACATCCGAAAGTTTTAAAATGAAATACTGATGGTTGCTTACCTGCCCATCTTTCGTAAGGAGTAACATCTCCAAGAACCTTTGTGGGCGATCTATTTCTTATATACGTGGCCGTGTAAATAGCTTCTCCCCATAAACTCTGTGGTAATTTAGACTGATCTAATAAACATCTTGCCATTTCGACTAGGGTTCTATTTGCCCTTTCCGCAACACCATTTTGTTGCGGTGAGTAACTTACAGTTGTCTGGTGTACTATTCCTCTTTTGGCAAAAAACTCGTTAAACTTAGAATTAATAAATTCTTTTCCGTTGTCGCTTCTGACAACTTTAATTTGGCGGCCTGTCTGCTTCTCCGTAATCGCAGCAAAATTGGTAAATGCTTCAAATGCATCACTTTTTTGTTTGAGGAAATACGTTGAGACGTAACGAGAATAATCGTCTATAAAGGTCATAAAATATGACGATCGACCAACGGATTTTACTCAGTAAAATAATACAAAAAAACGCTCGATTTTAATTTTCCTACCATTGTTATGACAGGGCGATTCAAAATTGACTTCTGCAACATACGTGGGCTGAGGGCGAATTTCTTCTCTGCCTATGCTCACGTTTGTGTCCATCGGCCGGACGTCTTCGCCTTATGTGAGACCCAGGTATCTGAGGATGCTGATCCACAGGATTTTCATATACCAGGGTATCACCTCCTATCACTTTTTAACCTTCACAGAGGCCTTGCACTTTATATACGAAATGAAGTAGTGTACCAGTGCCAGCAATCTTTAGGCACGAGTGATCCGGAATTTAGCTGCCTCTGGGTTAAATTCAAAATCAGGTCACACTCATTACATTTCGGGTTCCTATATAGAAGCCCAAATGCGGAAAGGGATAAAACTTTTTCTGGCTTCGATGCCCTTTCCGACTCCATATCGAAGATCCTGGAAAGTTGTCCGGACAGTGAAATTGTTGTTGCTGGTGATTTCAATGTTCACAACTTATCTTGGCTCCACCATTCGAGCCACACAACCCCAGAAGGCCAATATGTTGAGTTATTTGCAGCGCACAACCACCTAGCGCAACTAGTGAATGAGCCAACACATATTTCGTGCGTTGAAGGGCACCAACACAATACTCTTGACCTGTTTCTAACTTCACACCCTCAAAAGTATGAAGTGAGCGTAAATGCACCTCTCGGTAACTCGGACCATTGCACCATTTCCGCCTCCTTTTTGACTTCAGAACTTCACAACGTTTCTCAAACAGCTACGAAACGTACAAAATACATATACGAAAAGGCTCGTTGGGCTGAGCTCAACGCATTCTTTAGGCATTTTAACTGGAAGCTTTGTTTCTTAGACAATAATGTCAATGCCATGGCGGAAATTGTTGAAGGCGTAATTTTGCAGGGAATGAAAGCTTTCATTCCATCTAAGCAAATATCCATTAAACCTAGAGCGAAATCGTGGTTTAATCTGACGTGCAAAAATGCAGTCAAATCCAGAGAGGAAGCTTTCAGTATATGGCGTAATAACAAAAATGCCGATACTGATTCGCTACGCAAAAGGGCGAGATCTTCATGTGCCAAAGTATTAAGGCAGCAAAAAGCTTTGTACGAGCAGTGCCTTCGTGCTAAAGTTCTTAATGCCCCTCGGGGTAGTAAGAGCTTTTGGTCATTCGTTAAAAGAGTAAAGGATAATGCTAGTTCCTCAATTCCAGCTCTTTTAAAGGATGATCAAGTATTCACTAACCCGGTTGATAAAGCTAACCTTCTGGCTGAATTATTTGCAAGTAACTCCCACTTGCCGGAAAGCACTCAACCACTGCCCGTGCTTGAAAGAGTATCTGTAACTATGCCTAAAATATTCTTTCGAGCCCGTGCAGTTAAAAAGGTTTTAGCAGATCTCAACATAAATAAATCTCCTGGGCCGGATGGTATTCCAGCACTGGTCTTGAAGCAGTGCTCTTCGACGCTAGCGCGTCCGTTAGCTAACCTTTTCAGTACATTGTACCATGCTGGTGAATTTCCAATGTGTTGGAAGGTTGCTAATGTAACGCCAATCCCCAAAAAAGGAGAGGCTAACAACCCTGAAAATTACCGCCCAATTGCAATTTGCTCAGCACTTTCCAAAGTTATGGAAAGTATGGTAAACTTCCATCTTGTGAGATATTTAGAGTCCAACAGCTTACTTAGCGACCGCCAGTATGGATTTCGTAGGGGTCGCTCTACGGGAGACCTACTGGCTTTTCTATCGGAAAGATGGTGTCATTCTATTCACCATTTTGGCGAGAGTAAGGTGGTGGCTCTAGATATTTCCAAGGCGTTTGATAGAGTTTGGCATGGTGCACTTCTGTCAAAACTTATTGCTTTTGGTGTCGGTGATGTCTTCTCTCGATTTATATCAAGCTTTCTCAGAGATCGCACTATACGAGTTGTTATAGAAGGGATCTCATCAAACGAGTTCAAGATTAATTCAGGGGTACCGCAAGGATCCGTTCTTTCTCCCACACTTTTTCTTATTTTCTTAAACGACCTTCTACTTCAAACTTCCAATCCTATCTACTCTTTTGCAGATGACAGCAGCATGTGCCATTCATATTCATTCAATAACAGACCAAGCCTGCCGGAGATCGCGGCAATGAGGCAAAATATGAATTATTCGATAAATAATGATCTTTTAGCAATCCATGAATGGGGACGTGCGAATAGGGTCGAATTTAATGCTCGCAAGACCCAGTGTTGTATGCTTACACACAAATGTACGTACAATCATGCTGCTTCATCTGTAATAATGGGTGGTGTAGATATTGAGGAATCAGAAACTCTTGATGTTCTTGGCATGAAAATTAAATGTGATGTTCGATGGACTGTTCATATTTTTCAGGTTTCAAAAGAAGCATTCAAGTGCCTCGGCTTTCTAAGACGGTGTAAGAGATACTTCACTCCATCTGATCTCCTTAATATTTACACCACCTATATCCGACCGAAAATGGAATACAACTCTCATGTATGGGCCGGTGCTTCAAAGTCTATTTTGAAGTTACTCGACCGGGTACAGGAGAGGGCGAAGAAGCTCATCGGTGACAGTAGGGTAGCCAACTCTATTGACTCACTGGAGCATCGACGCAATGTGGGATGTATTTCACTGTTTTATCGCTACTACAATGGAATGTGCTCTAATAAAATCAGGGAACTTATTCCCGAAACCCGCTCATTTGTACGAACAATACGTTCTTCGTTAAGAGCGCATCCATTTGTGGTTGATATGCCAGTGGATCGCACTACGCATTACAGAGAAAATTCGTTCTTTAGCCGAACAGTTCGCATGTGGAATAAACTTCCTGCAGAGGTCTTTCCTGTTACTTTCAGTGTGGGAAAGTTCAAATCGAACGTCCACAAACACTACTCCCTTTATCCTCCTTCCTATAACCAATTTTCCTAGTTCCGGCACAATGCATTGCATATGTAGAGGTCATCCCCTGAGTGCTGGTCGAAGTTAAAAAAAAAAAAAAAAAAAAAAAAATTTCGGTTGGTATTTTAAAATTTAAGCCTTTCACCATTTTTTAGATGATAATTTATTTAAATCTTTCACATTGATGTGTCCATATCTATAATGCCACCTTTTTGCCATACTTTCATCATTAATATAATTTATATTTTCAATTTCTTTAATTATTTCCACTCTTGCAACAAATAAACCTTCAGTCAAAACAGCTGACAGCATATTTTCTTTTTGTTTACTTCTAATAAAAGCTTTGTTGTTTTGGAAATTAACAGAATGACCAGCTTTTAAAACTTTGTTTATGGAAATAAAATTCGAATGCAATTTAGGTACATACCAAACATTACGTAGAGTAAAACTACAGAATTTAGTTTTTATTTTAACATCGCCAAGCCCTTCTGCATTAATGCTCTCACCAGATGCTAATACGATTTTTTGCGTTGATTCTCTTAATGTAGTAAAATAATCTTTAATTCTGCACATATGGGATGTTGCCCCGCTGTCTAGAATAAACTTCTCTGTTAAATCGTTTGAGCTTTCATGTAATGAACATGCCAAATCTGTTCTTTCGTTGCCTTTACATTGAGAGCGAAAATGGCCCTTTTTTCCACATCGAAAGCACTTTATGTTATTAACATTTGCATTAAAAAGCTTTTTATCATTTTGATTTTGATCACCTTTTACAAGGTTAAGCCTCTTATTGTTGTTCTTAAAATTTTTTTTTCTTTTATATTCAGTCTTTGGATTTATGGCAAATACCGTTTCGTTATGGTTAGAATTTTTATTTGATTGACGTAATTCTTCTTCGTATATTTTTGAAATTAATTTGTCGTACGTAGGCAAATTGTCTCTGCTTTCAATAGCAATAACAAAGTTTTCCATCTCATCAGGTAGACTGCACAACAGAAAAATTGACAGCAAATCATCATTTAAAGTAATACCAATTTCTTTAAGTTCATCCACAACTGAACTAAATTCGTTTATTTGTGTGACAAATTTTTGACTTGTGTTAAACTTAAATCGAACAAGTTTTTTAAACAAATTGACTTTTCTTGATGCTATATCTGCCTTATACAGGGAACTTAAAACATTCCAGGCATCTTTTGCCGTACCGCAATTTTTAATGTGAATTAACTCGCTTGGTTTGACACTTAACGTTATAGTCGCTAGACCTTTGGAATCATTTATTATCCATTTACTTGCCTCTGGCTCTTTATCCGGTATATTTTCAACGATCGTATTCCACAGGTCCAATGTTATGAGCAAACTCTTCACCTGAATACACCAAGTAGCGTAGTTTTCGCCATTCAGCTTATCAATACATGCTACACCAGTTGCCATTCTTGAGCCTTGTTTTTTTTTTCTTTTTGTACTAGATAAAACAAAATGAAAACCTCGAGCACGTTCTTCGTGTCGTTCTTAACCTCAAATTTTTCGTAGAAACCTTTTAAATTTTGTTAACTGGGATCTGGGCCCATAACCTTTGTTGGCGTTATTTCTTCCCAATTTACTTACGTAGTGGAAATTAACGTGGTATCCCAAGAGAACAAAATTACTGTTGCATCAATTTGTTTAATTCAATATATATTCTTATAAATTAAGACGATTTTATTTAATACATGTTGATGGCAAAAGTTAATTAAAAGGAATGAATAAATTAGAGTTATAACAAAAAGTGTTATACTAATAAGCATAGTTGTATGCATTTGGATTGCATAGTAAGGTTGTATTTTTCCTTATAATTTGAGTCTGTTTTATGTACATATGTTTTTAATTTTTCTTTATGTTTTCATAATTCTGCTGACTTCGAGATTTATTCCTTATAATTTGGCTATATAGATATATATATAGCATATTTTATTTTTTGTTCTTTTTTTATATTTGAGTATGTTTTTGATTTTTCTTTGTTTTCATAATTCTGCTGACTTTGAGATTTATTCCTTATAATTTGAGTCTGTTTTATGTACATATGTTTTTGATTTTTCTTTATGTTTTCATAATTATGCTGACTTCAACATTTATTCATCATAATCTGACTACACAGAAAATTTTGCAGTCTTAAATTTTTTTGTTTATTCTATACAGAAATATTTTTTTCTCACATTTGTTGGTGGTCTGTAAATTGTATCTATAAGTTTATATTGCAAAGCTCACAAAAAAAAAATAAGTTTATGCGTATGTTTACAAAAATCTGAATTTCACAATTTTGCAATCGGGTTCAAAATCTTATTGTTTTTCCAGCACCAGGTCTATCTTGGGAAGCTATGCTCAAAACCACTCAGGTTACGTTAGAGCTGTTTACTGATTCCGAAATATATATGTTCATGCAAAATGGAATAAGAGGTGGACTAGTTCAATGCTCACAAAGATATTCTAAGGCCAACCATAAGTATTTAGAAGATTTTGATGTTACAAAACCATCTGAATATTTAATGTATTTAGATGCGAATAATTTATATGGGTGGGCAATGTCAGAATATCTTCCCTGTGGAGAATTTGAGTGGGTATGTGATCCTGATTTTGATGTGGAAAAAATACCTCATACATCACAATATGGTTACATATTAGAGGTGGATATAGAGTATCCCGACTCAATACATGATCTACACAATGATTTACCATTTTGTCCTCAAAATAAGACAGTTGGAGGATCTAAATTCAAAAAATTGATTGCAGACTTAGACCCTAAAACAAGTTATACTATACATTATAGAGTTTTAAAACAAGCCATTTTAAATGGTCTCATTTTAAAACAAATCCGTAGAATCCTTAAATTTAGACAATCCCCTTGGCTTAAAAAATATATTGACTTAAATACATTCCATAGAACAAATGCTAAAAATAACTTTGAAAAAAATTTTTTTTAAACTTTTAAACAATGCTGTTTATGGGAAGACAATGGAAAACATTGAAAAACGTAGGGACATTAGAATTACTTCATCATGGGAATCAGCAAACAGAAATCATTTGGGTCTCAGAGCATTAATTGCAAAACCAAATTTTATGCATTTGTCGAAATTTTCTGATGATATGTATGCGGTGGAGTTGAAAAAAATGGTACCAGAGTATAATAAACCTATATACGTTGGCTTTACAGTACTAGAGTTATCCAAGTGGAAAATGTATGATTTCCATTATGGTTTCATGAAGCCTAAATTCGGAGATAACATTTCTCTCAACTATATGGATACTGATTCTTTTATTTACTCGATTCAAACTGATGATTTTTACGATGACATCCGTAACGATATTACTTTGAATTTTGACACATCAGAATATCCTATAGATAATCAATTTCATTTACCGCTACTCAATAAGAAGGTTTTAGGAATGATGAAAGATGAAAACAAGGGAGATATAATGACAGAGTTTGTAGGTTTAAGATCAAAAATGTATTCTCTGTCGACTCTTCACTCGGAAGATGTTAAAAAATCAAAGGGGGTTAAAAAGTCTGTAATTAAAAAGTTGACCATTAATGACTACAAGAAATGTTTATTTGAAAGTGAGATCTTGTCAGATGTATACTCAAAAACTATATAAAGTAGTGCTTAGCTCTTCTGATGACAAGAGAAATATTATGGAAGATAATATAAAAACGCGTGCTTGGGGACATTATATAGATAGAATTAATGATTCAATGGATATAGATTAATATGTTTTATTTTTAATATTACCTGTAAGATGACAATGACGATTTAATTTTATCCTATTTTTATTAGTTTCTATTGATTTATTATATTATTTATTAATTTATTTATTTAATTTATTTAATTTATTTATTAATTTAATTATTGATTTATTTATTTACTATTATTTCATTTGGTGTTCTTGCCTATGCCCAAATCATTTGTAAATAAAAAGCAAATATTGTATAAAGTTTTTTCCATATTTTTATTAATCTATAAAATTTAATCTGTATTATTATTAAGATTTTTTAAGAAAAAAAACTAAATAAAAAATAAAAAAAAATGTTGAATTTTTTAATATAAAACAGTGAATAAACATGTGTATTTTCTTTATTTTGAAGTCTCTTTTTTAAGTAAAATTGCATTTCTTTTGGCGCAAATACCATAGTTGTGATAGTCACAGTAGAAATCGTCTGGATACTTGCTATTCATTTGTTTAAAGTTGATGCAGGCAATATTCTCAATGTTAACAATTGTTTGATGAATCATTTCTTCCAACCATTTTTTCTTTTCTTCACCTTTAACATAGATTATAGAATATTTTAAGTTGTCTTTCAAAAATCTGCAAACGCTTTGAAATGATACTGATCCATCGTTCCAGTATAGATGATGATAGTTTTTTGTTAACCAATTTGCTTCTCTCTGCTTTTTTGCCGATAAACATTGGAAATCATATGGAGGTTTTATAATGAAATTGGTGTGTTCATTATTGTTGAAAACAACTGCTACTTCTTTGGCAATAAATTTGTTTGAATTACTTTTGAAACCTTGCAAGTCTATGAAAACCTTGTTATCCTCCATATTACTGAATTTATAAGAGTTTCCGAACTTGTCCTTTTATAGGAATATATTCAATTATACGATCATGAATAAGAATACAGTAAGCTGATGTCTTTGATGGAATATTTGTGTCTGTTTCAAATTCAATTTTTATATCAATTGGTCCGTTATTGAGCGACTCGTTTTGATGTCTAACATCTACTACAATAATCGGTGCATTATTTTTAAATTCTTGAGCGGTGAGAAGCGGCTGAGACTCTCTCATGTAGTAGCTCTGTTGAAATCTTAGATACATATCATATAGAATTGCATAACGCTCATTTTTAAATTTAATATTTAGATCATCATATGGGTATGATACTGAATTTAAATGAACTTTTAAATTGGTCAGATCACAATGAACAAACTTATTTTCTTGTTGAAAAGCAAATAACACAAAACGGGGGCGTTCTCTACTTGCGGCTAATTTAACATTCCAAATATGACTTGTTCCTGTATTTAATTGTGGATTTACATGACAATCCCAACTACGGAATGCCATCGGTATAGAAGCACCATTGCTAATAATTTTAATCATATTCAGCTTACAAAGATCAGATAATTGTACGTGTGGAATTCTCCATGAGATGAGTGAAATTGCAAGTTTTGCGCTTTCAGTCGAAACGTTCGAGTGTAGAAGATTTTCATCATTCTTATTACGTAAGAATATCAATTCATGCTTTCCATTTAGTATAACTTTATTATAGTCTTCAGCGAATCCTAAAAGCATCTTAAGTGGTACATAGAAATTAAAGTAGCCATTTACAAGTTTCAAATCATCAATTTTATTCCAACCAGCATTCTGCATTCCTGTGCTTTCCGTTGGTGATAAAGAAACCAAGTTTTTTATGGTGCTTGTGGCTCCTAAATATCTTGTATGATCAATTTCAATGCCATTCAGCTCATAGCGAATTTCATCAAATAGATATGCCACAAAGTTGTTTTTTAATTTGAAATTACCTGTAGATTTAGAGGTTTTCTCATCTACAACAGATCCTTCCACATATATATAACTTTCACTAGGTAAAACATACAAATCTTGATTTTGTATTGAAATGCGTATTTCATCATTATTGTTGTAAGATTGTAGGTATGGCACATATGTATGATAGTCCTTTTTGATTATACTTTCATCAGATAATGGCTTATCCAATACATTTATTATTGAACTCATTTTGTCTTCAGTTTGAAATTAAGAAACTTTAGAAAATTTTTATTTGTTGTTGTCAACGTTTTTTGATGAACTGATCTTTTCAATTGTGGTTTAGGTTGTGATAATGTTTTAGGGTTGTATGTTGTTGCTGTTGTTATATTTTTCGATATACTTGAGTTGTATATCAACATTACTTAGTTGGTCTTAAATGAATTCTTATTGTTATTTCCTCTCCTCGAAAATTAATTAAATCGCCGTACTGATCAACTACTCGTAGCGTTAATGAACCTACCTCTCTGGAGTTCACAGGTAAATAAATGAGGTTTCTAGGAATCTCAGCTATTTTATAGCCTGGAGGCACATTAATCGGAAACTCGTGTAGTGTATGCGATTTGGAGTTGTTCATATATGTATTAACAGTGATACTACTTTCAATTCGTAATAGATTCACCTTGAAAATATTAACTGGAAGATCTGAATAATGATCTTCGTTTGGAGTTAGGATTTTATCGTTGAATCCTAAGAGTTTTCCAATTGTATTTTCCTTATTAAAATATATTGGATCC
This sequence comes from Gymnocheta viridis, assembly GCA_956483585.1. Lineage (NCBI taxonomy): Eukaryota > Metazoa > Arthropoda > Insecta > Diptera > Tachinidae > Gymnocheta > Gymnocheta viridis. Next base: position 32,574,268 of record OY101443.1, read on the forward strand.
GTAGAGCTATTAACTTTAACCTGCATTGTGTTATTATTGGCTTCTATAAAAATTTTATTTTCTCTACCATATTGTTTGTATTCTTCCTCTATATAATCAACTATGTCATTCAATTCATAAGATCCAATTGGTATTTCAATCACATTTTCACCTATATGAAACAAATTGTTGTAGACATCAACATTTGGAATGCTATTATATGAATGAAAATCAGTTAGAGCACATTCATATGTCTCATTTAACTCAATAGGAGGGAAGTAATTGGCTGATAACTCTGAAGTGTTGGAGCTCAGAGTAAGTGTTATTGACATTATGCCTGCTTGATTGTAAATGAATAAAGTTTAACACACAATATGGTTTATAAAAAGCGTTTTTATTTTAATTTAATCTTTTTTGTTTTGAATTTACATTATAATTTTTAATAGTAAATGCAATAATTCTTAATACAATAATTATAAATATTTTGTTTCAACTATAATATTTCATCTTTACTTATCCAAGAATTGTGTTCATTAGTAAATCCTAACCACTTAACATACGCTTTATCTCCTTTAGTTTTAATAATCTTTTCAACTAGATATGTATTTGGAAATCTAGTTTTTGAGAGTTCTTCACCGTAAAATCCACCTTGAATGAGATTACCACTATAATCCTCTAATATGTATGTTGCAGGATATGTATTTTGAATTGTTTTAATAGTAAAAATTTCTGTTGTCCAATTTGGAGTATAACCTTTTTCAAATGTATGTTTGTATTTGCTTATGCGCACATGATCTCCAACATTAAATTTCGAGATTTTATACATCTTCAAATGACTGTATACTGTATTTAATAATTTTTTCTCATTTGTTGAGTTGACTTTAATTGGAGGCATTTTGATGGTACGATGAACTTTACTGTTGTATGCTTTTAATAGATCTTTGTAGATATCCAACCAGTTATACGAACCATTAAAACTAAATTCTTTCCACATCATCCCTTTTAATGTTCTATTAAATCGTTCTACTATTGATGCTTTCATTGTGCTATACGTTGAATAGTGATTAATTTTGTGCTTATCAGTAGTATATTTGTGGGCATTCTGGCACACCAATTAGAATCTAATTAGATTTGGCCTCCTTATGGATAAAATACACGTATGGGCATTCTGGCACACCAATTAGAATCTAATTAGATTTGGCCTCCTTATGGATAAAATACACGTATGGGCATTCTGGCACACCAATTAGAATCTAATTAGATTTGGCCTCCTTATGGATAAAATACACGTATGGGCATTCTGGCACACCAATTAGAATCTAATTAGATTTGGCCTCCTTATGGATAAAATACACGTATGGGCATTCTGGCACACCAATTAGAATCCCACTAGATTTGGCCTCCTTATGGAAAAAATACGCGTATGGGCATTCTGGCACACCAATTAGAATCCCACTAGATTTGGCCTCCTTATGGAAAAAATATATGTATGGGGAAAATACACGTATAGAGATACTGAGTCATATAATGAGAAAAATATGATCATTCTGTTACACATGCATTCATATATTTTTCCATGTGTATGCTTTTACAATAAAGAGAAATTCAAATGAGATATTTTTTTGCACCATGTCAATGAGATTCTCATTTGAGTAGTTTTTATTAAAACCTAAAATAAGAGTTTTACTATCCAGCACAAATCGATATAATAGAACGTTCAGATTTTTTTGTTTATTATTGTTCTTCACAGTTACTTGAAATCACATTAAACAAAAGTTAAAGCAGCTTTTCGCATCAAACAAAATGGTAAGTATACAGTTTTATAATATATAAAAAATTTTTTATTTATTATATAGATGCTGTAGAAAAAATATACAAATATTTATACATATTATATGATTGTTTTTATTTAATTGCTTTTAGATCTATCAACAGTTAATTAACATAGCCCAAGGAATAAAATCAGAGTACACGAAAATTGATGATATTCCCTTAAATAAACCATTAAAAATTTTAAATTTTGAGTGGAAGGTTACACAATATGGATCCAAAGTCATAGCATATTTGGAGAACAATAAATGGTTTTATCTACCTCAAAGAATGGTTAAATATTTAAACAGAGAGGATCCTTACTTAGCCAATATGAATGAAAAAATTTGGACAATTATTTACAAAGGACGACAATCGCCAAATGGTTCTGCAATATTCGAACTAAACTACAGCTAATTTTTTTAATAAACAAAACTAGTTTTGTAATGTTGTAAATCTGTATATTATAAAACAATAAAATGTACATATGTGGTAATGTGAAATGAATCTCGATTATGTATTTATTTTTGCACATGCGTAGACTTGTATTTTATTCGCTTTATATATTTATTTTTCATTTTAAGACATGCGTAGGCTTGCATTTTAAGAAAAAGTATAGAACAATTCAAAATTAATTGAAAAGTTAAACATGCATGAGCAAGAAATAAGGTCAAAAATATGCTGCATTATTTCCTATTTTATTTCATTTGTTGTTTTTAATCTTTCTATGACAAGGTAGTAAAATTTAAACATTTGTTTGTATGGAAAAACTCTTAAGAACGAAAGACATGCGTATGCTTGCTTTCACTTATTTTTGTCGTAGTGTGTGGGTGCATTAACTATTTTTATTGAAGGACACAGTTTCAGTAAAATTTCTTAAGAACGAAAGACATGCGTATGCTTGCTTTCACTTATTTTTTGTCGTAGTGTGTGGGTACATTAACTACTTTTATTGAAGGACACAGTTTCAGTAAAATTTCTTAAGAACGAAAGACATGCGTATGCTTGCTTTCACTTATTTTTTGTCGTAGTGTGTGGGTACATTAACTATTTTTATTGAAGGACACACATTTTTTTCTACTTCAATGTTTTAAAATGCAATAATTTATGAGGCTATAAATCTGGTATGGTATGTTTGTTACTTAAGCAAAAAAAGGGTATGGAAAGGCAATAAAATTTTAAAATCCGTTTCAGGAAAATTTCTTAAGAACGAAAGACATGCGTATGCTTGCTTTCACTTATTTTTGTCGTAGTGTGTGGGTGCATTAACTATTTTATTGAAGGACACACATTTTTTTCTACTTCAATGTTTAAATGCAATATTTTATGAGCGCAGAAATGTGTTATGATGCTTTTGTTACCTAAGAAAAATTTTTAAACAAGGGTGATTAACAGTATATGTGTATGTAGTAGTGCCTCTAGAAAAGTATAAAATCAGCTATTTTTTCGAACAAAATTCTAGTTCTGTGAAATTATTCAACATAGTAAGATTTCTGTGAAATTATTCGACGTGAAAAGATTTATAAAATTTAAATTTTTTGTTTTTTTTTATTATTCAATGTATTAAGATTGTTTCCAAAGAAAAAAAAATATTTGTGTTTTAGTAAGATTTTAAATTTGTGTTTTAGTAAGACTTTTTAAAAAGAAAAAACTTTTAATTTGTGTTTTATAATTCGAATTCATAACAGGTTAGTAAAAATGATTTTAATATTAATTTTTATCACTACAAATACACAAGAATTCGATCGACATTGTGATATAGACCGTTAAATAATTTTACTATACAAAAAATTAATTTTTTAAACATCTTTAGTGTATTTCCAAAAAAATTGTGATATTATGGAAAGAATAGCAACCAAGCTAGAATGCTCAGAATGTCAAAGAGCTTTTCAAAGTGAGGAAAATTTCAGGGAGCATGAAAGATCTCATGCTTCGAACTCAAAAAAAAGTGTTGTAAAGCTAGTAAAAGTGCTTTTAAAAAGAGGCTTATAACACTAGAATATGAAAATAGTAATGAAGAATGTCTTCTACCGGAGATGCTTATGAAGGAAGCTGAGGAACCGTTAAAGAGAGAAGTTGACAATTTCTTAAAGGCTAATGATGCTCTTAAATTTAATATGGAGATATATGGATTATATGCTCGCCCCAATGTAAATGACTTAGAAAATACCCCAATAGAGGTGAAACATTTTCAAACGAAAATGAAGGAAATTTTCCATATAGAAGAGTTTGCCGATGAATATTGTTATAATATTCAAAGAATATTAACAAAAATGGAAGATTTTCAAGAGCGGGATAGTGGTTGGACTCTAGTTCAACTTTTAAAACTTCATATAAACCTAAATAGATACCAACCACTAAAAGGTTCCAGTTTCATTCCTCTCCCAAATAAAATAAAGTTAAAAAAAGCATGCATAAATGTACAAAACAATGATGAATTTTGTTTCAAATGGGCAATACTATCAGCCTTAGCAACCCATAGAAATTCTCAAAGAACAAGCAGTTATGGCGTCAACATTGATGAACAACTAATTTCCTTTAACGGCTTTGGCTTAAATTTTAGTGGCTTATGCTTCCCACTAAAAATAAAAGATATAGAAATTTTTGAAACTAATAATCCGAATATTAGTGTAAATGTCTTTGGATATGACATGGAAAAAGACTTGATTGTGGGACCCTATTATAAAACAAAAGGAAAAAAATCTAAACATATCCAACTTTTATTTATGCAGAAAAAAGTTGAGGGAAACATAGTTTCACACTATGTTTATATAAAAAATATATCAAGGTAAGTGTTATGATTACGAATAAAATTATAAATTTCTTTTTAGTTTTCTTTATTATACTATTTTTTATTTATTCATACATCCATTTTGTAATTTTTTCAGATTCATTAGAGCTCAACAGACAGCTCATCATGGAAGCATTATCCTATGTGATGATTGTCTACAGAATTTTCACCATGAACAACAATTAGAAATTCATAGGCAACATTGTAAAAAACAAATTGCATATACACCACAAGCAGATAAGTCTACAATACAATTTAGTAATTATAGTAATAGTATAGATGTACCGTTCGTAATATACGCAGATTCGGAATGCATATTTGAAAATATTCAAACTTGCATTCCGTGTGGTGATATTTCTTCAACAACATTAGTTGATAGACATGTGCCGTATGCTATATCATATTTCATTAAATGTACTTTTAACGACAATTTAAATAAGCTATGTAGCTTTAAAGGTTTAGATTCACCTACACTGTTTATAGAGAGTTTAATTAAAGACGTAAAATATTTAAGTAATAATTATTTATCTATAGTAAAACCCATGCTACCCCTAACAGAAGAAGAAAATTTAGACTACCATTCGACCAATATATGTCACATTTGTTCTAAAGTTATTTTAGATGATTCAAAAGTTAGGGATCATTGTCATATGAGTGGGAAATATAGAGGCGCTGCACATAGTTTGTGTAATCTTAATTACAAAGTGCCAAAATTCTTTCCAGTAATTTTCCACAATTTTTCTGGTTATGACTGCCATTTATTTGTGAAGGAGCTAAATAATATAAATGATGGCCCTATAAATATTATTCCACTCAATAAAGAGCTTTATATATCTCTCTCTAAAACTATAACTGATGAGAATAGTGCTAACATTGAAATTCGATTTTTAGATTCCTATAGATTTTTACCAGCAAGCTTAAATGATTTGGTTGAAAATTTAGCTAAGCAAGATTTAAAAGTAGTAAAATCAATATTTGGAGAAAACGAAAGTAAATTTAATTTGCTTATTAGAAAAGGTGTCTTTCCATACAGCTATTTAAATACTATAGAAAAACTTAAAGAAACTTCTTTGCCGAATATAGAGAGCTTTTATAATAAATTAACTGATGAAGACTGTTCTCAAGAAGATTACGCCCATGCTAAAGAAGTATGGAGCACGTTTGATTGTTCAACTTTAGAAGATTATTTATTATTGTATTTGAAAACTGATGTTTTGTTGTTAACAGATGTTTTTGAAAACTTTAGATTTATTAGCAAAAATATTTATAAATTAGACCCCTGTCATTACTATACAGCCCCAGGACTTTCTTGGGACGCGATGTTAAAAATAACAGATATTAAATTAGAGTTGTTGATAGACATAGAAATGATTCATTTTATACAAAAGGGGATAAGAGGAGGAATAGTACAGTGCTCTCAACGGCATTCTATTGCAAACAACAAATACATGAATGATTACAATGAGAATCTACCATCTAAGTATTTAATGTATTTAGATGCAAATAATTTGTATGGTTGGGCAATGTCTGAAGCGCTACCAGAAGGTAATTTTGAGTGGGAAACAGATATTGAAAACTTTTGTCTGGATAGTATACCAGAAGACTCAGCTACTGGATATATATTAGAAGTTGATTTGTTGTATCCATTACAAATTCATGATATTCATAATAATTTACCTTTTTGTAGTGAAAATAAAAATCCTCCAAATTCTAAAGAAAAGAAATTAATTGTTGATTTAAACAATAAATATGGATATGTAATATATTATAAAAATTTACAACAATGTTTAAAACATGGTTTAAAGTTAGTAAAAATTCATCGAATTTTGAAATTTAAGCAATCAGCTTGGTTAAAGCCATATATTTCATTAAATAATTTACATAGAACTAACGCCCAAAACACGTTTGAAAAAAATTTCTTCAAATTATTAAATAATGCCGTATACGGTAAAACAATGGAAAACGTTGACAAGCGTAAGAATGTTAAAATTGTTAATGAGTGGGAAAGCATGGGTAGGAAAATGGGTGCTCGTGTCCTTATTGCCAAACCAGAATTTCATTCATTCAGCATATTTGAGGAAAATATGATAGCTGTGGAGCTAAACAGAAGTTATTCGTTTTATAATAAACCAATTTATTTAGGATTTACAATACTAGAACTTTCAAAGTGGAAGATGTACAACTTTCATTATGGTTATATACTACCAAAATATAATATCAAAGCAGAGCTGAATTATATGGATACCGATTCGTTCATATACACAATCGAAACTGATGATTTTTATAAAGATATAATAAACGATATTGATGGAAAGTTTGATACATCAGATTATGAAGCGAATAATAAATTTGGTATTCCACAAAAAAATAAAAAAATATTAGGCATGATGAAGGATGAAAATAATGGTAGGGTAATGAAGGAATTTGTGGGGTTGAGAGCGAAAATGTACTCATACAAAATGGAAGATATGAATGAAGTCAAGAAAGCAAAGGGTATAAAAAGTAATGTATCTAGAAATTTAAGTTTATTAGATTACAAAAACTGTCTGTATAATAAGAAAGTATATTATAGAAGTATGTATACTTTTAAGTCAAAACTACATGTTTTATATACGTCTTTAATCAATAAGGTATCTTTAAGTTATTTAGACAACAAAAGATACGTGTGCAATAATAGTGTAAAAACCCTTGCTTGGGGGCATTATCAAGAATCATTTATAAACGATAGCAATGACGATTTTCTAATGGAAATCGATCATATAGACAATCAAAGGTCACCTGATTGTATAGACCAATTTATAAATGATTCTGCTGCCGATAATTTGTTAATGGAAATTGATTGTTAATTTTTTTATATTTTTATTTTTTTTAGCTTTGGTTAGCACATGAGTTAGACTCAGAACCACCGGGTCGATACATATTAGTTGTCGATTCTATATGGGTGGACACCTAAGTCTATGTCATATGCTAGCAATTACTATGGACACCGGTGATGAAAATGGAAGTCGATAATTACAATCTGACTCCCAGAAATCACTAAAGTCCAGAGCAAACGCTGATATTAGCGCGTGTCTCAGGGATTGGTAGATCTATCCCAATGGTGGACTGAACAATCAACTACTGAGACACGAAAGGAGGGGAATCGAAAAGGGGTCCCGTTACACTTGTGGACTGCTTCGATAACAACCCCTCCTACATATTTATAATATTTATTATATATTTATCAATATAATAATATAATATTTATTTATTAATATTTATATATTTTACAACTGAATTCAAACGATTATAGTATGAAACAAAAAGAAAAAATTTAATAAAATTTTAATTATGTATTTATGTTTAAATATAAAAATATAACTATTTGTGTTTTATTTATTTCAAATTATATTTATTGAATAAAAAATTTAGACATAGGTGACCACAATTAAATGTATTAAAGTTTTGTTTTCGCTCATAATTATATTCAATAGGTCTCTTTAAATAATTAACTACTTCAATTGGAGGTTGTAAGTTTCCAAAGCTATCAAAATACTCTTTATAGTTGCGATTTTTATAATAAGCTACCCAATGAGTTCCAGGACCCTGAAAATTATCTAAATTAACAATACCACATTCTTGAAGTAATGGTTTTTTAGGTAAACGGTCACGCATAAAAACTCCTCTAAATTTACTTAGTTGTTTACCATATTTCATCAAATCTATATCAGTTAATGGTCGATTGGGTAGCTTATCTAAAAGTTTTTTGGAGCTGGCTTATAGTACAGACCATATCCAGATCTATATGGTTTTAGATATAGACCTCTTCCCATAGCAATTGATTCCATGTGTTTATTATGTCGAGTAGCCTCCGCTAGTTGTTCTTTTCCATTTTTTATATCATTAACAGCCTTAATAATAGCTGACCCACCTGTAGCCAAACCTCCAAGTGCTGACAAAGCTGTTAGGATTGGAATAATTGGAAGAAATCCACCAATTTTCGGCATTGGTATAACTCTCGGTATAGCAATATTAGCTCTCTTCTTCCCTTTAAAGTTTGAAGTAACGGCTTTTCGCGCAATTTTAACAGCCGCATTTAAATTGTTTGGTTTTTCGCTTCTCAAGAGCTTTAGAGTATTTTTAACAGTTGTTGAAAACAATTTTCTATCACATGCTTTTCTCTTTTTACATTTTTTCTTCTGTGATTTTCTGGATTTACGAGTTTTGATATGATTCATACCTAACCCCAACTTAACTTTTGATTTCATAGTGTTTGTTACGAGCCAAGCGTGTGCTCGTTCTTTGAAATCACTATCTTTAGATTGTACTCGTTTCCAAGCTTTTTCAACTAATATTTGATCGGCTTTATGTCTTTTGTTAATATCGTTTGTTTGTGAATATGCAATATCGTGTTCCCTACAAGCTGCGTCTAACAAATTTATCCCTTTATCACCCCTCGCTAAACGTTTTTCAAGTTTTGTTCCAGGTCCACAAAACTGATAACCAGGTAAATGCAGTTCAACAGGTAATTTATTTATTAAGTTGTTTACAAAACCACTTCCAAAATTATACTGATTATTTTTAACTCCTTTGCTATAGTTTATACTCATTTTTTCTTTTAATTATATATAATATACGTTTAATATGATTGACACTAAAAATTTAAATGATTAGGTTTTGTTATATAAGAGGAAATTTATATCAAAACCCATTTAGTTATCAAAATGAGACTAGTAAAGCAAGCTAAGCAAATTGTAATAAGAAATGCTGATGAAGCTCAAGACAAGAAATCTAAAATTAAACATAGTACACTTTTACCAAATTCAATACGAGCATTAATTGTGGGTCCCTCAAATTGTGGTAAAACTAATGTTATGATTAGTTTAATAGAAAGTCCCAACGGTCTTAGTTTCAAAAACATTTACATATATTCAAAATCTTTGTATCAACCAAAATATTGTTATCTAAAGAAATTGATAGACCCAATAAACGGAATAAATATTTTTACATTTGCGGAAAATGAGGAAGTTCTAAGCCCGACTGAAGCCATCCCTCATTCAATAATAATCTTTGATGATGTTATATGTGGGAAACAGGGGGCTATAAGAGATTACTTTTGCATGGGTAGACATAAGAATATAGATTGTTTTTATTTATGTCAAACATATACGAAAATTCCCAAACATCTTATTCGGGATAATGCGAATATGATAATAATATTTAAACAGGACGAAATGAATTTGCGTCATATATATAATGATCATATTATTGGAGATATGTCATTTAAAGAATTTACGGATATATGTAGTGAGTGTTGGAAAGATAAATATGGATTCATGGTTGTCAATAAGGACGATTTGATTAATAAAGGGCGATATAGGAAAGGTTTTGATGAATTCATACAACTGTAAGGAAGATATATAAATCACTTCATGAATAGTTAGAAAAGCAGTTCACAATAATATATGGAGTAGTTAACAAATATATACATAACAGTTTATAATCAGATAAAAAGCAGGTCGATAGCAGATAGAAAGCAGTTCATATAAAACAGTTCACAATCAGATATAAAGCAGTTCGACATCAGATATAAGCCCGATTGATTTCAGATATAAATCAGATCGATATGAGTAATAATAAAATATTAAAAGATATTGTTAATACAAGGGCGATTTTAAAGGAAAAACTAAAAAATATTAAATTAAATGAAGTAGAGAGACTTAATTTATTGGAAGATACATTTACACCTATAACAAAACCTTTGAAAAAGATTATTAGAAAAATTGATGATTATCAATCAGACAATTTATTAGATGATACATTTAAATCTCTAACGAAACCTTTAAATACAAAAAATGAAAAAAATTCTGATTACCAATCAGATGATTCATTGCACGAGTCATTCAAAGATATAACAAAACCTTCAAATAAGAAAATTGAAAAAATTTATGATTATCAATCAGATGATTTTCAGTCAAATGATGATGACATAACAGATTCACAACTTCCATCACTACCATCCGATAATAGCTCTGATAATTATGACGATGCTGTAGCTTATGATCAAGAAGCGTTAAATGGTAGTAAAAAATCGTCACTAGCGGAAAATATAGAATTGCTCCTGACTAACAAAACGATAGATAAAGTTTATGGTTTCAACATAGATGAAAGTGGAAAATGGCGCTATGCAAATAATGTGCTAAATTTTAATATGGATAACTCAATTCAAATAGGGAATTTAACGTGGAAAATGACTCCAGGATTATTTGAATTATTATTTCATTCAAAACCCCTACATTACAATAAAAATGATTTAAAAAAATATAAAGAAATTTTAATAAGTACAAATGCACATAAACGACAATATCAATCAAAAGCTCAAATTAAAGGTACACGAGCGTTCAAATATGTTCGCATAATAAAAAATTTATTTAATACTAAAACAAATGTTTTTACGAAAGGTAGTGGATTATCGCTAAAATCTGTAGACAATCGTAAGCCTAGCTATATATATTGGGATGACCCGAATGAATTAGTTGACAGAATGCGTTTACTTATTTCATCGGAAAGTGCTGGTCATAATAATCACAGAAATGAAATAATTTCCATCATTGAAGAATTAAGAGAAGCTAACATAATATATTAAAAATGAGTTATATAAATAAATTTGGTGAAAGTTCAATTAAGCATAATCTAAATAACTCGAAGTTAAGGATATCCCAATACAATTTAGAAATCAATAACATAAAAAAAGATATAGAAAAGATATATACTACTATAAAGATTATAAAGGATCAGTTCCATGATATAAATATGAACCTCTCCAATAAAGTCGAAAATAGACTAAATGAGATTGAAGCCTATATTTTTAAATGGATTAGCATAGAAGAACTTAAAAATGAATATGACTCACAATTAAATATTATTAGGAGTGATATAAAAATATTACAAGAAAACATAAAAAAAAATATTGATGAAGATGTTGCACTTATTGAAAAAGCTGTGAAGGGTCAAATATACTCTTCAAATAAAGACTTTATAAAAAATATAGAAGAAAGATTTAATAAAATTGATGATTTTATTTTTAAACGGATTGATAAAAACACTAATGTGGATGATGTGAAAAAACGAAAACTTGAATGGCCTAAAATTAAGACGGCTAAGTAAACAAAACTTTATAAGATATATATATATGAGAATGACATAGAAAAAATAATCATATACAAAATGAACGAGGATAAAAGAGAAATAGTTAATGAACTACACAAACAAGCGCGAAAAAATTTTAAAAGAAGACGAGTTATAATGAAAGGAATTGATGATTTATGGCAAGCTGATTTGGTTGAAATGGGGAATTATGCGTTATATAATAATGGATATCGTTATCTTCTAACAGTAATAGATACCTTCTCAAAAAAAGCTTGGGTTGCAGCAGTAAAAAATAAAACTGCACTGAGTGTAGCGTATGCTATGAGGAGTATTTTCACTAATAACAATCGAAAACCAAGAAATTTACAAACAGATGATGGTAAAGAATTTTTCAATAATCAGTTTCATCAACTAATGCAATCAAACAAAATTAATCACTACTCAACTTATAGTGTTCTAAAGGCATCCATAGTAGAACGATTTAATAGAACTTTAAAAGGAATGATGTGGAAAGAGTTTAGCTATCGGGGTTCATATAAATGGATAACCATATATCAAGACCTTGTTGACAAATATAATAACACATATCACAGAACAATAAAAATGTCACCTAATGAAGTGAATTCTTCAAAAGAAAAATTGTTATTGGATACCGTTTACAACAATTTAAAAATATTTAAAAAACCAAAATTTAAAGTGAATGATAATGTTCGAATAAGTAAATATAAGCATACATTTGAAAAAGGTTACACACCAAATTGGACTACAGAAATATTTAAAATTAAAACTATAAAAAATACAAACCCTAATACTTATATATTACAAGACTATCAAGGTCATGAAATTAAAGGTGGTTTTTACGAGCCCGAGCTAATGAGAACTAAATTTCCAGACACATATTTAGTAGAAAAAGTTTTAAAACGAAAAAGGAATAAGGTTTATGTAAAATGGCTAGGATTTTCATCAGAACACAACTCTTGGATTAATATAAGCAATGAATCATAAAAATCATAACAGATGTTATTAATAATTCATTCATTCATCAGTCTTTAAAATGTCAATAACACTCACATTAAACGGAAACTCTTCATATCTTGTTGCAAACTATTTTCCACCGATGGAACTAAATGAAAATTATGTTTGTGGCTTAATAAGCTTTGACACATATCATTCAATTCCGAATGTTGATGTAGAAAACAATTTATTTCATATTGGCAATCATGAAATAGAAATTCCTGTTGGATCATATGAATTAGCTGATATAGCTGAATTACTAAGAAAGAAATATCATAATCTGAATGAGAAAGGAACCCTTGACATACAAGCAAATTATAATACATTACAAACATTCATCAAAAGCACAACTGATTCCATTTATTTCAATAAAAAGAACTCTATCGGCTCCTTATTGGGCTTTAGCGAAAGAGTATTAGAACCAGATATTGATCATTACTCGGATAAAACAATAGATATAACAAAAATAAATACAATAATCGTTGAATGTAATATTGTAAGCGGATCATATATAAATAACATGTCTGCACATATTTTACATCAGTTTTCACTTAACGTTAGCCCAGGATATAAAATAACAGAGGCGCCATCGAATGTGATATATTTACCCGTGAATTCAAAATCAGTTAATAGTCTTGTTTTGAAAGTCGTCGATCAAAACGGAAATTTAATTAACTTTCGCGGTGAAAAAATAACAATAAGATTACATTTAAAGCCAATGAGAGAATGATTATATTTAATAAAAGTGAGTTGCAAAATAAGTCCGACTTCATTCTAGCATCAACAACAACGAAATACAAATCAGAAAAGTCATCGCGCTGTGAAAGTCAATCAGAAAAGTATAAAAGAAAAATTGAAGGTATTAAGCCTGAACTAAGTAACACTCTTAGTGAAGTTAATAAAAAGTTTTTAATAAATTTGGGATTTATATTAAAAAAATAGAGCTAATCATATAGCTATCGAGCCTGAAAAATTCTATAAAATGAGTAATATTATTAATATTTTACAAAAACCACATTTGGATAGTTCAATTATAAAAAAGGAGTATCACAGCTACACATCATATCTACAGTCATTCAAAAATAATGATGAAATTCGTATAACAATTCAAAATCAAGATTTATATGTTTTACCAAGCGAAAGTCTTCTATACATTGAAGGGCTTGCAACAAAGGAAGATTCAACAGCTTCCACATCTATACGTCTCTTAAACAATTGTATTGCACATCTGTTTGACGAAATTCGATATGAAATCAATGGTGTAGAAATTGATCGTACACGCCATTTGGGTATTGCAACAGAATTAAAAAACTTTGTGTCGCTGAATAAGTCAGAAAGTGATAATCTAGTAAATGCAGGATGGTCGCCACTTAATAATGATGATCTTACACTTGTAGACGGTTATTTCAATTTCTGTATGCCACTAAAATTCTTACTTGGATTTGCTGAAGATTTTAATAAAATAATAGTTAATTCTAAACATGAATTGATTCTTTTGCGATCTAAAGATGATAAACAAGTTTTAAAATCTAATATATCAACCGAAAAAACTAAGTTGTCTATTTTAAACATTTCTTGGAAAATACCACACATTCAACTTGCTGACGCTTACAAATTGCAGATGTTTAAAACAATTAACAATCGCCATCCTTTAAATATATCTTTCAGAAGTTGGGATATGTATTACTACCCGTCACTTCAAGAAAGTACAACGGTTTTATGGAATGTTAAGTTAGCCAGCGAAAACGAAAGACCACGTTTCCTACTTTTGGGTCTTCGAAACAGTGCCAACAAATTTCAACATTGTGATTTGACAGATATAAAAGTACATCTTAACTCTGATACATATCCCTATGATGATCTAAACCTAAAATTTGATAGAAATCGTTTTGCCATACTATATGATATGTATTTAAAGTTTCAATCAACTTATTATTCACGCGATCCTCAACCACTATTAACAAGAGAAAATTTTAAAGCTTTAGCTCCAATAGTTGTATTGGATGTAACACATCAAAATGAATCAATCAAAACTGGACCAATCGACATACGGATTGAAATAAAAACCTTAAAAAATATCCCCGCTAATATGTCTGCTTATTGCTTAATTATACATGATAAAATGTTTGAATATATCCCCCTGACAAATGAAATAAGAAAACTATTGTAGATATAAATAAATTAAAATATGGTATAAATATCTAATCTAACATCATTAAGGTTTATTCACAAACACTTTGTCTACATATGTAGTCATTCTCATTAACAAGGATGATTCTAAAAGATATGTACGATTTCTTAAAACGGTGTTCCCATATTATTTCCGATGAAGATAAAAATAAACTCATGACTATTCAATCACATCTAGAAGGGACAAATAATTTGAAAACAACGATAAATAAACATGGAGAGCATTATGACAATTGCTGTTGGTCTAATGAAAATGAGACATGTGGACCAGATACCTGTTCATGTGTACAACATAGAATACGTAATACTGAAATAGAGAAAGAAGCAACCACACTTATGAAATTTTATTACAACATATATAATATTAGCAAATGTAAAAATTGTAATTTTCAAAAAATCTAATTAATAAAAAAGAGAAATAATAAAATTTAGTGAAAGACATACATTTTAATTTTTATATATTTTTTTTATTTATTCAATTATAAGTTTTTCTAGACTAGTGGAATTTTATTTACTGCCTCCATTAATACATCATCTTGGCCATCATATAGGGCCAAGTATGATGCTACATCAAATGGAGGCAGCATAATTATTTCACTAATGTGAATAATTTCTTTCGATAATTTAATATTTAGAAAGATATCATCATCTCCATCGAGAAGATGATGATATGTTTCTGATGTTGTGGCTTCTGATGATATTGTTGCTGTTGTTTCTGTTGATGTTGTTGTTGTTGCTGCTGCTGCTTCTGCTGATGATATTGCTGTTCTTGTTGCTGCTGATATCGTTGTTGTTTCTGATGTCGCTGCTTCAGATGATGTTATTGGTGTTGCTTCTGCTGATGTAGTTGTTGTTTCTGATATTGCTGTTTCAGATGATGTTATTGGTGTTGCTTCTGCTGATGTAGTTGTTGTTTCTGATATTGCTGTTTCAGATGATGTTATTGGTGTTGCTTTTGCTGATGTAGTTCTTGCTTCTGATGATATTATTATTGCTGCTTCTGATTCTGCTTTTTTTAAATTAGCCTTCATAACTTTATGGTACAGCGGAGTGTTCCATATAGGCTTTCTTAATACAACGTTGTGTTGTTTTAAATAGTGTCTTTTTTTGTTCCACCATGTGGAAAAACTAATTAATTTACATATTTCGCAAATATATTTTTTACATTCCATGTTTAAAGTTTTATAAATCTTTTTACGTCGAATAATTTCACAGAAATCTTACTATGTTGAATAATTTCACAGAACTAGAATTTTGTTCGAAAAAATAGCTGATTTTATACTTTTCTAGAGGCACTACTACATGCACATATACTGTTAATCACCCTTGTTTAAAAATTTTTCTTAGGTAACAAAAGCATCATAACACATTTCTGCGCTCATAAAATATTGCATTTAAACATTGAAGTAGAAAAAAATGTGTGTCCTTCAATAAAATAGTTAATGCACCCACACACTACGACAAAAATAAGTGAAAGCAAGCATACGCATGTCTTTCGTTCTTAAGAAATTTTCCTGAAACGGATTTTAAAATTTTATTGCCTTTTCATACCCTTTTTTTGCTTAAGTAACAAACATACCATACCAGATTTATAGCCTCATAAATTATTGCATTTTAAAACATTGAAGTAGAAAAAAATGTGTGTCCTTCAATAAAAATAGTTAATGTACCCACACACTACGACAAAAAATAAGTGAAAGCAAGCATACGCATGTCTTTCGTTCTTAAGAAATTTTACTGAAACTGTGTCCTTCAATAAAAGTAGTTAATGTACCCACACACTACGACAAAAAATAAGTGAAAGCAAGCATACGCATGTCTTTCGTTCTTAAGAAATTTTACTGAAACTGTGTCCTTCAATAAAAATAGTTAATGCACCCACACACTACGACAAAAATAAGTGAAAGCAAGCATACGCATGTCTTTCGTTCTTAAGAGTTTTTCCATACAAACAAATGTTTAAATTTTACTACCTTGTCATAGAAAGATTAAAAACAACAAATGAAATAAAATAGGAAATAATGCAGCATATTTTTGACCTTATTTCTTGCTCATGCATGTTTAACTTTTCAATTAATTTTGAATTGTTCTATACTTTTTCTTAAAATGCAAGCCTACGCATGTCTTAAAATGAAAAATAAATATATAAAGCGAATAAAATACAAGTCTACGCATGTGCAAAAATAAATACATAATCGAGATTCATTTCACATTACCACATATGTACATTTTATTGTTTTATAATATACAGATTTACAACATTACAAAACTAGTTTTGTTTATTAAAAAAATTAGCTGTAGTTTAGTTCGAATATTGCAGAACCATTTGGCGATTGTCGTCCTTTGTAAATAATTGTCCAAATTTTTTCATTCATATTGGCTAAGTAAGGATCCTCTCTGTTTAAATATTTAACCATTCTTTGAGGTAGATAAAACCATTTATTGTTCTCCAAATATGCTATGACTTTGGATCCATATTGTGTAACCTTCCACTCAAAATTTAAAATTTTTAATGGTTTATTTAAGGGAATATCATCAATTTTCGTGTACTCTGATTTTATTCCTTGGGCTATGTTAATTAACTGTTGATAGATCTAAAAGCAATTAAATAAAAACAATCATATAATATGTATAAATATTTGTATATTTTTTCTACAGCATCTATATAATAAATAAAAAATTTTTTATATATTATAAAACTGTATACTTACCATTTTGTTTGATGCGAAAAGCTGCTTTAACTTTTGTTTAATGTGATTTCAAGTAACTGTGAAGAACAATAATAAACAAAAAAATCTGAACGTTCTTTTATATCGATTTGTGCTGGATAGTAAAACTCTTATTTTAGGTTTTAATAAAAACTACTCAAATGAGAATCTCATTGACATGGTGCAAAAAAATATCTCATTTGAATTTCTCTTTATTGTAAAAACATACACATGGAAAAATATATGAATGCATGTGTAACAGAATGATCATATTTTTCTCATTATATGACTCAGTATCTCTATACGTGTATTTTCCCCATACATATATTTTTTCCATAAGGAGGCCAAATCTAGTGGGATTCTAATTGGTGTGCCAGAATGCCCATACGCGTATTTTATCCATAAGGAGGCCAAATCTAGTGGGATTCTAATTGGTGTGCCAGAATGCCCATACGTGTATTTTATCCATAAGGAGGCCAAATCTAATTAGATTCTAATTGGTGTGCCAGAATGCCCATACGTGTATTTTATCCATAAGGAGGCCAAATCTAATTAGATTCTAATTGGTGTGCCAGAATGCCCACAAATATACTACTCTTATCCATCAATTTCGCAAAGTTTTTATTAAAAAATTCTTTACCATCGTCTGTTTGTAGGTTTTTTCGTACTCGTCCCAGTTGAAAAATATCTACCATTGCTTGTGTTGTTTCAAGTGCAGTGTTTGTTTTCAGCGGTACTGCCCATTCGTATTTTGAGAATGTATCAATTATGGTTAACAAAAATCTATAATTTTTATTGTCTATAGAATAATTTCCCATTTCAACTAAATCAGCTTGCCAGAGATCATCTATTCATTTCATCACAACTCTACGACGTACAAAAGATTTTCGAGCTTGTTTGTGGAGTTCGTTAACTAGATTTCTTTTTGAAGACATGTTTATAGTTTTAAGAATTGTTTTGGATACGTTGTAATCTGCTTGATGAACTTTTACTTATTGATGCGAATATGTAATTTTCCAATCTATAAATCTTTTCATTTAACTTTTCTTTTGTAGGCTCTCAACAAATCTTTGTAGATAACCATCTTCCAAAAATTTATTGATTTTGGAAATATTTTCTTAAATTTTCTTATTCTTTTCCCACTGTAATGTTGTTGCATGTTGTAGCATTTCGAGTTGAATTCTAAAAGTATCATACATTTTGTTGTTATCTTCCTTAAAGTATTTTAATAGTTTGTATTCTATGTCTTCGATTTGAGTTTGCAGAAACAATTTATTGATAACATCGTTTTCCTCCACGGCCTTTGCCACATTTTTGATTCTTTTGCTTTGGACATCGATGTTGTTGTTCGTATCCATAAAGAACCCCAACAGTCTAGGGGCATTTTTCAGTGAAATTATATCGCTTGTACCGTTTAGATAGTGTCCAAACTTATCAACAGACATACTTTATATAGATTATTGTATTATATTAGCTTCGCGTAGTTCTTCAATAATTGATACAATCTCGTTATTATGATTAGTATGACCAGCAGCTTGTGATGCTATCAGTAGACGAAGTCGATCTACCAACTCATTTGGATCGTCCCAGTATATATAGTTTGGTTTATAGGGGTTAAATTGCATCACTCCACCACCTTTATAATTAGATGATATCTTATTTGCTATTGCTTTTGATACAGACTGTTGGTTTTGCTCTTTAAACATCTTTTTAATAATATGTTTATATTTATATGCTTTCGTTCCCTTGATTTGACCATCAGGTTTATATTCTCTTCTGTACGCATTTGTACTAATTAAGATTTTTTGTAGAGTTCTAGCTCATATTTATCATAGTTTTTTGGCGTTTTATGAAACATTAGAGAAAACAGTCCTGGCGTTAGAGCCCATATTTGACCACCAACCTGTATTTTACCCTCATTTAATTTCAGGTTACTATCACCAAATTTCCATTCATTATTGAAATCTTTATGTGGTCCATAGTTAGTATCTAATTCATTTCTGCCCTCCAAGACTGATAAGTCAGTGTAACTCTCTTCAATATTTGAATTCTGTGAGTAAAAATTATCATCATCCTCATTGTCACTATTACTTTCATTAGAATCATTGAATGATTTGCTATTATCAAATATTGCTCCTTCTACAAGTTTCTTTGGTGTGCTTGTCTCCAATTTAATTGTTGATTTATTAATATGAGGACTGTTAGTTTCTTCAATTTCTGTTTTCATCTTATTCTTTTCTTTTTTGATAATTCTATTGATATTGTTAGAACTATTTATAAATTCATTTAAGGGGTCTGTTATAGGTTTGAAAGTATCTCTTAGTTGATCACGTGTATCTATTTCACCAGTTTTTATACTACGAAGCTTTTTCTTCAAGACATTTCTCGTTGCAACCAATTCTTTTAAAACTTTCTCATCCATGTTTAGCAACAGCAATCAGTTTATCAGGTATCAGATCAGATTATTAGGTATCAGATCAGGTTATTGGGTATCAGATCAGCTTATCAGGTATCAGATCAGATTATTAGGTATCAGATCAGATTATTAGGTATCAGATCAGATTATCAGGTATCAGATCAGCTTATAAGGTATCAGATCAGATTATCAGGTATCAGATCAGATTATTAGGTATCAGATCAGGTTATTGGGTATCAGATCAGCTTATCAGGTATCAGATCAGATTATTAGGTATCAGATCAGATTATTAGGTATCAGATCAGATTATCAGGTATCAGATCAGATTATTAGGTATCAGATCAGATTATCAGGTATCAGATCAGATTATCAGGTATCAGATCAGATTATTATGTATCAGATCAGATTATCAGGTACCAGATCAGGTTATTGGGTATCCTATTAGGTTATCAGGTATAGTAAATATTTTAATAGATATGTAGGTGTATTGTGTGTTCAAAGTCAGATTATATACTAAAGTTGTTCTTTTATGTATAGTAATTTATATTGTTATAAAATAGTCAAATAATTTTCTATAGCGACCATTGTTTAACTCGTTATCTTTGCTTATCATCAGAAATCCATATTTTTCCTTCCAACATTCTCTACAAATTTCATGAAATTGTTCAAAGTTCATGTCGCCGGCAACATGATCACTATAAACATGCTTCATATTTCTGTCATCTTGTTTAAACATTATAATTACATTCGCGTTGTCTCTTATGAAATGCTTGGGAATTCTGGTATAAGTTTGACACAAGTAGAATGAATCCACATCCTTATGTCGACCCATACAAAAATAATCCCGTATATTGTTCTGCTTCTCACATGCAACATCATCAAATATCATAATTGAATTAGTTTTAGCTTCGTTAGGGGTAATAACTGATTCATTGTTGTCAAATGTGTACTATCCCATTCCTTTAATTGGTGAAATTAATCTCTTCAAGTATTCATATTTCGGCTGATATAAGGATTTTGAGTATAAATAGATGTTTTCAAATTTTAATCCGTTAGGACTTTCTAGTAACCCAATCATAACATTAGTCTTTCCACAATTTGATGGTCCCACTATTAGAGCTCGGATAGAATTTGGTAAGAGTGAGCTGTGTTTTATTTTTGAAGTGATGTTCGATGAATCATCAATATTACGAACCAAAATATTTTTATGTTGTTTCACTAACCGCATTTTTGTAACTAAATATAATTTATGTTTGTTACCTTTTATTATAGAAAAAAAAAATTAAATAAATAAAATGGTTATACATTACAACAAGTCGTTTAGTCATAAAAACACCTTCGTTGGAGCAGGTATAGTAGATAAAATAATAAATAATCTTCCTGTTGAACTTCATCTTCCTGGATATCAGTACTGTGGGCCTGGAACTAAGCTACAAAAACGTTTAAATCGAGGTGATAAAGGAATTAATTTACTGGACTCTGCCTGCAAAAATCACGATATAACTTATTCTAAAAATAAGGATTTAAGTATTAGACATCAGGCAGATAAAATTCTTGAAAATTCAGCCTGGGATCGAGTTTTATCAAAAGATAGCAGTATTGGAGAAAAATCATTTGCATATATGGTTACTAACGCAATGAAAGCCAAAACGAAGTTCGGTATGGGTGTGGGAAAAAAGAAACATGAAAAGAAAACCAAATTAAATGGTAAAAAATTGTTCACTTCATCAATTAGAGCTGCAACAAAAATACTAAAGAAACAAAAACCTTTAGACATTAACTCTGCCATTAGAATCGCACGTAAAACTATCAATAAATCACTAAAAGGAAGAAAATCACATGTTATAATACCACGCATAATAAGTTTTCCAAAAATTGGTGGTTTTTTACCCCTAATACCGATTCTAACTGCTCTGGGTGCAATTGGCAGTCTAGCCACTGGAGGTGCTGCCATAGCTAAGGCTGTAAATGCAACAAAGAATGCAAAAAATCAACTTGATGAATCAACTAGACATAATAAAGCGATGGAATCTATAGCAGTTGGAAAAGGCCTTTACCTAAAACCATATAAAAAGGGATATGGTTTAGTTTATAAAGAACAGACAAAAAACTCTTAAGAATGCTACCCAAGAGACCACTATCAGATGTTGACCTATTAAATTTTTCTATAAATATTCCTTATTTTAGAGGAGTATTCATGTTGGACTCACTACCAAAACGATCAAAGAAAATTGAGTGTGGAATAATCAATTTAGATTTATCAACAGGTCCTGGTACACACTGGGTAACATATTATAAGAACATCGATGAAAAAGAGTATTTCGACAGTTTTGGAAATTTACAACCTCCTTCGGAAGTAGTCAAATATCTTGGTACAAATATAAAATACAACTATAATCAACATCAGAATTTTAATACATTTATCTGTGGTCATTTATGTCTTAAATTTCTTTATGAAATAACTAAGAAAGATTAAATAAAAACACATAATCATCTATATATTTTACAAAACTCTTTAATGGCTTTTTTATTTTTTATTTATAATTTACTAAACAGAATTAATTTATTTTAATGCCAAACGGGATATTGGCTATTTTGAATTAAAAATTCATCCATCTCACTCTCAAGAATTAGGCCGCACTCTCCTTCTCTGCATAGTTGAAATGATCCACTCGAGAGATCCTTAATTTCTTCATCTGTTAAACTATTATATTTTTTGGGGAGAAACATTATGTTGTTTTCCAACTCAACTTTTAGTGTTGGTCCATATTTTGTTGTTATCCGTGATATATTTTGAATAGGATATTTAACTGTTATATCCAGATCCTTGATGTGAATTAAGGATTTACTCTTCAGGGAATTAAATTTTGTTTTTAGATTTTTCACGGAGTTCATTTTTGATTGAGATCTTGTCACTTTGAATCTTTAATTGTAATTGAACTTAAAAGTAGCTCCGATACTTCCAAGAAAATATTTATGGTGAAATAGGGAATAAGTGGGGGATAGTGATAGGGTGAAGGGGATATAGAGAGATAATAATATAAAATTAGTATAAGAGGGAGAAGGAAATAATACGTAATTTTAGATACTTTTTGGTTAAATATTCAGGAAAAAATCATCAGTATCGACAATTTCTTTGAAAAAGTAAGCAGAAACAAAATTAATACGGATATTAATAAGATGAGTCAAATAAGAAGGAGTCTAAATAAATTCATAACAGATTTTGATAGCTTCAGACTATACGACCATTGGGAAATGATCAAATTTTTCCAAAATATGCTCGACGAAAATGAGGAATATGATGTAATGGAAGATGAAGACAACACAGAAGGACATTTTTAATGCTGTCCGTGGTATGATCCGAAATGTGAGGAAGGACCTGACACTTGTAGGTGTTCTATATACTTTCTACGGAAAGCAATATTAGAAAATTTAATAGTCTCATACTATGAAATGTTTCAAACTTTATAATCAAAATTAAGAAAAATTAATAAATAAAATAAAATTGTATTATTAATATAAAATATTCTCTGTCTTGTATTATTTTTCGAAAAGATAATTAGGAATCATATATTTCTGAAGAAATCAGTAGAGATTTGTGTTTGGGTTATAAAATATCATAACTTATCAGATCGTTTAAATTTTCTAGTTTTATAAAATGCTATATAAATGCAATTTTATAAGATTGTGAAATTCCTTTGTCAAGAAATAAACAAATAAAATCAAGATTGTGCCTGATTTAACAGTAGAGCTCAAATTATAAACAAAAATGCGTTAGTATGCAAAACAGCAAAACAATAAGATTTTGAACCCATTTGTAAAATTGCGAAATTCAGATTTTTGTTAACATATGCATAAAATTATTTTTTGTGAGCTTTGCTTTTATAAATACAATTTACAGACCACCAACGAATTTGAGAAAAAAATATTTCTGTATAGAATAAACAAAAATATTTAAGACTGCAAAATTTTCTGTGTAGTCTGATTATGATGAATAAATGTTGAAGTCAGCATAATTATGAAAACATAGAGAAAAATCAAAAACATACATAAAAACAGACTTAAATATATAAAAGAACAAAAAAATAAAAATCTAATAAACCTCATTAATACAACGATACCAAAGTGATCGCAACATACACACAGGCACACACACACATTCAAACACACTCTCATACACACGCTATGACGTCAGTGATGATGACATACCTAAAATAACCAGATATACACAAATTCTCTGCCAACAAAAAATATCTCTGCCTCCATACCAACATACTGTGACGTCAGTGATGACGACACACCTAAAATAATCAGTAATAAACACACTCTCTGTCAACAAAATATTTCTCTGCCACGATTCCATCAGCAACACACCAAACGGCATAAACACACACCCCCGCTATGACGTCAGTGATGACGACGCACCTAAAACAATCATATATACACACATTCTCTGCCAACAAAAAATATCTCTGCCTCCATACCAACGTAATATGACGTCTGTGATGACGATGCATCTAAAATAATCAGATATACACACATGGTCTGCCAACAAAAAATTCACTGCCTAGTTACCAACAGAAACACACCCAACAACATAAACACACAACCAACCAACATAGCACAGGCAAGCAAACGAACATACACACGCACACACACAACCAACATAGCACAGCCAAGCAAAAGAACATACACACGCACACACACAACCAACATAGCACAGGCAAGCAAAAGAACATACACACGCACACACACAACCAACATAGCACAGGCAAGCAAAAGAACATACACACGCATACACACAACCAATATAGCACAGGCAAGCAAAAGAACATACACACGCACACACACAACCAACATAGCACAGCGAAGCAAACGAACCTACACACACACACACACAACCAACATAGCACAGGCAAGGAAAAGAACATACACACGCACACACACAACCAACATAGCACAGGCAAGCAAACGAACCCACATACACACACACACAACCAACATAGCACAGGCAAGCAAAAGAACATACACACGCACACACACAACCAACATAGCACAGGCAAGCAAACGAACCTACACACACACATAAAAAACTAGAGGATGGCAACACTGGCTCGCTCAAAAGTAATGGTGACAATAGACATGCGCGACTGCGCTGCCGGCAGTCACCATTAACTATCTACTTTTCAACAATGATATTTCATCTTTGCTTATCCAAGAATTTTGCTCGTAACTAAGTCCTAACCATTTAACGAATGCTTTGGCTCATCTAGTTTTAATAGCCTTTTCAACTAGATATGTATTTGGAAATCTAGTTTTTGAAAGTTCTTCAGTATAGAATCCACCTTTAATCGGGTTTCCAAGATAATCTTCTAATATGTATGTTACAGGATAAGTGTTCTGAAATCTTTTAATTGTGAAAATTTCTGTTGTCCAATTTGGAGTATAACATATTTCAAACGTATGTTTGCATTTGCTTATGCGTACATGATCTCCAACATTAAAATTCGATATTTTATAAATCTTCAAATTACTGTATACTGTATTTAGTAGTTTTTTCTCATTTGATGAGTTGACTTTAATCGGGTGCATTTTGATGGTACTATGAATTTTTCTATTGTATGCTTCTAATAGATCTTTGTAGATATCCAACCAACTATATGAATCAGTAAAACTAAATTCTTTTCACATCATCCCTTTAAATGTTTTATTAAATAGTTCTACTATTGATGCTTTCATTGTGCTATATGTTGAATAGTGATCAATGTTGTGCTTATCCATCAATTTCGCAAAATGTTTATTAAAAAATTCTCTACCATCATCTGTTTGTAGGAATTTTTGGTACTCGTCCCATTTGAAAAATATCTATCATTGCTCGTGTTGTTTCAAGAGCAGTTTTTGTTTTCAGCGGCACTGCCCATGCATATTTTGAGAATGTATCAATTACAGTTAATAAAAATCTAAAATTTTTATTGTCTATAGAATAATTTTCCATTTCAACTAAATCTTGCTAACAAGCTTGCCAGAGATCATACATATATTCCTTTCATCACAACTCTACGACGCACGGTGGCTG
Source organism: Gymnocheta viridis (assembly GCA_956483585.1). Classification (NCBI taxonomy): domain Eukaryota; kingdom Metazoa; phylum Arthropoda; class Insecta; order Diptera; family Tachinidae; genus Gymnocheta; species Gymnocheta viridis. The sequence goes on from OY101443.1 coordinate 32,600,379, forward strand.
AAAATCGTTTATCATTGGCCAAAAGTCTTTTTTTTTGTCACCGATTTTTAAAATTTTTACGCCCTTTTGCAGCTAATATATCCAGATTAAGGTAGCCAAAAAATTAGGTTAAACTATTGATAATTGTGAGCGTGGCATGCTGTCAAACTCAACGATTTTTTTAATTTCAGAAAAAGGTGTTTTTCTTTTGTTTTTTATAAAAAATAAATGGTTACTACTCGCAAGCTATCATCGATAATGGCCTGCGGTCTTTTTTATAATGTTGGTAGGATTATAGTCTTTAGTTTTTGTAAGTGGTCAGAGCTCTAGCGTTTAATATTAAGGGCGTTACGGAATATTTATGAAACTACTATATTTTTCTCAAATTTAAACTTTAGTGGAATAGAACTTCTAGGGAACAAAAGGGAACAAGAAATGTATACCACCCGGAGAAAATTGAAAGTGTCCTCTTTACCGCTATATATACTTTTGCACCCGTGACGAGCCGTGTGTAGAGCACTTTTTTTCATTTTAATGAAATTACTCCAAAGTACTTGTATACAATGGTGTATATAATTTTCACTTTTTTGCCTAAAAGTTTATGTTTTTTTTACTTTAGACTATGTAAAACTAAAAAAATTAAATATAATACCTGCAAAAGGGTTTAATGGCTTTGTTTTGATCAGCCAAAAATTGGTAATAAAATTATCACAAATTATCACAAAATTCTACAGTAAACATATGATCTGTTTCTAAATTTACCTGTTATCAAATGTTAGGGTCAACCAAAGTCATAAGCAATTTTATAACAATAATCGGGACATTAAACCACTAAAAATAAAAAAACAACCCAACAACAACAACAAATATTGGCGAGATACTAATCAGTTTTACCTGATATTAAGGTCTGGACAACATCTGCAGTTTTGTTCAATTTAAGCACTACCTGCTATGAAATTAAAGATCAATGTGTGAATAACATGTATCTAAAAGTGTATAAAAATACGGATTCGATAAGGGATTACTCAGTAATAAGTTAATCTTCTAAGTGTACGGGTAAAACATAACAGACGCAAATAAAAATATTCAGAAAAATATGGAGAGCTTCAGTTATAAAGAACTGGCCGAAGAGTATTTTAGAAACAAAAACCAGGAAGATGTTCTTAGTTACGTTAAAATAAAATTTAACTTAAATTCGTGTAGCACCGAACTGCAAGAGCAATTATCTAATTTCGTCAAAGCACTAAAAAAACGCTACAAAGAAGTTCGCTACAGTAAACAAAACTTTTATATAAAAAGTGCAAACTGGTTAGAGGGCCAACTTACTGTCGCTGCAGAAACAGCAAAGCAAGATAAGACTGGAAGAACACGCAAATCATTGGACAACTGCAGCGATAGATCTAAGAGGCGGAAACTTAAAGATATCAACGATGCAATTGGTTGTACAAATATAAAAGAATCTTTCCTACATCAATTACGATCACAGAACCAATTAACAAAAGTGGATATCATTAAAAAAGTTGTTAAAGCTAGTCCAGTGAGAACAAAACGGATTCTTAAAATTATACCAACTCCGAGTGATGCAATACAGTACACAAATGAGGAGGCATTAGCGTTATTTCTGGATTTGAAATTAACAAAACAGCAATATATTAAGCTCAGCCTGCGTGCGATTGAAAAAGGCTCAAATATGTATCCAGCATATCATTATATAACCGCTGCTAAAATGGACTGTTTGCCATCAAAGGACACTATTACAATCACACCAATTTCGGCAGAGGTACAACTATAATCTGTACTTGATCACACAATAGAACGCTTGCTACAATCAATAACAGGAAATGAGTTAAAGAAATATGAAAACACAAAGTTATTTCTTTTTCGTAAATGGGGATGTGATAGTTCTTCGGGACAAAAACAATACAAACAAGTTGTATTTGAAAATATTTCGGACTCAGATATGTTCATGGTATCATTTGTACCATTGCGATTGAAAAAGATTTTAGAAGATTCAGAGCCTTCAACTAGTACAACACAAACAATGGCTATTTGGAAAAATGAGACATCATCTTCTACGAAATACTGCAGGCCAATCAAATTTGAATTCAAAAAAGAAACTCATGATGCCATTAACAAAGAAGTTATTGATATCAAGGCCCAAATTGCAACACTACAGCCATTACAATTACAGTTAGATGGGCAGCAAATTGAAGTAAGCTACCAATTAGTGCTGACAATGATAGATGGAAAAGTAGGTCAGGCTTTGACTAATACGAAGGCTGCATCCAGCTGCAATATATGCCAAGCAACATCAACCCAATTAAACCAAATACCGACAAAATCATTAGATAATACCGATGCATATGAATTTGGATTATCACCACTACATGCAAGAATACGACTAATGGAACACATACTAAAAATCAGTTATGATTTGGATTTCGGGTCTTCAGGATCAATAAGAAACAACGAAACCAACAAAGAGTTCATGTTCAAGATGAATATCGCAAATTTGGATTGATTATAGATCAGCCAAAACAAGGGTCAGGCAATACAAATGATGGCAATACCGCAAGAAGATTCTTTTCAGATCCAGAAACAGCATCTGAAATAACAGGAGTGGATTTAAACCTTATTTACAGATTGAAAACAATCCTAGAAGTACTTGCGTGCAATGAAGAAATTGACTCTAGAAAATTTGGAGATTATGCAAAGGAAACTGCAAAAATATATACAACCAACTACCCATGGAGAAATATGTCTACAACAGTTCACAAAATCCTTTATCATGGAGAAGATGTCATTAAATATCATTTGGTTCCACTTGGAGATCTATCAGAGGAGGCTCAGGAAAAAAGGAACAAGGATTACGGATTTTATAGAGACCACAATACTAGAAAAATTTCACGAAATACAACAAATTAAGATCTATTTATTATATTATTGGCAACGTCAGATCCGTTTATCTCCAGTATTCGAAATCAATGGAAAGTGGAACACCGGGATTTAGATGAAGAAGCCAAAAAACTACTAAAGAATAGAGATAGCACAGAACAAAATATGGAATATTTGCAATCAATATTTGAGTCAAATGAATAATAATTATAATTGCTTTTCATTGTTATTTAAGTACGAAAAACATGGTATTAGTAAAAAATAATAATAAACAGAACCTACCATTGTTGCAAATGCTTTTAAAATTTATTGCAGTTTTTATTTTTAAAATGTTTTTAAAATTATCAAATTTGACAGCAAAAAAGAATCAATTTTTCTGTAGTAATAGCAATATTTTTAGATAATATTATTAACGTTTTTTTTTTAAGTGTAACTATTCTTTGAGTGTAAACAAATTTGCAAATTTGTCAGCAAAAAATTTTTAATTTTTCTGTAATAGCAAAATCTCCAGTTGATTTTACTATTTTTTTCAGTGTAAAATTTTGTTTAAGTGTAACATTAAAAAAATTCCATTATTACAAAAATTATTTATAATTATTATTAATTTCCAAATATTCAATTTTTTAATAAATAAAAAATAATAAACCCATATTTCACTCTAAAAGTTAAAAAAATTCAAAAGTTCAACTTTGACCTAGAATTCCTTAAAAAGTCCTCAATCAAATGTAATTTAAACTGAGTCAAGCTGAACTAAATATCTATCCAATAAAATACAAATTACTTCAATATTTTGATCGGTTCAAAAGTTACAGAATTTTGGCCAATGAAAAACGATTTTCAGCCACTGTGCGACGTACAAAAGTTTTTCGAGCTTGTTGATGGAGTTCGTTTACTAGACTTCTTTTTGAAGTCATTTTTATGTATTATAAATTATTTGGGTGTGTGTTGTAATCTGTTTGAGGCACTTTCAGTTATTGACACAAACATGTAATTTTCATATCTATTAATCTTTTCATCTAACTTTTCTTTTTTATGCTTTCGATAAATCTTTGTAGATAACCATCTTCCAAAAATGTATTGATTTTGGAAATGCTTTCTTCAATTCTCTTATTCTCTTCCAACTGTAATGTTATTGCAGGTTGTAGCATTTCGATTTTAATTCGTAGAGTATCATATATTTTGTTGTTATCTTCCTCAAAGTATTTTAATAGCTTGTATTCTATTTCTTCGATTTGAGATTGCAGAAACAATTTATTGATAACATCGTTTTCCTCCACAGCCTTTGCCACATTTTTGATTCTTTTGTTTTGGACATCGATGTTGTTAGTAGTGTGTTTGTGCCGGCTCGCTATCACGTTTTTCATATAAAATGAATGTGCATGCTTGGCTCGGAAACGTGATCGTTAAAAATATTTTTTGTTAGGTAATTAAGTGTATTTATTATGGAAATGCGTTTTCCATCCTTGGATGGTTGTTTGTATTAGGAGGTTTCATAAAATTTGTATTGTGTATTAAGGGATTTCAAAAAAAAATTTATATGTAATTTTTTTTTTGTTGTTTGCACATGTCTGATTTGAATGTCAGTCAGGACTCCTCTATTGAATATCACCCCTGAAACTTCTGTACGAACACCCGGGCACCTATATTGCACAACTATGTTGAATGTTTGTCAGGAAGCTGGCAATTTTCTTCATAGTTACAAAATATTTCACCGAGTTAAATATGAACTTCCCTACTAATTTTTTTCAGTTTTGATTGCTGAAAGAAAATGAAACTAAAAAAAAATGCATTTCGCTCTATTTTTATTACACTTGTCCTTTCTGTTTTTTTTTATTATCTTGATAAGATGCATAAACTTAGGGCTTGTGTTTTTTCTTTTGTTTAAAGTAAACCATAAATGTTTGAGTGTGTCCTCTATCGTCTGTCTATTTTTAATGAAAAATAAGGGTGCGAGAAAGTGAAAGAATGTCTATTTTTAAATACATTCATATGTCGTGTATGTATGTTTTCACATTTATATCGCTATTGGTCAGCTTGAGTGAGCTCGTTAGAATATTTTATTATATTGCGCATGTGTGCGTGTGTTTGCATTAGATCATTTTCTGTCTGTCCTTCTCTACCGTCTAGCTTGTTATCTATACCTATTTCACACCCCAGTACGTATATTTAATGTATAAGGATACACAATTTCATTACACATATTTCTTATTTTTTTCAAAGAAAAAGGATCAGAAATTTAAAAAGAGGTTACAAAACCAATATGCATTTGCATTACATAAATGTATGAGATACATGGAAAATTCTTAAGCAAACTTAAACACCTGTGCCGGTATATCTCTTTTTTATTACACTTGCCCTTTCTGTTTTTCTTTGCTGTCTACCTTTTTTTATTTCAGTTCATCTTTTTTTATTGAAAAATTTTGAGTTGGCATTTTTATGAGTGTCTGCTCCTCTACCAACTTTCTTGTTGGTCGCTTTCATTTATCGAAAAAATAAATGTTTGCGATACCGAGAAAATTCTTATAACGTAAATAGTTGTGATTTTTGTTTTGATTTTTTGCAGTTTTGATTGTTGAAAGAAAATGAAACTAATAGAAAAATGTATATGGTTTTTGCTTATCACCATGCAGCTGTATAAACTAATTCAACATGTAACTGTTTATCAGCATACAGATGTGAAAATTGTATGACCGAATGTTGTAAATTTAAAGAAATTTGTTTACTATGAAAAATAAATAATATTTATTCGTAATTGTTGAACTGTTTAAGGTTTATATTGAAATGAAAATTTTTGGCTTAAGTTCAAATCTGAGTTTACCCATATCTTCTTAATTTAAGAAATTATATTTAGATAAATTCATTATATTTTATTAAGAGAGTACTATTTTATTTGAAACAATTTATTCATCAGACTAGCAGAACGGATCTGTACTGATTTCGAGGTCGCTACACCATCTCATCAGCGTTCTTTGTTCGATTTTAGCACTTTTGACGGTGGATACTAGTAACTAGGAATATCAACTATTTAACCGTATTATTTAACGAATTAGAATACGAAAAGTGCAACTTATTCATTTCTTACAAGTTAAATCAATTTCGGTTAGTACGAAATTCCATCTCTGATTTTTAATTATTCCAAATATTTCATACTCTCTTGCTTTTTCCAAAGCCGTTGGCTTTGAGATCAAGCAGTTTTCCATTTTTGTTTACTTTATTTTTGTCTTGTAGTTGACTTTCTTAGTATTCAACCACCTGTGACAATGTAAACATGATGGTTTTTGACGGGTGCCTTCGTTTTTAATAATTAATATTTATTCGTAATTGTTGAACTGTTTAAGGTTTATATTGAAATGAAAATTTTTGGCTTAAGTTCAAATCTGAGTTTACCCATATCTTCTTAATTTCAGTAATTATATTTAGATAAATTCATTATATTTTATTAAGAAAGTACTAATTTATTTGAAACAATTTATTCATCAGACTAGCAGAACGGATATGTAAATATTTTCACTTATAATAATATAATGAATCAAAATAGAAATGTAGTCATAGATGTGCAGGGTTTCTGTATTAATAATAATTTATTCGCAAAGGAAGTCTGCGTTTTGGGAGTTGATTCAGAAATTAAAACTTTTCTCTACCCCCTTTTAAATATTCAGAATTAACGAATAAAGATAGGATTACAAATAAATGGTTGTACAATCATTTACATGGATTTTGTTGGAATGATGGAAATTCAACGCTCAACGAATTTAGAGAATATATAATATCATATCTTAAAAAAGAAAATTATCATATTATATATGTTAAAGGAATTGAAAAAGTAAAATGGTTAAGTCAACTGCTTGGAGAAATGGAAATAGATATATTTAATTTAGATGACTTTAATTGTCCAAATATAAGAACGTTATATAAAAGTAATATTAACATCAATATCTGTAAATACCATAGAAATAGTTGTAAGGAAATGGGTGCTAAAAAAAGTGCAATTTTATATAGAAATTTTATTAATTTATATGTAAACAAAGAGAATATTGAAAACATTTAAAACTTTTGTTTAGTTATTTATGTATTCTGTTGCGAACTAGATCAACTGTATTAAAAAAAGGTTACATCAGCTGAATTAAAGGATCTATTAGATGGATACAGTTGTCATATCGATAAGGAACACAAGAAATTATTCCTGAGAATGATTGAGGAAATAAGAATGTATAGTAATGATTCTTATCCTTTCATATATTTTCATAATTGAATTCATAGATATAATTGTGAAAATATCAGTATACCAAATGTTAATATATGTGCATGTAATTTATATTATAACGAATATATGAATATTAACACAGAAACTTTTTAATTTATATATAAGACTTTTTAAACTATTTCTTTTTAACCTATATCTGAAAAGTAAAAGAAATACATATAAACATTTTAATTGTTATGAAATCTGAAAAAGTAAGATAAAAAATCTCCATGATAAATAAAAACACATCACATATATTTCTGTATATCAATTAGTTTTATTTAAAATATTTATTTTAGTATGTATTTTTATTAGATTAGGCTGAAAATAGAAAGAATGCTATTGATTGTTCTAAGCTTTGTTTAAAAAAAATTCTGAAAAACACTCGCATTTATACTAAATTATGCTAGCGCATGTCTTAAGAAAAAGCAATATTATAAAACGATGAAGAAAATATTTATTTTTCATAGTAAACAAATTTCTTTAAATTTACAACATTCGGTCATACAATTTTCACATCTGTATGCTGATAAACAGTTACATGTTGAATTCGTTTATACAGCTGCATTGTGATAAGCAAAAACCATATACATTTTTCTATTAGTTTCATTTTCTTTCAACAATCAAAACTGCAAAAAATCAAAACAAAAATCACAACTATTTACGTTATAAGAATTTTCTCGGTATCGCAAACATTTATTTTTTCGATAAATGAAAGCGACCAACAAGAAAGTTGGTAGAGGAGCAGACACTCATGAAAATGCCAACTCAAAATTTTTCAATAAAAAAAGATGAACTGCAATAAAAAAAGGTAGACAGCAAAGAAAAACAGAAAGGACAAGTGTAATAAAAAAGAGATAGACCGGCACAGGTGTTTAACTTTGCCTAAGAATTTTCCATGTATCTCATACATTTATGTAATGCAAATGCATGTAGGTTTTGTAACCTCTTTTTAAATTTCTGATCGTTTTTCTTTGAAAAAAATAAGAAATATGTGTAATGAAATTGTGTATCCTTATACACATAAATATACGCACTGGGGTGTGAAATAGTTTTAGATAACAAGCTAGACGGTAGAGAAGGACAGACAGAAAATTATCTAATGCAAACACACGCACACATGCGCAATATAATAAAATATTCTAACGAGCTCACTCAAGCTGACCAATAGCGATATAAATGTGAAAACATACATACACGACATATGAATGTATTTAAAAATAGACAATGTTTCACTTTCTCGCACCCTTATTTTTCATTAAAAATAGACAGACGATAGAGGACACAGTCAAACATTTATGGTTTACTTTAAACAAAAGAAAAAACACAAGCCCTAAGTTGGTTGATGTATCTTATCAAGATAATAAAAAAGAAAAACAGAAAGGACAAGTGTAATAAAAATAGAGCAAAATGCCCTTTTTTATTAGTTTCATTTTCTTTCAGCAATCAAAACTGAAAAAAATTAGTAGGGAACTTCATATTTAACTCGGTGAAATATTTTGTAACTATGAAGAAAATTGCCAGCTTCCTGACAAACATTCAACATAGTTGTGCAATATAGGTGCCCGGGTGTTCGTATAGAAGTTTCAGGGGTGATATTCAATAGAGGAGTCCTGACTGACATTCCAATCAGACATGTGCAAACAACAAAAAAAATTACATATAAATTTTTTTTTGAAATCCCTTAATACACAATACAAATTTTATGAAACCTCCTAATACAAACAACCATCCAAGGATGGAAAACGCATTTCCATAACAAATACACTTAATTACCTAACAAAAAATATTTTTAACGATCACGTTTCCCAGCCAGGCATGCACATTCATTTAATATTCATTAATCATTCATTAATTATTAAAAACGAAGGCACCCGTCAAAAACCATCATGTTTACATTGTCACAGGTGGTTGAATACTAAGAAAGTCAACTACAAGACAGAAATAAAGTAAACAAAAATGGAAAACTGCTTGATCTCAAAGCCAACGGCTTTGGAAAAAGCAAGAGAGTATGAAATATTTGGAATAATTAAAAATCAGAGATGGAATTTCGTACTAACCGAAATTGATTTAACTTGTAAGTAAGTTGCACTTTTCGTATTCTAATTCGTTAAATAATACGGTTAAATAGTTGATATTCCTAGTTACTAGTATCCACCGTCGAAAGTGCTAAAATCGAACAAAGAACGCTTATGAGATGGTGTAGCGACCTCGAAATCAGTACAGATCCGTTCTGCTAGTCTGATGAATAAATTGTTTCAAATAAAATAGTACTCTCTTAATAAAATATAATGAATTTATCTAAATATAATTTCTTAAATTAAGAAGATATGGGTAAACTCAGATTTGAACTTAAGCCAAACATTTTCATTTCAATATAAACCTTAAACAGTTCAACAATTACGAATAAATATTATTTATTTTTCATAGTAAACAAATTTCTTTAAATTTACAACATTCGGTCATACAATTTTCACATCTTTATGCTGATAAACAGTTACATGTTAAGTTCGTTTATACAGCTGCATGGTGATAAGCAAAAACCATATACATTTTTCTATTAGTTTCATTTTCTTTCAACAATCAAAACTGCAAAAAATCAAAACAAAAATCACAACTATTTACGTTATAAGAATTTTCTCGGTATCGCAAACATTTATTTTTTCGATAAATGAAAGCGACCAACAAGAAAGTTGGTAGAGGAGCAGACACTCATGAAAATGCCAACTCAAAATTTTTCAATAAAAAAAGATGAACTGCAATAAAAAAAAGGTAGACAGCAAAGAAAAACAGAAAGGACAAGTGTAATAAAAAAGAGATAGACCGGCACAGGTGTTTAACTTTGCCTAAGAATTTTCCATGTATCTCATACATTTATGTAATGCAAATGCATGTAATTTCGAATGAATTTCCGTCATCCCACGTCAAACTTGGTTGATAAACAGACCGGTTTCGGCTATGTGCCATCTTCAGTGTTCTCTCAGTAACTAATCGTTTTTTGTGTTGTCCCTTGTCTTTTGTATAGTTTCCTTGTGTACCTAACTTCTTTTCCTATCTTTCTCTCTTGTTCGTGTCTGCATCTCTCTCGTTCGTATATATTCGTGTGTGGCTCTCTCTTGTTCGTATATATTCCTGTGTGCTCTATATCTACCTGCTTCTTGTTCGTTTAATTTTTCTCTTGTTAGTCTCTTGTGTTTACCGTTACAGTTTATTATTTGAGTAATCATTTGCTAGGTGTTTTATCTTTGTGTAGGTAGTAGTCTGTGATTGTACGTTTTTGGGTTTCTTTTTGGTTTTGTTCGTTTGTTGTGTTGTCTGGTTTTCTTGGGTTATTGTTTTCTTTTGTGTAAAAATGTTTTAGCGGTTCAAATATTATGTCTGACGCAGTGTTTATTTGTTCGTTTATAATTCTTCCGTCAAACGTTTTTTGTTTGTATATTTCCATGTTTTTTAATACGTTCAGTCGCCGTCCTTTGTGCTGTAAATGCAGTAATTCAACTGTTTGTCTGATGTGTCTTGGTGTACATTTGTTGTTGAATATGTGGCTCGTGAAATTTGATTCTGGCGTTGCTCCTGGTTGTTTCAGTTTCTTGTTGTAGTCTCTTATGTGCTCCCGAAATCTTGTTTTTATTTTCCGTCCTGTTTGTCCGATGTAGCTGTGTTTGCATGAGCAAGTCAATTTGTAAACTCCTTGCTTATCTAGGGGGTCCGTTTCGTTTGTGCTATTTCGTAGTATTCTACCCAAATTGTTTTTTGTTCGGAATGCTGTGTTAATATTGTGTTTTCTAAAAAATTTTGCTAGTTTGTATGTTGATTTGCCCAAGTAGCCCAAGTTCCATTTTCTTGCTCCTGTTCTCTTTTCCGTTCTTTATTTGTTTTGATATCATTTCGGATTTTGTCTACTAGTTCTTTTTTGTATCCATTGTTCTCTGCTATGTCATATATTGTTTTTATCTCTTTCTTATAGGCCTCACGTGTTAGTGGTATTCGTTCAAGTCTTGTTACTAATTGTCTAATTGCCGCGTTCTTGTGTTGTTGAGGATGGTTCGATGAATTATGTATTATTGTGTCTGTGGCCGTTGGTTTTCTGTATATTTCGTATTCAACTCTATTTAAACTCTTATTTGCTTTAATTGTTAGGCTATGTTTGGTTTTATTACTTTGGTTGCCTTTTTTATTAGTTCTTTCACTTTGGCTTGGTACTCATCCGTAGGATCCTTTCTAATTTTCCTGCATTTAGTATCCTCTATTAGCTGTTCCGTTTTTGTGATGCAATCCTCTTTTTTTATTAATACCGTTGTGTTTCCTTTATCTGCTTTTGTTGTTATGATATTGTTAGACCTTAGCTTCTGTTTTAAGTTTTTAACTGTTTCATGTTCCTTGTTTTGATTCCTTTTAGATTTAACTTCCTTCTCTATTATCCGTTTGCAGATGTATCTGGCTTCCTCCTGCTCTTCGTTTGGTAGCATCGATATTGCAACTTCTGTGTCCACAATGGTTTGCTCTATTTCCTTCTTTTTGTTATTTTCCCGGATATTGTGTTTTAAACCCTTCTCCAGTAATCGACCCTCCTCATTATTGATAGCAACTTCAGTCAGGTTTATGAATCTAGTGTGGAAGTTGTGCTTTTTGTATGTTTGTTTGTTTGTTGATCGTGTTAGTTCACCGAGTTTTTTGTTCAACTTCTTGTATTTCTGTTCTATTGTTAGTGCGTTTGTTGTATTTATTTGGTCAAATATGTCCATCAGTATGTCGGTTGGGATTCGTTCAGCCAATTGTAAATGAATGTCTAGGATTTCAGAGTTCGTCATTTCTTTTTTGGCATACAAGCTCTGGATTTCGAATTTTACGAAATTCTTTTCGGCCCTTTTTGCAGTCTTCCTACTTGCTACTGTGTCGGTCTTCAGTTGTATTCTAGCGTATTTTGGTGTGACATTCAATGCGAGACATTGTTTGTTGAACCAAATGTTTGCTTTTATTGTAAGTATCTTCAGTTGACGTAGTTTGAAAGCGTTTACAAGTCCAATAGTGTCTAAATTGTAAGCCTGACAGGCATTTGTTAAGTGTTGTGTTTTTCTTCCGACGGGGTTTGATGCAATTTCGAATGAATTTCCGTCATCCCACGTCAAATTTGGTTGATAAACAGACCGGTTTCGGCTATGTGCCATCTTCAGTGTTCTCTCAGTAACTAATCGTTTTTTGTGTTGTCCCTTGTTTGAGTCTGTTTTCATGTATATTTTTGATTTTTCTTTGTTTTCATAATTCTGCTGACTTCAAGATTTGTTCCTTATAATTTGAGTCTGTTTTATGTACATATGTTTTTAATTTTTCTTTATGTTTTCATAATTCTGCTGACTTCGAGATTTATTCCTTATAATTTGGCTATATAGATATATATAGCATATTTTATTTTTTGTTTTTTAATTATATTTGAGGCTGTTTTCATGTATGTTTTTGATTTTTCTTTGTTTTCATAATTCTGCTGACATCGAGATTTATTCCTTATAATTTGGCTATATAGATATATATAGCATATTTTTTTTTTTGTTCTTTTTTTATATTTGAGTCTGTTTTCATGTATATTTTTGATTTTTCTTTGTTTTCATAATTCTGCTGACTTCGAGATTTATTCCTTATAATTTGACTATATAGATATATATAGCATATTTTTTTTTTGTTCTTTTTTTATATTTGAGTCTGTTTTCATGTATATTTTTGATTTTTCTTTGTTTTCATAATTCTGCTGACTTCAAGATTTATTCCTTATAATTTGAGTCTGTTTTATGTACATATGTTTTTGATTTTTCTTTATGTTTTCATAATTCTGCTGACTTCGAGATTTATTCCTTATAATTTGGCTATATAGATATATATATAGCATATTTTATTTTTTGTTTTTTAATTATATTTGAGTATGTTTTCATGTATGTTTTTGATTTTTCTTTGTTTTCATAATTCTGCTGACTTCGAGATTTATTCCTTATAATTTAAGTCTGTTTTATGTACATATGTTTTTGATTTTTCTTTATGTTTTCATAATTCTGCTGACTTCGAGATTTATTCCTTATAATTTGGCTATATAGATATATATAGCATATTTTATTTTTTGTTTTTTAATTATATTTGAGGCTGTTTTCATGTATGTTTTTGATTTTTCTTTGTTTTCATAATTCTGCTGACTTCGAGATTTATTCCTTATAATTTGGCTATATAGATATATATAGCATATTTTTTTTTGTTCTTTTTTATATTTGAGTCTGTTTTCATGTATATTTTTGATTTTTCTTTGTTTTCATAATTCTGCTGACTTCAAGATTTATTCCTTATAATTTGCGTCTGTTTTATGTACATATGTTTTTAATTTTTCTTTATGTTTTCATAATTCTGCTGACTTCGAGATTTATTCCTTATAATTTGGCTATATAGATATATATAGCATATTTTATTTTTTGTTTTTTAATTATATTTGAGGCTGTTTTCATGTATGTTTTTGATTTTTCTTTGTTTTCATAATTCTGCTGACTTCGAGATTTATTCCTTATAATTTGGCTATATAGATATATATAGCATATTTTTTTTTTGTTCTTTTTTTATATTTGAGTCTGTTTTCATGTATATTTTTGATTTTTCTTTGTTTTCATAATTCTGCTGACTTCGAGATTTATTCCTTATAATTTGGCTATATAGATATATATAGCATATTTTTTTTTTGTTCTTTTTTTATATTTGAGTCTGTTTTCATGTATATTTTTGATTTTTCTTTGTTTTCATAATTCTGCTGACTTCAAGATTTATTCCTTATAATTTGAGTCTGTTTTATGTACATATGTTTTTAATTTTTCTTTATGTTTTCATAATTCTGCTGACTTCGAGATTTATTCCTTATAATTTGGCTATATAGATATATATATAGCATATTTTATTTTTTGTTCTTTTTTTATATTTGAGTATGTTTTTGATATTTCTTTGTTTTCATAATTCTGCTGACTTTGAGATTTATTCCTTATAATTTGAGTCTGTTTTATTTACATATGTTTTTGATTTTTCTTTATGTTTTCATAATTATGCTGACTTCAACATTTATTCATCATAATCTGACTACACAGAAAATTTTGCAGTCTTAAATTTTTTTGTTTATTCTATACAGAAATATTTTTTTCTCACATTTGTTGGTGGTCTGTAAATTGTATCTATAAGTTTATATTGCAAAGCTCACAAAAAAAAAATAAGTTTATGCGTATGTTTACAAAAATCTGAATTTCACAATTTTGCAATCGGGTTCAAAATCTTATTGTTTTTCCAGCACCAGGTCTATCTTGGGAAGCTATGCTCAAAACCACTCAGGTTACGTTAGAGCTGTTTACTGATTCCGAAATGTATATGTTCATGCAAAATGGAATAAGAGGTGGACTAGTTCAATGCTCACAAAGATATTCTAAGGCCAACCATAAGTATTTAGAAGATTTTGATGTTACAAAACCATCTGAATATTTAATGTATTTAGATGCGAATAATTTATATGGGTGGGCAATGTCAGAATATCTTCCCTGTGGAGAATTTGAGTGGGTATGTGATCCTGATTTTGATGTGGAAAAAATACCTGATACATCACAATATGGTTACATATTAGAGGTGGATATAGAGTATCCCGACTCAATACATAATCTACACAATGATTTACCATTTTGTCCTCAAAATAAGACAGTTGGAGGATCTAAATTCAAAAAATTGATTGCAGACTTAGACCCTAAAACAAGTTATACTATACATTATAGAGTTTTAAAACAAGCCATTTTAAATGGTCTCATTTTAAAACAAATCCGTAGAATCCTTAAATTTAGACAATCCCCTTGGCTTAAAAAATATATTGACTTAAATACATTCCATAGAACAAATGCTAAAAATAACTTTGAAAAAGATTTTTTTAAACTTTTAAACAATGCTGTTTATGGGAAGACAATGGAAAACATTGAAAAACGTAGGTAATTCTAATTACTTCATCATGGGAATCAACAAACAGAAATCATTTGGGTCTCAGAGCATTAATTGCAAAACCAAATTTTATGCATTTGTCGAAATTTTCTGATGATATGTATGCGGTGGAGTTGAAAAAAATGGAACCAGAGTATAATAAACCTATATACGTTGGCTTTACAGTACTAGAGTTATCCAAGTGGAAAATGTATGATTTCCATTATGGTTTCATGAAGCCTAAATTCGGAGATAACATTTCTCTCAACTATATGGATACTGATTCTTTTATTTACTCGATTCAAACTGATGATTTTTACGATGACATCCGTAACGATATTACTTTGAATTTTGACACATCAGAATATCCTATAGATAATCAAATTCATTTACCGCTACTCAATAAGAAGGTTTTAGGAATGATGAAAGATGAAAACAAGGGAGATATAATGACAGAGTTTGTAGGTTTAAGATCAAAAATGTATTCTCTGTCGACTCTTCACTCGGAAGATGTTAAAAAATCAAAAGGGGTTAAAAAGTCTGTAATTAAAAAGTTGACCATTAATGACTACAAGAAATGTTTATTTGAAAGTGAGATCTTGTCAGATGAAATGTTTTTATTCAGATCCAAAGCACACCAGTTGTATACTCAAAAACTATATAAAGTAGTGCTTAACTCTTCTGATGACAAGAGAAATATTATGGAAGATAATATAAAAACGCGTGCTTGGGGACATTATATAGATAGAATTAATGATTCAATGGATATAGATTAATATGTTTTATTTTTAATATTACCTGTAAGATGACAATGACGATTTAATTTTATCTTATTTTTATTAGTTTCTATTGATTTATTATATTATTTATTTAATTTATTTAATTTATTTATTAATTTAATTATTGATTTATTTATTTACTATTATTTCATTTGGTGTTCTTACCTATGCCCAACTCATTTGTAAATAAAAAGCAAATATTGTATAAAGTTTTTCCATATTTTTATTAATCTATAAAATTTAATCTGTATTATTATTAAGATTTTTTAAGAAAAAAAAACTAAATAAAAAATAAAAAAAAATTTTGAATTTTTTAATATAAAATAGTGAATAAACATGTGTATTTTCTTTATTTTGAAGTCTCTTTTTTAAGTAAAATTGCATTTCTTTTGGCGCAAATACCATAGTTGTGATAGTCACAGTAGAAATCGTCTGGATACTTGCTATTCATTTGTTTAAAGTTGATGCAGGCAATATTCTCAATGTTAACAATTGTTTGATGAATCATTTCTTCCAACCATTTTTTCTTTTCTTCACCTTTAACATAGATTATAGAATATTTTAAGTTGTCTTTCAAAAATCTGCAAACGCTTTGAAATGATACTGATCCATCGTTCCAGTATAGATGATGATAGTTTTTTGTTAACCAATTTGCTTCTCTCTGCTTTTTTGCCGATAAACATTGGAAATCATATGGAGGTTTTATAATGAAATTGGTGTGTTCATTATTGTTGAAAACAACTGCTACTTCTTTGGCAATAAATTTGTTTGAATTACTTTTGAAACCTTGCAAGTCTATGAAAACCTTGTTATCCTCCATATTACTGAATTTATAAGAGTTTCCGAACTTGTCCTTTTATAGGAATATATTCAATTATACGATCATGAATAAGAATACAGTAAGCTCTGGATTTCGAATTTTACGAAATTCTTTTCGGCCCTTTTTGCAGTCTTCCTACTTGCTACTGTGTCGGTCTTCAGTTGTATTCTAGCGTATTTTGGTGTGACATTCAATGCGAGACATTGTTTGTTGAACCAAATGTTTGCTTTTATTGTAAGTATCTTCAGTTGACGTAGTTTGAAAGCGTTTACAAGTCCAATAGTGTCTAAATTGTAAGCCTGACAGGCATTTGTTAAGTGTTGTGTTTTTCTTCCGACGGGGTTTGATGCAATTTCGAATGAATTTCCGTCATCCCACGTCAAATTTGGTTGATAAACAGACCGGTTTCGGCTATGTGCCATCTTCAGTGTTCTCTCAGTAACTAATCGTTTTTTGTGTTGTCCCTTGTTTGAGTCTGTTTTCATGTATATTTTTGATTTTTCTTTGTTTTCATAATTCTGCTGACTTCAAGATTTGTTCCTTATAATTTGAGTCTGTTTTATGTACATATGTTTTTAATTTTTCTTTATGTTTTCATAATTCTGCTGACTTCGAGATTTATTCCTTATAATTTGGCTATATAGATATATATAGCATATTTTTTTTTTTGTTCTTTTTTTATATTTGAGTCTGTTTTCATGTATATTTTTGATTTTTCTTTGTTTTCATAATTCTGCTGACTTCGAGATTTATTCCTTATAATTTGACTATATAGATATATATAGCATATTTTATTTTTTGTTTTTTAATTATATTTGAGGCTGTTTTCATGTATGTTTTTGATTTTTCTTTGTTTTCATAATTCTGCTGACATCGAGATTTATTCCTTATAATTTGGCTATATAGATATATATAGCATATTTTTTTTTTTGTTCTTTTTTTATATTTGAGTCTGTTTTCATGTATATTTTTGATTTTTCTTTGTTTTCATAATTCTGCTGACTTCGAGATTTATTCCTTATAATTTGACTATATAGATATATATAGCATATTTTTTTTGTTCTTTTTTTATATTTGAGTCTGTTTTCATGTATATTTTTGATTTTTCTTTGTTTTCATAATTCTGCTGACTTCAAGATTTATTCCTTATAATTTGAGTCTGTTTTATGTACATATGTTTTTGATTTTTCTTTATGTTTTCATAATTCTGCTGACTTCGAGATTTATTCCTTATAATTTGGCTATATAGATATATATATAGCATATTTTATTTTTTGTTTTTTAATTATATTTGAGTATGTTTTCATGTATGTTTTTGATTTTTCTTTGTTTTCATAATTCTGTTATGGGAAGACAATGGAAAACATTGAAAAACGTAGGGACATTAGAATTACTTCATCATGGGAATCAACAAACAGAAATCATTTGGGTCTCAGAGCATTAATTGCAAAACCAAATTTTATGCATTTGTCGAAATTTTCTGATGATATGTATGCGGTGGAGTTGAAAAAAATGGAACCAGAGTATAATAAACCTATATACGTTGGCTTTACAGTACTAGAGTTATCCAAGTGGAAAATGTATGATTTCCATTATGGTTTCATGAAGCCTAAATTCGGAGATAACATTTCTCTCAACTATATGGATACTGATTCTTTTATTTACTCGATTCAAACTGATGATTTTTACGATGACATCCGTAACGATATTACTTTGAATTTTGACACATCAGAATATCCTATAGATAATCAAATTCATTTACCGCTACTCAATAAGAAGGTTTTAGGAATGATGAAAGATGAAAACAAGGGAGATATAATGACAGAGTTTGTAGGTTTAAGATCAAAAATGTATTCTCTGTCGACTCTTCACTCGGAAGATGTTAAAAAATCAAAAGGGGTTAAAAAGTCTGTAATTAAAAAGTTGACCATTAATGACTACAAGAAATGTTTATTTGAAAGTGAGATCTTGTCAGATGAAATGTTTTTATTCAGATCCAAAGCACACCAGTTGTATACTCAAAAACTATATAAAGTAGTGCTTAGCTCTTCTGATGACAAGAGAAATATTATGGAAGATAATATAAAAACGCGTGCTTGGGGACATTATATAGATAGAATTAATGATTCAATGGATATAGATTAATATGTTTTATTTTTAATATTACCTGTAAGATGACAATGACGATTTAATTTTATCCTATTTTTATTAGTTTCTATTGATTTATTATATTATTTATTTAATTTATTTAATTTATTTATTAATTTAATTATTGATTTATTTATTTACTATTATTTCATTTGGTGTTCTTACCTATGCCCAACTCATTTGTAAATAAAAAGCAAATATTGTATAAAGTTTTTCCATATTTTTATTAATCTATAAAATTTAATCTGTATTATTATTAAGATTTTTTAAGAAAAAAAAACTAAATAAAAAATAAAAAAAAATTTTGAATTTTTTAATATAAAATAGTGAATAAACATGTGTATTTTCTTTATTTTGAAGTCTCTTTTTTAAGTAAAATTGCATTTCTTTTGGCGCAAATACCATAGTTGTGATAGTCACAGTAGAAATCGTCTGGATACTTGCTATTCATTTGTTTAAAGTTGATGCAGGCAATATTCTCAATGTTAACAATTGTTTGATGAATCATTTCTTCCAACCATTTTTTCTTTTCTTCACCTTTAACATAGATTATAGAATATTTTAAGTTGTCTTTCAAAAATCTGCAAACGCTTTGAAATGATACTGATCCATCGTTCCAGTATAGATGATGATAGTTTTTTGTTAACCAATTTGCTTCTCTCTGCTTTTTTGCCGATAAACATTGGAAATCATATGGAGGTTTTATAATGAAATTGGTGTGTTCATTATTGTTGAAAACAACTGCTACTTCTTTGGCAATAAATTTGTTTGAATTACTTTTGAAACCTTGCAAGTCTATGAAAACCTTGTTATCCTCCATATTACTGAATTTATAAGAGTTTCCGAACTTGTCCTTTTATAGGAATATATTCAATTATACGATCATGAATAAGAATACAGTAAGCTGATGTCTTTGATGGAATATTTGTGTCTGTTTCAAATTCAATTTTTATATCAATTGGTCCGTTATTGAGCGACTCGTTTTGATGGCTAACATCTACTACAATAATCGGTGCATTATTTTTAAATTCTTGAGCGGTGAGAAGCGGCTGAGACTCTCTCATGTAGTAGCTCTGTTGAAATCTTAGATACATATCATATAGAATTGCATAACGCTCATTTTTAAATTTAATATTTAGATCATCATATGGGTATGATACTGAATTTAAATGAACTTTTAAATTGGTCAGATCACAATGAACAAACTTATTTTCTTGTTGAAAAGCAAATAACACAAAACGGGGGCGTTCTCTACTTGCGGCTAATTTAACATTCCAAATATGACTTGTTCCTGTATTTAATTGTGGATTTACATGACAATCCCAACTACGGAATGCCATCGGTATAGAAGCACCATTGCTAATAATTTTAATCATATTCAGCTTACAAAGATCAGATAATTGTACGTGTGGAATTCTCCATGAGATGAGTGAAATTGCAAGTTTTGCGCTTTCAGTCGAAACGTTCGAGTGTAGAAGATTTTCATCATTCTTATTACGTAAGAATATCAATTCATGCTTTCCATTTAGTATAACTTTATTATAGTCTTCAGCGAATCCTAAAAGCATCTTAAGTGGTACATAGAAATTAAAGTAGCCATTTACAAGTTTCAAATCATCAATTTTATTCCAACCAGCATTCTGCATTCCTGTGCTTTCCGTTGGTGATAAAGAAACCAAGTTTTTTATGGTGCTTGTGGCTCCTAAATATCTTGTATGATCAATTTCAATGCCATTCAGCTCATAGCGAATTTCATCAAATAGATATGCCACAAAGTTGTTTTTTAATTTGAAATTACCTGTAGATTTAGAGGTTTTCTCATCTACAACAGATCCTTCCACATATATATAACTTTCACTAGGTAAAACATACAAATCTTGATTTTGTATTGAAATGCGTATTTCATCATTATTGTTGTAAGATTGTAGGTATGGCACATATGTATGATAGTCCTTTTTGATTATACTTTCATCAGATAATGGCTTATCCAATACATTTATTATTGAACTCATTTTGTCTTCAGTTTGAAATTAAGAAACTTTAGAAAATTTTTATTTGTTGTTGTCAACGTTTTTTGATGAACTGATCTTTTCAATTGTGGTTTAGGTTGTGATAATGTTTTAGGGTTGTATGTTGTTGCTGTTGTTATATTTTTCGATATACTTGAGTTGTATATCAACATTACTTAGTTGGTCTTAAATGAATTCTTATTGTTATTTCCTCTCCTCGAAAATTAATTAAATCGCCGTACTGATCAACTACTCGTAGCGTTAATGAACCTACCTCTCTGGAGTTCACAGGTAAATAAATGAGGTTTCTAGGAATCTCAGCTATTTTATAGCCTGGAGGCACATTAATCGGAAACTCGTGTAGTGTATGCGATTTGGAGTTGTTCATATATGTATTAACAGTGATACTACTTTCAATTCGTAATAGATTCACCTTGAAAATATTAACTGGAAGATCTGAATAATGATCTTCGTTTGGAGTTAGGATTTTATCGTTGAATCCTAAGAGTTTTCCAATTGTATTTTCCTTATTAAAATATATTGGATCCGTAGAGCTATTAACTTTAACCTGCATTGTGTTATTATTGGCTTCTATAAAAATTTTATTTTCTCTACCATATTGTTTGTATTCTTCCTCTATATAATCAACTATGTCATTCAATTCATAAGATCCAATTGGTATTTCAATCACATTTTCACCTATATGAAACAAATTGTTGTAGACATCAACATTTGGAATGCTATTATATGAATGAAAATCAGTTAGAGCACATTCATATGTCTCATTTAACTCAATAGGAGGGAAGTAATTGGCTGATAACTCTGAAGTGTTGGAGCTCAGAGTAAGTGTTATTGACATTATGCCTGCTTGATTGTAAATGAATAAAGTTTAACACACAATATGGTTTATAAAAAGCGTTTTTATTTTAATTTAATCTTTTTTGTTTTGAATTTACATTATAATTTTTAATAGTAAATGCAATAATTCTTAATACAATAATTATAAATATTTTGTTTCAACTATAATATTTCATCTTTACTTATCCAAGAATTGTGTTCATTAGTAAATCCTAACCACTTAACATACGCTTTATCTCCTTTAGTTTTAATAATCTTTTCAACTAGATATGTATTTGGAAATCTAGTTTTTGAGAGTTCTTCACCGTAAAATCCACCTTGAATGAGATTACCACTATAATCCTCTAATATGTATGTTGCAGGATATGTATTTTGAATTGTTTTAATAGTAAAAATTTCTGTTGTCCAATTTGGAGTATAACCTTTTTCAAATGTATGTTTGTATTTGCTTATGCGCACATGATCTCCAACATTAAATTTCGAGATTTTATACATCTTCAAATGATTGTATACTGTATTTAATAATTTTTTCTCATTTGTTGAGTTGACTTTAATTGGAGGCATTTTGATGGTACGATGAACTTTACTGTTGTATGCTTTTAATAGATCTTTGTAGATATCCAACCAGTTATACGAACCATTAAAACTAAATTCTTTCCACATCATCCCTTTTAATGTTCTATTAAATCGTTCTACTATTGATGCTTTCATTGTGCTATACGTTGAATAGTGATTAATTTTGTGCTTATCCATCAATTTCGCAAAGTTTTTATTAAAAAATTCTTTACCATCGTCTGTTTGTAGGTTTTTTGGTACTCGTCCCAGTTGAAAAATATCTAACATTGCTTGTGTTGTTTCAAGTGCAGTTTTTGTTTTCAGCGGTACTGCCCATGCATATTTTGAGAATACATCAATTATGGTTAACAAAAATCTATAATTTTTATTGTCTATAGAGTAATTCCCCATTTCAACTAAATCAGCTTGCCAGAGATCATCTATTCCTTTCATCACAACTCTACGACGTGCAAAAGATTTTCGAGCTTGTTTATGGAGTTCGTTAACTAGATTTCTTTTTGAAGACATGTTTATAGTTTTAAGAATTGTTTTGGATACGTTGTAATCTGCTTGATGAACTTTTACTTATTGATGCGAATATGTAATTTTCCAATCTATATTTCTTTTCATTTAACTTTTCTTTTGTAGGCTCTCAACAAATCTTTGTAGATAACCATCTTCCAAAAATGTATTGATTTTGGAAATATTTTCTTCAATTTTCTTATTCTTTTCCAACTGTAATGTTGTTGCATGTTGTAGCATTTCGAGTTGAATTCTAAAAGTATCATACATTTTCTTGTTATCTTCCTTAAAGTATTTTAATAGTTTGTATTCTATGTCTTCGATTTGATTTTGCAGAAACAATTTACTGATAACATCGTTTTCCTCCACAGCCTTTGCCACATTTTTGATTCTTTTGTTTTGGACATCGATGTTGTTGTTTGTATCCATAAAGAACCCCAACAGTCTAGGGGCATTTTTCAATGAAATTATATCGCTTGTACCGTTTAGATAGTGTCCAAACTTATCAACAGACATACTTTATATAGATTATTGTATTATATTAGCTTCGCGTAGTTCTTCAATAATTGATACAATCTCGTTATTATGATTAGTATGACCAGCAGCTTGTGATGCTATCAATAGACGAAGTCGATCTACCAACTCATTTGGATCGTCCCAGTATATATAGTTTGGTTTATGGGGGTTAAATTGCATCAATCAGTAGATAGGTAATGGTGAATGCCGGCAGCGCAGTCGCGCATGTCTATCTTCACCATTACTTTTGAGCGAGCCAGTGTTGCCATCCTCTAGTTTTTTATGTGTGTGTGTATGTTCGTTTGCTTGCCTGTGCGATGTTGGTTGTGTGTGTGCGTGTGTATGTTCGTTTGCTTGCCTGTGCTATGTTGGTTGTGTGTGTGTGTGTGTGTGTAGGTTCGTTTGCTTGCCTGTGCTATGTTGGTTGTGTGTGTGTGTGTGTAGGTTCGTTTGCTTGCCTGTGCTATGTTGGTTGTGTGTGTGTGTGTGTGTAGGTTCGTTTGCTTGCCTGTGCTATGTTGGTTGTGTGTGTGCGTGTGTATGTTCTTTTGCTTGCCTGTGCTATGTTTGGGTGTGTGTCGCGGGTGTATGTTCTTTTGCTTGCCTGTGCAAATCTCGTGATGTATGTTTGGGTGTATGTCGCGGGTGTTTCTGTTGGTATCTAGGCAGTGAATTTTTTGTTGGCAGACCATGTGTGTATATCTGATTATTTTAGATGCATCGTCATCACAAACATCATATTATGTTGGTATGTAGGCAGTGAATTTTTTGTTGGCAGAGAATGTGTGTATATCTGATTTTTTTAGGTGCGTCGTCATCACTGACGTCATAGCGTGTGTATGAGAGTGTGTTTGAATGTGTGTGTGTTGTTGTGTGTATGTTGTGATCACTTTGGTATCGTTGTATTAATGAGGTTTAGTAGATTTTATTTTTTGTTTATTCTATACAGACAATGGTGGTCTGACAATTGTATTTATAAGTTTCTATTGCAAAGCTCACAAAAAATAATTTTATGCATATGTTAACAAAAATCTGAATTACGTAATTTTACAAATGGGTTCAAAATCTTATTGTTTTGCTGTTTTGCATACTAACGCATTTTTGTTTATAATTTGAGCTCTACTGTTAAATCAGGCACAATCTTGATTTTATTTGTTTATTTCTTGACAAAGGAATTTGAATTTTACAATCTTATAAAATTGCATTTATATAGCATTTTATAAAACTAGAAAATTTAAACGATCTGATAAGTTATGATATTTTATAACCCAAACACAAATCTCTACTGATTTCTTCAGAAATATATGATTCCTAATTATCTTTTCGAAAAATAATACAAGACAGAGAATATTCTATATTAATAATACAATTTTATTTTATTTATTAATTTTTCTTAATTTTGATTATAAAGTTTGAAACATTTCATAGTATGAGACTATTAAATTTTCTAATATTGCTTTCCGTAGAAAGTATATAGAACATCTACAAGTGTCAGGTCCTTCCTCACATTTCGGATCATACCACGGACAGCATTTAAAATGTCCTTCTGTGTTGTCTTCATCTTCCATTACATCATATTCCTCATTTTCGTCGAGCATATTTTGGAAAAATTTGATCATTTCCCAATGGTCGTATAGTCTGAAGCTATCAAAATCTGTTATGAATTTATTTAGACTCCTTCTTATTTGACTCATTTTATTAATTTTGTTTCTGCTTCCCCGTATTAATTTTGTTTCTGCTTACTTTTTCAAAGGAATTGTCGATACTGATTATTTTTTCCTGAATATTTAACCAAAAAGTATCTAAAATTACGTATTATTTCCTTCTCCCTCTTATACCAATTTTATATTATTATCTCTCTCTATCCCCTTCACCCTATCACTATCCACCACTTATTCACTATTTCACCATAAATATTTTCTTGGAAGTATCGGAGCTACTTTTAAGTTCAATTACAATTAAAGATTCAAAGGGACAAGATCTCAATCAAAAATGAACTCCGTGAAAAATCTAAAAACAAAATTTAATTCCCTGAAGAGTAAATCCTTAATTCACATTAAGGATCTGGATATAACAGTTAAATATCCTATTCAAAATATATCACGGATAACAACAAAATATGGACCAACACTAAAAGTTGAGTTGGAAAACAACATAATGTTTCTCCCCAAAAAATATAATAGTTTAACAGATGAAGAAATTAAGGATCTCTCGAGTGGATCATTTCAACTATGCAGAGAAGGAGAGTGCGGCCTAATTCTTGAGAGTGAGATGGATGAATTTTTAATTCAAAATAGCCAATATCCCGTTTGGCATTAAAATAAATTAATTCTGTTTAGTAAATTATAAATAAAAAATAAAAAAGCCATTAAAGAGTTTTGTAAAATATAGATGATTATGTGTTTTTATTTAATCTTTCTTAGTTATTTCATAAAGAAATTTAAGACATAAGTGACCACAGATAAATGTATTAAAATTCTGATGTTGATTATAGTTGTATTTTATATTTGTACCAAGATATTTGACTACTTCCGAAGGAGGTTGTAAGTTTCCAAAACTGTCGAAATACTCTTTTTCATCGATGTTCTTATAATATGCTACCCAGTGTGTACCAGGACCTGTTGATAAATCTAAATTGATTATTCCACACTCAATTTTCTTTGATCGTTTTGGTAGTGAGTCCAACATGAATACTCCTCTAAAATAAGGAATATTTATAGAAAAATTTAATAGGTCAACATCTGATAGTGGTCTGTTGGGTAGCATTCTTAAGAGTTTTTTGTCTGTTCTTTATAAACTAAACCATATCCCTTTTTATATGGTTTTAGGTAAAGGCCTTTTCCAACTGCTATAGATTCCATCGCTTTATTATGTCTAGTTGCTTCATCAAGTTGATTTTTTGCATTCTTTGTTGCATTTACAGCCTTAGCTATAGCGGCACCTCCAGTGGCTAGACTGCCAATTGCCCCCAGAGCAGTTAGAATCGGTATTAGGGGTAAAAAACCACCAATTTTTGGAACACTTATTATGCGTGGTATTATAACATGTGATTTTCTTCCTTTTAGGGATTTATTGATAGTTTTACGTGCGATTCTAATGGCAGAGTTAATGTCTAAAGGTTTTTGTTTCTTTAGTATTTTTGTTGCAGCTCTAATTGATGAAGTGAACAATTTTTTACCATTTAATTTGGTTTTCTTTTCATTTTTCTTTTTTCCCACACCCATACCGAACTTCGTTTTGGCTTTCATTGCGTTAGTAACCATATATGCAAATGATTTTTCTCCAATACTGCTATCTTTTGATAAAACTCGATCCCAGGCTGAATTTTCAAGAATTTTATCTGCCTGATGTCTAATACTTAAATCCTTATTTTTAGAATAAGTTATATCGTGGTTTTTGCAGGCAGAGTCCAGTAAATTAATTCCTCTATCACCTCGATTTAAACGTTTTTGTAGCTTAGTTCCAGGCCCACAGTACTGATATCCAGGAAGATGAAGTTCAACAGGAAGATTATTTATTATTTTATCTACTATACCTGCTCCAACGAAGGTGTTTTTATGACTAAACGACTTGTTGTAATGTATAACCATTTTATTTATTTAATTTTTTTTTTCTATAATAAAAGGCAACAAACATAAATTATATTTAGTTACAAAAATGCGGTTAGTGAAACAACATAAAAATATTTTGGTTCGTAATATTGATGATTCATCGAACATCACTTCAAAAATAAAACACAGCTCACTTTTACCAAATTCTATCCGAGCTCTAATAGTGGGACCATCAAATTGTGGAAAGACTAATGTTATGATTGGGTTACTAGAAAGTCCTAACGGACTAAAATTTGAAAACATCTATTTATACTCAAAATCCTTATATCAGCCGAAATATGAATACTTGAAGAGATTAATTTCACCAATTAAAGGAATGGGATATTACACATTTGACAACAATGAATCAGTTATTACCCCTAACGAAGCTAAAACTAATTCAATTATGATATTTGATGATGTTGCATGTGAGAAGCAGAACAATATACGGGATTATTTTTGTATGGGTCGACATAAGGATGTGGATTCATTCTACTTGTGTCAAACTTATACCAGAATTCCCAAGCATTTGATAAGAGACAACGCGAATGTAATTATAATGTTTAAACAAGATGACAGAAATATGAAGCATGTTTATAGTGATCATGTTGCCGGCGACATGAACTTTGAACAATTTCATGAAATTTGTAGAGAATGTTGGAAGGAAAAATATGGATTTCTGATGATAAGCAAAGATAACGAGTTAAACAATGGTCGCTATAGAAAATTATTTGACTATTTTATAACAATATAAATTACTCTGCATAAAAGAGCAACTTTAGTATATAATCTGACTTTGAACACACAATACACCTACATATCTATTAAAATATTTACTATACCTGATAACCTAATAGGATACCCAATAACCTGATCTGGTACCTAATAATCTGATCTGATACCTGATAATCTGATCTGATACCTAATAATCTGATCTGATACCTGATAATCTGATCTGATACCTGATAATCTGATCTGATACCTGATAATCTGATCTGATACCTGATAATCTGATCTGATACCTAATAATCTGATCTGATACCTGGTAATCTGATCTGATACCTGATAATCTGATCTGATACCTGATAATCTGATCTGATACCTGATAAGCTGATCTG
Organism: Gymnocheta viridis; assembly: GCA_956483585.1. Lineage (NCBI taxonomy): Eukaryota > Metazoa > Arthropoda > Insecta > Diptera > Tachinidae > Gymnocheta > Gymnocheta viridis. The sequence continues at coordinate 32,628,382 of OY101443.1, forward strand.
ATATCTAATAATCTGATCTGATACCTGATAATCTGATCTGATACCAGATAATCTGATCTGATACTTGATAAGCTGATCTGATACCTAATAATCTGATCTGATACCTAATAATCTGATCTGATACCTGATTACCTGATCTGATAATTGCTGTTGCTTAACATGGATGAGAAAGTTTTAAAAGAATTGGTTGCAACGAGAAATGTCTTGAAGAAAAAGCTTCGTAGTATAAAAACTGGTGAAATAGATACACGTGATCAACTAAGAGATACTTTCAAACCTATAACAGACCCCTTAAATGAATTTATAAATAGTTCTAACAATATCAATAGAATTATCAAAAAAGAAAAGAATAAGATGAAAACAGAAATTGAAGAAACTATCAGTCCTCATATTAATAAATCAACAATTAAATTGGAGACAAGCACACCAAACAAACTTGTAGAAGGAGCAATATTTGATAATAGCAAATCATTCAATGATTCTAATGAAAGTAATAGTGATAATGAGGATGATGATAATTTTTACTCACAGAATTCAAATATTGAAGAGAGTTACACTGACTTATCAGTCTTGGAGGGCAGAAATGAATTAGATACTAACTATGGGCCACATAAAGATTTCAATAATGAATGGAAATTTGGTGATAGTAACCTCAAATTAAATGAGGGTAAAATACAGGTTGGTGGTCAAATATGGGCTCTAACGCCAGGACTGTTTTCTCTAATGTTTCATAAAACGCCAAAAAACTATGATAAATATGAACTAGAACTCTACAAAAAAATCTTAATTAGTACAAATGCGTATAGAAGAGAATATAAACCTGATGGTCAAATCAAGGGAACGAAAGCATATAAATATAAACATATTATTAAAAAGATGTTTAAAGAGCAAAACCAACAGTCTGTATCAAAAGCAATAGCAAATAAGACATCATCTAATTATAAAGGTGGTGGATTGATGCAATTTAACCCCCATAAACCAAACTATATATACTGGGACGATCCAAATGAGTTGGTAGATCGACTTCGTCTACTGATAGCATCACAAGCTGCTGGTCATACTAATCATAATAACGAGATTGTATCAATTATTGAAGAACTACGCGAAGCTAATATAATACAATAATCTATATAAAGTATGTCTGTTGATAAGTTTGGACACTATCTAAACGGTACAAGCGATATAATTTCACTGAAAAATGCCCCTAGACTGTTGGGGTTCTTTATGGATACGAACAACAACATCGATGTCCAAAACAAAAGAATCAAAAATGTGGCAAAGGCTGTGGAGGAAAACGATGTTATCAATAAATTGTTTCTGCAAAATCAAATCGAAGAAATAGAATACAAACTATTAAAATACTTTAAGGAAAATAACAACAAAATGTATGATACTTTTAGAATTCAACTCGAAATGCTACAACAAGCAACAACATTACAGTTGGAAAAGAATAAGAAAATTGAAGAAAGCATTTCCAAAATCAATACATTTTTGAAAGATGGTTATCTACAAAGATTTGTTGAGAGCCTACAAAAGAAAAGTTAAATGAAAAGAAATATAGATTGGAAAATTACATATTCGCATCAATAAGTAAAAGTTCATCAAGCAGATTACAACGTATCCAAAACAATTCTTAAAACTATAAACATGTCTTCAAAAAGAAATCTAGTTAACGAACTCCATAAACAAGCTCGAAAATCTTTTGCACGTCGTAGAGTTGTGATGAAAGGAATAGATGATCTCTGGCAAGCTGATTTAGTTGAAATGGGGAATTACTCTATAGACAATAAAAATTATAGATTTTTGTTAACCATAATTGATACATTCTCAAAATATGCATGGGCAGTACCGCTGAAAACAAAAACTGCACTTGAAACAACACAAGCAATGGTAGATATTTTTCAACTGGGACGAGTACCAAAAAACCTACAAACAGACGATGGAAAAGAATTTTTTAATAAAAACTTTGCGAAATTGATGGATAAGCACAACATTAATCACTATTCAACGTATAGCACAATGAAAGCATCAATAGTAGAACGATTTAATAGAACATTAAAAGGGATGATGTGGAAAGAATTTAGTTTTAATGGTTCGTATAACTGGTTGGATATCTACAAAGATCTATTAAAAGCATACAACAGTAAAGTTCATCGTACCATCAAAATGCCTCCAATTAAAGTCAACTCAACAAATGAGAAAAAATTATTAAATACAGTATACAGTCATTTGAAAATGTATAAAATCTCGAAATTTAATGTTGGAGATCATGTGCGCATAAGCAAATACAAACATACATTTGAAAAAGGTTATACTCCAAATTGGACAACAGAAATTTTCACTATTAAAACAATTCAAAATACATATCCTGCAACATACATATTAGAGGATTATAGTGGTAATCTCATACAAGGTGGATTTTACGATGAACAACTCTCAAAAACTAGATTTCCAAATACATATCTAGTTGAAAAGATTATTAAAACTAAAGGAGATAAAGCGTATGTTAAGTGGTTAGGATTTACTAATGAACACAATTCTTGGATAAGTAAAGATGAAATATTATAGTTGAAACAAAATATTTATAATTATTGTATTAAGAATTATTGCATTTACTATTAAAAATTATAATGTAAATTCAAAACAAAAAATATTAAATTAAAATAAAAACGCTTTTTATAAACCATATTGTGTGTTAAACTTTATTCATTTACAATCAAGCAGGCATAATGTCAATAACACTTACTCTGAGCTCCAACACTTCAGAGTTATCAGCCAATTACTTCCCTCCTATTGAGTTAAATGAGACATATGAATGTGCTCTAACTGATTTTCATTCGTATAATAGCATTCCAAATGTTGATGTCTACAACAATTTGTTTCATATAGGTGAAAATGTGATTGAAATACCAATTGGATCTTATGAATTGAATGACATAGTTGATTATATAGAGGAAGAATACAAACAATATGGTAGAGAAAATAAAATTTTTATAGAAGCCAATAATAACACAATGCAGGTTAAAGTTAATAGCTCTACGGATCCAATATATTTTAATAAGGAAAATACAATTGGAAAACTCTTAGGATTCAACGATAAAATCCTAACTCCAAACGAAGATCATTATTCAGATCTTCCAGTTAATATTTTCAAGGTGAATCTATTACGAATTGAAAGTAGTATCACTGTTAATACATATATGAACAATTCCAAATCGCATACACTACACGAGTTTCCGATTAATGTGCCTCCAGGCTATAAAATAGCTGAGATTCCTAGAAACCTCATTTATTTACCTGTGAACTCCAGAGAGGTAGGTTCACTAACGCTACGAGTAGTTGATCAGTACGGCGATTTAATTAATTTTCGAGGAGAGGAAATAACAATAAGAATTCATTTAAGACCAACTAAGTAATGTTGATATACAACTCAAGTATATCGAAAAATATAACAACAGCAACAACATACAACCCTAAACCATTATTACAACCTAAACCACAATTAAAAAGATCAGTTTATCAAAAAACGTTGACAACAACAAATAAAAATTTTCTAAAGTTTCTTAATTTCAAACTGAAGACAAAATGAGTTCAATAATAAATGTATTGGATAAGCCATTATCTGATGAAAATATAATCAAAAAGGACTATCATACATATGTGCCATACCTACAATCTTACAACAATAATGATGAAATACGCATTTCAATACAAAATCAAGATTTGTATGTTTTACCTAGTGAAAGTTATATATATGTGGAAGGATCTGTTGTAGATGAGAAAACCTCTAAATCTACAGGTAATTTCAAATTAAAAAACAACTTTGTGGCATATCTATTTGATGAAATTCGCTATGAGCTGAATGGCATTGAAATTGATCATACAAGATATTTAGGAGCCACAAGCACCATAAAAAACTTGGTTTCTTTATCACCAACGGAAAGCACAGGAATGCAGAATGCTGGTTGGAATAAAATTGATGATTTAAAACTTGTAAATGGCTACTTTAATTTCTATGTACCACTTAAGATGCTTTTAGGATTCGCTGAAGACTATAATAAAGTTATACTAAATGGAAAGCATGAATTGATATTCTTACGTAATAAGAATGATGAAAATCTTCTACACTCGAACGTTTCGACTGAAAAAGCAAAACTTGCAATTTCACTCATCTCATGGAGAATTCCACACGTACAATTATCTGATCTTTGTAAGCTGAATATGATTAAAATTATTAGCAATGGTGCTTCTATACCGATGGCATTCCGTAGTTGGGATTGTCATGTAAATCCACAATTAAATACAGGAACAAGTCATATTTGGAATGTTAAATTAGCCGCAAGTAGAGAACGCCCCCGTTTTGTGTTGATTGCTTTTCAACAAGAAAATAAGTTTGTTCATTGTGATCTGACCAATTTAAAAGTTCATTTAAATTCAGTATCATACCCATATGATGATCTAAATATTAAATTTAAAAATGAGCGTTATGCAATTCTATATGATATGTATCTAAGATTTCAACAGAGCTACTACATGAGAGAGTCTCAACCGCTTCTCACCGCTCAAGAATTTAAAAATAATGCACCGATTATTGTAGTAGATGTTAGCCATCAAAACGAGTCGCTCAATAACGGACCAATTGATATAAAAATTGAATTTGAAACAGACACAAATATTCCATCAAAGACATCAGCTTACTGTATTCTTATTCATGATCGTATAATTGAATATATTCCTATAAAAGGACAAGTTCGAAAAGTCTTGTAAATTAAGTAATATGGAGGATAACAAGGTTTTCATAGACTTGCAAGGTTTCAAAAGTAATTCAAACAAATTTATTGCCAAAGAAGTAGCAGTTGTTTTCAACAATAATGAACACACCAATTTCATTATAAAACCTCCATATGATTTCCAATGTTTATCGGCAAAAAAGCAGAGAGAAGCAAATTGGTTAACAAAAAACTATCATCATCTATACTGGAACGATGGATCAGTATCATTTCAAAGCGTTTGCAGATTTTTGAAAGACAATTTACAATATTATACAATCTATGTTAAAGGAGAAGAGAAGAAAAAATGGTTGGAAGAAATGATTCATCAAACAATTGTTAACATTGAGAATATTGCCTGCATCAACTTTAAACAAATGAATAGCAAGTATCCAGACGATTTCTACTGTGACTATCACAACTATGGTATTTGCGCCAAAAGAAATGCAATTTTACTTAAAAAAGAGACTACAAAATAAAGAAAATACACATGTTTATTCACTGTTTTATATTAAAAAATTAAAAATTTTTTTATTTTTTATTTAGTATTTTTTCTTAAAAAATCTTAATAATAATAATACAGATTAATAAAAATATGGAAAAAACTTTATACAATATTTGCTTTTTATTTACAAATGATTTGGGCATAGGTAAGAACGCCAAATGAAATAATAATAAATAAATAAATCAATAATTAAATTAATAAATAAATTAAATAAATAAATTAATAAATAATTTAATAAATCAATAGAAACTAATAAAAATAGGATAAAATTAAATCGTCATTGTCATTCTACAGGTAATATTAAAAATAAAACATATTAATCTATATCCATTGATTCATTAATTCTATCTATATAATGTCCCCAAGCACGCGTTTTTATATTATCTTCCATAATATTTCTCTTGTCATCAGAATAGCTAAGCACTACTTTATATAGTTTTTGAGTATACAACTGGTGTGCTTTGGATCTGAATAAAAACATTTCATCTGACAAGATCTCACTTTCAAATAAACATTTCTTGTAGTCATTAATGGTCAACTTTTTAATTACAGACTTTTTAACCCCCTTTGATTTTTTAACATCTTCCGAGTGAAGAGTCGACAGAGAATACATTTTTGATCTTAAACCTACAAACTCTGTCATTATATCTCCCTTGTTTTCATCTTTCATCATTCCTAAAACCTTCTTATTGAGTAGCGGTAAATGAAATTGATTATCTATAGGATATTCTGATGTGTCAAAATTCAAACTAATATCGTTACGGATGTCATCGTAAAAATCATCAGTTTGAATCGAGTAAATAAAAGAATCAGTATCCATATAGTTGAGAGAAATGTTATCTCCGAATTTAGGCTTCATGAAACCATAATGGAAATCATACATTTTCCACTTGGATAACTCTAGTACTGTAAAGCCAACGTATATAGGTTTATTATACTCTGGTTCCATTTTTTTCAACTCTACCGCATACATATCATCAGAAAATTTCGACAAATGCATAAAATTTGGTTTTGCAATTAATGCTCTGAGACCCAAATGATTTCTGTTTGTTGATTCCCATGATGAAGTAATTCTAATGTCCCTACGTTTTTCAATGTTTTCCATTGTCTTCCCATAAACAGCATTGTTTAAAAGTTTAAAAAAATCTTTTTCAAAGTTATTTTTAGCATTTGTTCTATGGAATGTATTTAAATCAATATATTTTTTAAGCCAAGGGGATTGTCTAAATTTAAGGATTCTATGGATTTGTTTTAAAATGAGACCATTTAAAATGGCTTGTTTTAAAACTCTATAATGTATAGTATAACTTGTTTTAGGGTCTAAGTCTGCAATCAATTTTTTGAATTTAGATCCTCCAACCGTCTTATTTTGAGGACAAAATGGTAAATCATTGTGTAGATCATGTATTGAGTCGGGATACTCTATATCCACCTCTAATATGTAACCATATTCTGATGTATCAGATATTTTTTCCACATCAAAATCAGGATCACATACCCACTCAAATTCTCCACAGGGAAGATATTCTGACATTGCCCACCCATATAAATTATTCGCATCTAAATACATTAAATATTCAGATGGTTTTGTAACATCAAAATCTTCTAAATACTTATGGTTGGCCTTAGAATATCTTTGTGAGCATTGAACTAGTCCACCTCTTATTCCATTTTGCATGAACATATACATTTCGGAATCAGTAAACAGCTCTAACGTAACCTGAGTGGTTTTGAGCATAGCATCCCAAGATAGACCTGGTGCTGTATAGTAGTGACATGGATCAAGATCATAAATTCCTTTACAAATTTTTCTGAAATTTTCAAACACGTCTGTTAGAAGAAGAACATCTGTCTTTAGGTAGAGCTCAGTATAGTCAAGGAGAGTCTTACAATTAAACTCTCTCCATACTTTTTGAGCATGTTCATACTCGACTATAGCACATTCTTCATTCGTTAGAATATTAAAGAACTCTTCTCTACTAGGGAGTTCAGTTTCCTCAAACTTGGTCATGGAATCCATGTAAGAGTATGGAAACACACCCTTTCTTCTAATCAGTTCGAAATGATTTTCATCAGCGAAACATGATCGAACAGTATTGAAATCACTGTTATCAAGATTTTTCGCTAATGTGTCTAGACTCGAAGCCATAAATCGAAACGAGTCTATAAATCTTATTTCGAATCCATGTTTTTTGTCTAACTTAATATGAATTGACAGAGAAATATAGCGCTCGGTGCTCTGGGGAATCACTTTTAGACTGGCATTTTGTATACCTGAAAGTTCTTTGAAAAAGAGATGCATATCATATGCAGAAAGATTATGAAAGATAACCGGTATAAATTGAGGCGTTCTGTAATTCAAATTACAATCGCTATGGGCTGCGCCGCGATAAATACCCGTAAGATGACAATGATCTCTAACTTTATCATTATATAATTTTTTCTTACATATATGACAATTTTCTGCATTATTATAGTTAACTAATTCTATTGGAGATATCATCATGGTCACAACTTTAGATAGATAATTTACATAAATATCCGTTGAATCTTCAACAATTCTTTTAACAAATATTTTTGCTGAATTTTCCCCGAAATAATACCTATGTAAATTATTATCTCTACTAAAACTACACTTAATAAAATAACTATATGCACATGCATGGTGCTTTTGTATATTTGTTGTTGTTATACTTACACTCTCATCGACTTTCTCCAAAATGGATTCAAAGTCGGCGTAGATGACGAATGGTACGTCCAGCTGCTTGTAAAAGTTCTTAAACCGTAGAGCATCTTCATTTTCAGGCATTTTGATTACCTTCCTGGAGCATACATTTTTATGATGATTATATATATAATCATCATGTGTATGATAAAGGCAGGTGTTGCAAATAATAATCTTATTACCATGTGATGTTATGCTAGATCGAAGAAGCCTAGAGAAGAGCGGAAAAACAAAATAATAAGTAAACGACGATAACAAGTAAATTTTTAAAAAGAGATGAGAAAACGTTTTTAATAAATACACTAATGAAACTTACTTTGATATATCCTTGATGAGTACATAGTGGAAACTCTCATTTGAGGCGAGCAATAGCATATTAATATGTATTTGTTTTTCCCCCTTCGTCACATAGTATGGTCCGATAAGTGATGTTCCATTATGACCAAATACATTTATGCTCACATCATTTTGATTTTCAAATTTTTTGAGCTGCTTCAGTGGGAGGGGGAACTATAAACCATCAAAATTTATCATAGTTTCTCCTAAAAGAATTTTATTAGCTTTGATATTCTCAATGTTGTAGCTTCTACATTGATTTCTCTGTCTATGGTCCAGATTACTATCAATATATAAAGTCGCAATGATGCACCACTTAAAGCAATAAACATCAGAGTTCACGACATTTATGCATGCACGTTTCATTGCAATATTTCTTGGGAGAGGGATAAAACTGGACCCTCTTATTATGGACGCCTTGTTTATATTAATTTCAAGGGAATTAATAGAAATCAATGTCCATCCGCTATCCCTCTCCTGAAACTCTTCCATTTTTGTACGTATTTCCTCTGTATGTTTCTTGTACAGCTCTTCTACATCGTCAGAGAGGGTCACCAGCATCATCTTCGATATGTGTACAAGTGGGGACACGATCATCTCATAATTTGCCATTTTCATATAATCGCAAATGAGCTCCATGTTAAGCTTGAGTGTAGTATGAATCTTACTGCATTCATTTATTTGACTAACAATAGAGCTCTTGACCGAAGAGAAAAATTCCTCTGGATACAAGACACCTTCATTTTTGTTCACACATACATATGTCTCGATCCTCCCCTTAAAATCACTTGTTCTCCTAGTTAGATCATCATTGATTTTAACTTCCTGACATCTTTTTCTATGAGCATTGGTTTTAATGTGGCTGTTCCATGAAGAGAGTTGTACCACTTCATTACAGGATCCACAATGCCTTTTTAATACACTCACACCAACACTATCACCACTAAACTTCACAACCGAAGAATGCACTTCCATGTGCTCATTTAATTTTATTTGGTTCATAAAGATTTTATTACAAATAATGCAACTTTTGGTATTCATTTTTGTATAGTAATTGATTTTTTTATTTGTATTAATATTAAAAAATTCTCCTTCAAGTTTCTTTACTTGCACAAACTAACAACAATTATTTGAAACTATTTTTATTTAAGGACACTTTGAAAAAATAAGCTTTTTAAATTTATACTAGTCAATATACTTTTCTGGTAAGTATGATTAAAAGTTGTACCACTCCTCTTATTTATAGGCACTTATGAGAATCGCGTAGTATTAATCAGGACTGTACCAAAGGGTTCATAGTTGTCGACGTAACCAGAATTATGAAAACAAAGAAAAATCAAAAACATACATGAAAACAGACTCAAATATAAAAAAAGAACAAAAAATAAAATATGCTATATATATCTATATAGCCAAATTATAAGGAATAAATCTCGAAGTGAGCAGAATTATGAAAACATAGAGAAAAATCAAAAACATACATAAAAACAGACTTAAATATATAAAAAACAAAAAATAAAATCTACTAAACCTCATTAATACAACGATACCAAAGTGATCGCAACATACACACAACAACACACACACATTCAAACACACTCTCATACACACGTTATGACGTCAGTGATGATGACATAAAATAATCAGATATACACAAATTCTCTGCCAACAAAAAATATCTCTGCCTGTATACCAACATACTGTGACGTCAGTGATGACGACACACCTAAAATAATCAGTAATAAACACACTCTCTGTCAACAAAATATTTCTCTGCCACGATTCCATCAGCAACACACCAAACGACAGAAACACACACCCCCGCTATGACGTCAGTGATGACGCACCTAAAACAATCATATATACACACATTCTCTGCCAACAAAAAATATCTCTGCCTCCATACCAACATACTGTGACGTCAGTGATGACGACGCACCTAAAATAATCAGATATACACACATTCTCTGCCAACAAAAAATTCACTGCCTCCATACCAACATACTGTGACGTCAGTGATGACGACACACATAAAAAAATACTAGAGGATGGCAACACTGGCTCGCTCAAAAATAATGGTGACAATAGACATGCGCGATTCCATCAGCAACACACCAAACAGCATAAACACACACACCCTCGCTATGACGTCAGTGATGACGACGCACCTAAAAAAATCAGATATACACACATTCTCTGCCAACAAAAAATTCACTGCCTACATACCAACATAATATGATGTTTGTGATGACGATGCATCTAAAATAATCAGATATACACACATGGTCTGCCAACAAAAAATTCACTGCCTAGATACCAACAGAAACACCCGCGACATACACCCAAACATACATCACGAGATTTGCACAGGCAAGCAAAAGAACATACACCCGCGACACACACCCAAACATAGCACAGGCAAGCAAAAGAACATACACACGCACACACACAACCAACATAGCACAGGTAAGCAAACGAACCTACACACACACACACACACAACCAACATAGCACAGGCAAGCAAACGAACCTACACACACACACACACAACCAACATAGCACAGGCAAGCAAACGAACCTACACACACACACACACACACAACCAACATAGCACAGGCAAGCAAACGAACATACACACGCACACACACACAACCAACATCGCACAGGCAAGCAAACGAACATACACACACACATAAAAAACTAGAGGATGGCAACACTGGCTCGCTCAAAAGTAATGGTGACAATAGACATGCGCGATTCCATCAGCAACACACCAAACAGCATAAACACACACACCCTCGCTATGACGTCAGTGATGACGACGCACCTAAAAAAATCAGATATACACACATTCTCTGCCAACAAAAAATATCTCTGCCTCCATACCAACATAATATGACGTTTGTGATGACGATGCATCTGAAATAAGCAGATATACACACATTCTTTGCCAACAAAAAATTCACTGCCTAGATACCAACAGAAACACCCGCGACATACACCCAAACATACATCACGAGATTTGCACAGGCAAGCAAACGAACATACACACGCACACACAACAAACATAGCACAGGCAAGCAAAAGAACATACACACGCACACACACAACCAACATAGCACAGGCAAGCATACGAACCTACACACACACACACACACAACCAACATAGCACAGGCAAGCAAACGAACCTACACACACACACACACAACCAACATAGCACAGGCAAGCAAACGAACCTACACACACACACACACAACCAACATAGCACAGGCAAGCAAACGAACATACACACACACATAAAAAACTAGAGGATGGCAACACTGGCTCGCTCAAAAGTAATGGTGAAGATAGACATGCGCGACTGCGCTGCCGGCAGCGCAGTCGCGCATGTCTATCTTCACCATTACCTATCTACTTCAATCCACCACCTTTATAATTAGATGATGTCTTATTTGCTATTGCTTTTGATACAGACTGTTGGTTTTTCTCTTTAAACATCTTTTTAATAATATGTTTATATTTATATGCATTCGTTCCCTTGATTTGACCATCAGGTTTATATTCTCTTCTGTACGCATTTGTACTAATTAAGATTTTTTTGTAGAGTTCTAGCTCATATTTATCATAGTTTTTTGGCGTTTTATGAAACATTAGAGAAAACAGTCCTGGCGTTAGAGCCCATATTTGACCACCAACCTGTATTTTACCCTCATTTAATTTGAGGTTACTATCACCAAATTTCCATTCATTATTGAAATCTTTATGTGGTCCATAGTTAGTATCTAATTCATTTCTGCCCTCCAAGACTGATAAGTCAGTGTAACTCTCTTCAATATTTGAATTCTGTGAGTAAAAATTATCATCATCCTCATTGTCACTATTACTTTCATTAGAATCATTGAATGATTTGCTATTATCAAATATTGCTCCTTCTACAAGTTTCTTTGGTGTGCTTGTCTTCAATTTAATTGTTGATTTATTAATATGAGGACTGTTAGTTTCTTCAATTTCTGTTTTCATCTTATTCTTTTCTTTTTTGATAATTCTATTGATATTGTTAGAACTATTTATAAATTCATTTAAGGGGTCTGTTATAGGTTTGAAAGTATCTCTTAGTTGATCACGTGTATCTATTTCACCAGTTTTTATACTACGAAGCTTTTTCTTCAAGACATTTCTCGTTGCAACCAATTCTTTTAAAACTTTCTCATCCATGTTTAGCAACAACAATTATCTGATCAGGTAATCAGGTGTCAGATCAGATTATTAGGTATCATATCAGATTATTAGGTATCAGATCAGCTTATCAGGTATCAGATCAGATTTTCAGGTATCAGATCAGATTATCAGGTATCAGATCAGATTATCAGGTATCAGATCAGATTATTAGGTATCAGATCAGCTTATCAGGTATCAGATCAGCTTATCAGGTATCAGATCAGATTATCAGGTATCAGATCAGATTATTAGGTATCAGATCAGCTTATCAGGTATCAGATCAGATTATTAGGTATCAGATCAGATTATCAGGTACCAGATCAGGTTATTGGGTATCCTATTAGGTTATCAGGTATAGTAATTATTTTAATAGATATGTAGGTGTATTGTGTGTTCAAAGTCAGATTATATACTAAAGTTGTTCTTTTATGTAGAGTAATTTATATTGTTATAAAATAGTCAAATAATTTTCTATAGCGACCATTGTTTAACTCGTTATCTTTGCTTATCATCAGAAATCCATATTTTTCCTTCCAACATTCTCTACAAATTTCATGAAATTGTTCAAAGTTCATGTCGCTGATGTTTTCAAATTTTAGTCCGTTAGGACTTTCTAGTAACCCAATCATAACATTAGTCTTTCCACAATTTGATGGTCCCACTATTAGAGCTCGGATAGAATTTGGTAAGAGTGAGCTGTGTTTTATTTTTGAAGTGATGTTCGATGAATCATCAATATTACGAATCAAAATATTTTTATGTTGTTTCACTAACCGCATTTTTGTAACTAAATGTAATTTATGTTTGTTACCTTTTATTATAGAAAAAAAAATTAATTAAATAAAATGGTTATACATTACAACAAGTCGTTTAGTCATAAAAATACCTTCGTTGGAGCAGGTATAGTAGATAAAATAATAAATAATCTTCCTGTTGAACTTCATCTTCTTGGATATCAGTACTGTGGGCCTGGAACTAAGCTACAAAAACGTTTAAATCGAGGTGATAAAGGAATTAATTTACTGGACTCTGCCTGTAAAAATCACGATATAACTTATTCTAAAAATAAGGATTTAAGTATTAGACATCAGGCAGATAAAATTCTTGAAAATTCAGCCTGGGATCGAGTTTTATCAAAAGATAGCAGTCTTGCAGAAAAATCATTTGCATATATGGTTACTAACACAATGAAAGCCAAAACGAAGTTCGGTATGGGTGTTGGAAAAAAGAAAAATGAAAAGAAAACCAAATTAAATGGTAAAAAATTGTTCACTTCATCAATTAGAGCTGCAACAAAAATACTAAAGAAACAAAAACCTTTAGACATTAACTCTGCCATTAGAATTGCACGTAAAACTATCAATAAATCCCTAAAAGGAAGAAAATCACATGTTATAATACCACGCATAATAAGTGTTCCAAAAATTGGTGGTTTTTTACCCCTAATACCGATTCTAACTGCTCTGGGGGCAATTGGCAGTCTAGCCACTGGAGGTGCCGCTATAGCTAAGGCTGTAAATGCAACAAAGAATGCAAAAAATCAACTTGATGAAGCAACTAGACATAATAAAGCGATGGAATCTATAGCAGTTGGAAAAGGCCTTTACCTAAAACCATATAAAAAGGGATATGGTTTAGTTTATAAAGAACAGACAAAAAACTCTTAAGAATGCTACCCAACAGACCACTATCAGATGTTGACCTATTAAATTTTTCTATAAATATTCCTTATTTTAGAGGAGTATTCATGTTGGACTCACTACCAAAACGATCAAAGAAAATTGAGTGTGGAATAATCAATTTAGATTTATCAACAGGTCCTGGTACACACTGGGTAGCATATTATAAGAACATCGATTAAAAAGAGTATTTCGACAGTTTTGGAAACTTACAACCTCCTTCGGAAGTAGTCAAATATCTTGGTACAAATATAAAATACAACTATAATCAACATCAGAATTTTAATACATTTATCTGTGGTCATTTATGTCTTAAATTTCTTTATGAAATAACTAAGAAAGATTAAATAAAAACACATAATCATCTATATATTTTACAAAACTCTTTAATGGCTTTTTTATTTTTTATTTATAATTTACTAAACAGAATTAATTTATTTTAATGCCAAACGGGATATTGGCTATTTTGAATTAAAAATTCATCCATCTCACTCTCAAGAATTAGGCCGCACTCTCCTTCTCTGCATAGTTGAAATGATCCACTCGAGAGATCCTTAATTTCTTCATCTGTTAAACTATTATATTTTTTGGGGAGAAACATTATGTTGTTTTCCAACTCAACTTTTAGTGTTGGTCCATATTTTGTTGTTATCCGTGATATATTTTGAATAGGATATTTAACTGTTATATCCAGATCCTTAATGTGAATTAAGGATTTACTCTTCAGGGAATTAAATTTTGTTTTTAGATTTTTCACGGAGTTCATTTTTGATTGAGATCTTGTCACTTTGAATCTTTAATTGTAATTGAACTTAAAAGTAGCTCCGATACTTCCAAGAAAATATTTATGGTGAAATAGTGAATAAGTGGGGGATAGTGATAGGGTGAAGGGGATAGAGAGAGATAATAATATAAAATTGGTATAAGAGGGAGAAGGAAATAATACGTAATTTTAGATACTTTTTGGTTAAATATTCAGGAAAAAATCATCAGTATCGACAATTCCTTTGAAAAAGTAAGCAGAAAGAAAATTAATAAAAATGAGTCAAATAAGAAGGAGTCTAAATAAATTCATAACAGATTTTGATAGCTTCAGACTATACGACCATTGGGAAATGATCCAATTTTTTCAAAATATGCTCGACGAAAATGAGGAATATGATGTTATGGAAGATGAAGACAATACAGAAGGACATTTTCAATGCTGTCCGTGGTATGATCCGAAATGTGAGGAAGGACCTGACACTTGTAGGTGTTCTATATACTTTCTACGGAAAGCAATATTAGAAAATTTAATAGTCTCATACTATGAAATGTTTCAAACTTTATAATCAAAATTAAGAAAAATTAATAAATAAAATAAAATTGTATTATTAATATAAAATATTCTCTGTCTTGTATTATTTTTCGAAAAGATAATTAGGAATCATACATTTCTGAAGAAATCAGTAGAGATTTGTGTTTGGGTTATAAAATATCATAACTTATCAGATCGTTTAAATTTTCTAGTTTTATAAAATGCTATATAAATGCAATTTTATAAGATTGTAAAATTCAAATTCCTTTGTCAAGAAATAAACAAATAAAATCAAGATTGTGCCTGATTTAACAGTAGAGCTCAAATTATAAACAAAAATGCGTTAGTATGCAAAACAGCAAAACAATAAGATTTTGAACCCATTTGTAAAATTGCGTAATTCAGATTTTTGTTAACATACGCATAAACTTATTTTTTTGTGAGCTTTGCAATAGAAACTTATAAATACAATTGTCAGACCACCAACGAATTTGATAAAAAAATATTTCTGTATAGAATAAACAAAAATATTTAAGACTGCAAAATTTTCTGTGTAGTCAGATTATGATGAATAAATGTTGAAGTCAGCATAATTATGAAAACTTAAAGAAAAATCAAAAACATATGTACATAAAACAGACTCAAATTATAAGGAATAAATCTCAAAGTCAGCAGAATTATGAAAACAAAGAAAAATCAAAAACATACTCAAATATAAAAAAAGAACAAAAAATAAAATATGCTATATATATCTATATAGCCAAATTATAAGGAATAAATCTCGAAGTCAGCAGAATTATGAAAACATAAAGAAAAATCAAAAACATATGTACATAAAACAGACTCAAATTATAAGGAATAAATCTTGAAGTCAGCAGAATATGAAAACAAAGAAAAATCAAAAACATACATGAAAACAGACTCAAATATAAAAAAAGAACAAAAAATAAAATATGCTATATATATCTATATAGCCAAATTATAAGGAATAAATCTCGAAGTCAGCAGAATTATGAAAACATAAAGAAAAATCAAAAACATACATAAAAACAGACTTAAATATATAAAAGAACAAAAAATAAAATCTACTAAACCTCATTAATACAACGATACCAAAGTGATCACAACATACACACAACAACACACACACATTCAAACACACTCTCATACACACGCTATGACGTCAGTGATGATGACATACCTAAAATAACCAGATATACACAAATTCTCTACCAACAAAAAATATCTCTGCCTGTATACCAACATACTGTGACGTCAGTGATGACGACACACCTAAAATAATTAGTAATAAACACACTCTCTGTCAACAAAATATTTCTCTGCCACGATTCCATCAGCAACACACCAAACGGCATAAACACACACCCCCGCTATGACGTCAGTGATGACGACGCACCTAAAATAATCAGATATACACACATTCTCTGCCAACAAAAAATATCTCTGCCACCATACCAACATACTGTGACGTCAGTGATGACGACGCACCTAAAACAATCATATATACACACATTCTCTGCCAACAAAAAATTCACTGCCTACATACCAACATAATATGACGTTTGTGATGACGATGCATCTAAAATAATCAGATATACACACATGGTCTGCCAACAAAAAATTCACTGCCTAGATACCAACAGAAACACACCCAACAACATAAACACACAACCAACCAACATAGCACAGGCAAGCAAAAGAACATACACACGCACACACACAACCAACATAGCACAGCCAAGCAAAAGAACATACACACGCACACACACAACCAACATAGCACAGGCAAGCAAAAGAACATACACACGCACACACAACCAACATAGCACAGGCAAGCAAAAGAACATACACACGCACGCACACAACCAACATAGCACAGGCAAGCAAACGAACCTACACACACACATAAAAAACTAGAGGATGGCAACACTGGCTCGCTCAAAAGTAATGCCGGCAGCGCAGTCGCGCATGTCTATTGCCACCATTACCTATCTACTGAGACCCATAATTAACTACAAATCTGCTCCAAGTTACAAATTATCGAAATATCTAAAAACAATACTGAAAGATACCTTGAGCCTAAAAAACAAACACACAATAGCCAACACCAAGGAATTAGTTACAAAGCTAGAGAATGTAGAAATAACGAAAAATAGTAAACTAGTCTCATTTGACGTAAAAGATTTATATCCATCAATTCCAACAACGGAGACAATAAACATTGTACATAAAACACTACTCAACAAAACAGAAAACGTAGAATTTTCCAATCAACTCGTAAACACACTGAAAGCCACACTAGAACAGAATTACTTTAAATTTAACAATAGCATATACAGACAAACTAACGGACTAGGAATGGGAAATCCAACATCAGCAATCCTCATGGAGGTGTTTATGCAAAATCTAGAAGAGAAATACGTAGATGATCTAAAAACCAATTTCGGGGTAACATTCTATGCAAGATATGTCGACGATATTATATGTATACTGGAAGGAAATAGAGAAGAACAAGTTCTGGAGCTCCTGAATAAGCAACATAAAAGTATTAAATTCACAATGGAAGTAGAAGAAGACGACAAAATAAATTACCTAGACCTAACAATTAAAGCAAATAAGAGTTTAAATAGAGTTGAATACGAAATATACAGAAAACCAACGGCCACAGACACAATAATACATAATTCATCGAACCATCCTCAACAACACAAGAACGCGGCAATTAGACAATTAGTATCAAGACTTGAACGAATACCACTAACACGTGAGGCCTATAAGAAAGAGATAAAAACAATATATGACATAGCAGAGAACAATGGATACAAAAAAGAACTAGGAGACAAAATCCGAAATGATATCAAAACAAATAAAGAACGGAAAAGAGAACAGGAGCAAGAAAATGGAACTTGGGCTACTTTAACGTATATGGGCAAATCAACATACAAACTAGCAAAATTTTTTAGAAAACACAATATTAACACAGCATTCCGAACAAAAAACAATTTGGGTAGAATACTACGAAATAGCACAAACGAAACGGACCCCCTAGATAAGCAAGGAGTTTACAAATTGACTTGCTCATGCAAACACAGCTACATCGGACAAACAGGACGGAAAATAAAAACAAGATTTCGGGAGCACATAAGAGACTACAACAAGAAACTGAAACAACCAGGAGCAACGCCAGAATCAAATTTCGCGAGCCACATATTCAACAACAAATGTACACCAAGACACATCAGACAAACAGTTGAATTACTGCATTTACAGCACAAAGGACGGCGACTGAACGTATTAGAAAACATGGAAATATACAAACAAAAAACATTTGACGGAAGAATTATAAACGAACAAATAAACACTGCGTCAGACATAATATTTGAACCGCTAAAACATTTTTACACAAAAGAAAACAATAACCCAAGAAAACCAGACAACACAACAAACGAACAAAACCAAAAAGAAACCCAAAAACGTACAATCACAGACTACTACCTACACAAAGATAAAACACCTAGCAAATGATCACTCAAATAATAAACTGTAACGGTAAACACAAGAGACTAACAAGAGAAAAATTAAACGAACAAGAAGCAGGTAGATATAGAGCACACAGGAATATATACGAACAAGAGAGAGCCACACACGAATATATACGAACGAGAGAGATGCAGACACGAACAAGAGAGAAAGAGAGGAAAAGAAGTTAGGTACACAAGGAAACTATACAAAAGACAAGGGACAACACAAAAAACGATTAGTTACTGAGAGAACACTGAAGATGGCACATAACCGAAACCGGTCTGTTTATCAACCAAATTTGACGTGGGATGACGGAAATTCATTCGAAATTGCATCAAACCCCGTCGGAAGAAAAACACAACACTTAACAAATGCATGTAGGTTTTGTAACCTCTTTTTAAATTTCTGATCCTTTTTCTTTGAAAAAATAAGAAATATGTGTAATGAAATTGTGTATCCTTATACACATAAATATACGCACTGGGGTGTGAAATAGTTATAGATAACAAGCTAGACGGTAGAGAAGGACAGACAGAAAATTATCTAATGCAAACACACGCACACATGCGCAATATAATAAAATATTCTAACGAGCTCACTCAAGCTGACCAATAGCGATATAAATGTGAAAACATACATACACGACATATGAATGTATTTAAAAATAGACAATGTTTCACTTTCTCGCACCCTTATTTTTCATTAAAAATAGACAGACGATAGAGGACACAGTCAAACATTTATGGTTTACTTTAAACAAAAGAAAAAACACAAGCCCTAAGTTGGTTGATGCATCTTATCAAGATAATAAAAAAGAAAAACAGAAAGGACAAGTGTAATAAAAATAGAGCGAAATGCCCTTTTTTATTAGTTTCATTTTCTTTCAGCAATCAAAACTGAAAAAAAATAGTAGGGAAGTTCATATTTAACTCGGTGAAATATTTTGTACCTATGAAGAAAATTGCCAGCTTCCTGACAAACATTCAACATAGTTGTGCAATATAGGTGCCCGGGTGTTCGTATAGAAGTTTCAGGGGTGATATTCAAGAGGAGTCCTGACTGACATTCAAATCAGACATGTGCAAACAACAAAAAAATTACATATAAATTTTTTTTTTTGAAACCCCTTAATAACCAATACAAATTTTATGACACCTCCTAATACAAACAACCATCCAAGGATGGAAAACGCATTTCCATAATAAATACACTTAATTACCTAACAAATAATATTTTTAACGATCACGTTTCCCAGCCATTCCATTTTATATGAAAAACGTGATAGCGAGCCGGCACAAACACACTACTGAAATCTACTAAACTTCTTAAATTTTACATATTTTTTTAATTCGAATCACCCACCAAAAACACTTACTGGGATTTGATATCCACCGAAGAAAACTTATTGGGATTATATGTCCTAGGATAGAAGGACGATTTCAGGATTTCTGCGTGTGCAGAACATATTTTGTTTACCTTATCTCTTAGAATGTGAAAAATTTTCCTCTATAAGTATTTCGGTTTTCAAAATAAAACTCCGTCCCGAAAGGGTTAAGTTTTATTATTGTAACAAACTTCACTTGACTAAATAAATTCTTCTTGAACTGAACTGAACATGATGTAATGGTGTCAGCAGTGCGATTCAGTAAATTTTAACACCTTTAGCAGGTGTTAGCTTTAACCACATATTTTGATGTTTACACTAGCCACAATGTTATTCACAAACTTATTTTTAACCCCGGTAAATAGTGTTTTATTTTACTTCCAGTGATCCTAGAACCTTTTAGAATACCATCAAGTTGGAAAACAATTTCTTCAGTCAAATAGAACTTAAGTGGTAGAGTTTCTTAAATTCTGTTGCTCCCAACTCAAAAGGACTGCAAGAGCACTATCAACTGCCTCATTCTTCAATAAATTATACGTTACATACTCCAAAGCCATTATATTTCACAATTTTGTATGTCTGTAGGCAAAACAATAAATAAAAACTTTTCTAAACGAATTAAACCACACAAAAAATGCTGGTGTTAATAAATAACAATTTGTTTAGTTAGAAATAACAGCTGACTGAAACAGATGTCTTTAAACGCCAACATATAGCGTTTAAAGTGTTAGTGAATAGCAAAACGATTATTTTTGTGGTTAAAATTTTTAAACGAAACTATTGTGGTTTAAAAAGCATAGTGAATCGCAGTACAAACCTGGAGCAGCAGACAGATCAACGGAAAGTTGCTCTACTCCTACACCATTTAGGCCCTGACGGTCTTATAGTTTTCAACTCTTTTAATGTTGATATGGACACTGTAAAGTATGATGTGTTAGTTACAAAATTAGTCTCGCATTTTATTCCGAGAGCAAACATTGCAATGGAACGACATACGTTCTTTTCGAGAAAGCAGGCATACAATGAATCTATTGAGTATATTACTGTGTTAAAAACACTTAGTTTGTCTTGCGAATTTGGTGAATTAAGAAAAATCTGGTCAATGATATTTTTGTGTAATATTCTCTTATTTTTTCGACCTTTTTTTTAATAATTATAAAAGATTTTTCCATGCTTTAGGTTAATTTATATAAAATATTTATATTATTTATTTTTTTTAAATATCAATATTTCGCCAATATCGTTGATTGGCTTCTTCAGGGAAATATTTTTTTTTTTCATTTTGATTTACATTATCTTAAAATTTTACAAAAACAAATATTGTCAAAATTAGAAATGAAAAACTTGAAAAAAAACAAACAAACAAAAAACGGATATAGTAATTGACAAGCACCCGGTCGCAAAATTTTGTTTGACATCACTCTATACAAATGTATAGCAGTTGTTGTTTTTACATTTTCTACAAACCTCTTACAACTACAATCAGAGTTGAAAAAAAGTCAGCCTAGGTAGTAATGGTAAAGTAAGAAAACAAAAACAATTGGTTGATTATTGAGTTCTTGTTACAACTTTAATATTGTTTAAACTTTTCATTTGTTTTAATGAAGGTTTAATATAATATCTCCAGTTGTTCTAAGAAATATTTGGGTAAAGTTCCCTGATGATCTGCATTAGCAACAGTGAAATGCGCATAGGAACAAGCTATACCCCTCAATAATCAATTGCAATTTGTTTTTAACAAAATGGTTAATGTTTTACTGAATAAGTAAAATATTAATTTTGGGAAAAAGTGCAAATAAAAATTTAACACTAAAATTTTTAAGATTCCCATAAAAAGCACCAATTATTAACTTGACAAGCACCCGGTCGCAAAATTTTGTTTGACATCACTCTATACAAATGTATAGCAGTTGTTGTTTTTACATTTTCTACAAACCTCTTACAACTACAATTAGAGTTGAAAAAAAGTCAGCCTAGGTAGTAATGGTAAAGTAAGAAAACAAAATCAATTGGTTGATTATTGAGTTCTTGTTACAACTATGATATTGTTTAAACTTTTCATTTGTTTTAATGAAGGTTTAATATAATATCTCCAATTGTTCTAAGAAATATTTGGGTAAAGTTCCCTGATGATCTGCATTAGCAACAGTAAAATGCGCATAGGAACAAGCTATACCCCTCAATAATCAATTGAAATTTGTTTTTAACAAAATGGTTAATGTTTTACTGAATAAGTAAAATATTAATTTGGGAAAAAGTGCGAATAAAAATTTAACACTAAAATTTGAAAGATTCCCATAAAAAGCACCAATTATTAACTTGACAAGCACCCGGTCGCAAAATTTTGTTTGACATCACTCTATACAAATGTATAGCAGTTGTTGTTTTTACATTTTCTACAAACCTCTTACAACTACAATTAGAGTTGAAAAAAAAGTCAGCCTAGGTAGTAATGGTAAAGTAAGAAAACAAAATCAATTGGTTGATTATTGAGTTCTTGTTACAACTTTGATATTGTTTAAACTTTTCATTTGTTTTAATGAAGGTTTAATATAATATCTCCAGTTGTTCTAAGAAATATTTGGGTAAAGTTCCCTGATGATCTGCATTACCAACAGTGAAATGCGCATAAGAACAAGCTATACCCCTCAATAATCAATTGCAATTTGTTTTTAACAAAATGGTTAATGTTTTACTGAATAAGTAAAATATTAATTTGGGAAAAAGTGCGAATAAAAATTTAACACTAAAATTTGAAAGATTCCCATAAAAAGCACCAATTATTAACTTGACAAGCACCCGGTCGCAAAATTTTGTTTGACATCACTCTATACAAATGTATAGCAGTTGTTGTTTTTACATTTTCTACAAACCTCTTACAACTACAATTAGAGTTGAAAAAAAGTCAGCCTAGGTAGTAATGGTAAAGTAAGAAAACAAAATCAATTGGTTGATTATTGAGTTCTTGTTACAACTTTGATATTGTTTAAACTTTTCATTTGTTTTAATGAAGGTTTAATATAATATTTCCAGTTGTTCTAAGAAATATTTGGGTAAAGTTCCCTGATGATCTGCATTACCAACAGTGAAATTCGCATAGGAACAAGCTATACCCCTCAATAATCAATTGCAATTTGTTTTTAACAAAATGGTTAATGTTTTACTGAATAAGTAAAATATTAATTTGGGAAAAAGTGCGAATAAAAATTTAACACTAAAATTTGAAAGATTCCC